>CM073732.1:104972300-105572300 GCA_037113605.1 Calophaca sinica | reverse complement strand
GGAAATAATAATAATAATAATAATAATAATAATAATAATAATAATAATAATAATAATAATAATAATAAATGCCAAATGTATACCCACCTCAAACTTAGAATGTTGCTTGCCCTCAAGCAACCCCAAACTTAAGATAAGACCATACATCCAAAGAAGGCACATCTCCCAACTCCAACTAGAAGTGACTCATTGTTTTTCAGGGTATTGGCTTGTAGTGTGGCTCAAGTAACCAGAAAAGTGGGTTATAGGCTCAAAGGGCTCACATAAAAGATAACATGCATGAGTAGGCATATTTGGCTCAAGCTATCTACAAAAAAAAAGGTGCCTCAAGTATAAGTGTGTGCAACAAAATCATGCAAAAGTGGAAAGGAACAAGCCAAGTTCTACAGAGAAATACAAGGAATTACGCTCAAGAGAATGAAAAATTACTGTTTAAGCTCAAACACTCACAGGTTATGAAAATCATGCATCATGTGCCCTCAATCTCAAACAGTCCAGCCACATCAAACAAGCAAGAAAGATCCATAATTATGCATTGTTTTTAAAATTCAAGCCCTATGGATCATACAGAAGCTTGCATCCAACTGTTAATAGTTTTCGAGCATGGACAAGAAATGCAAGCAGAAATTTCTACAATGCAACCACTCAAAATTAGGTGACCACCACCCCAAACTTAATATCATGCCATGTTTCTAACCCAAAGCATTAAAGCTCAAATAAAGAGATAAGGATCAGAGAACTTCTCCGCAAGAAGAATATTGCATGAAGCATAGCAAAGCTGGCAGTCAGGAGGGTGAGGTCACTGCTTCTACACACATGCCTTTTGCCTCCTTCTCTTTCTCTTTTTATGACCCTGAAAAATGAATTTATGTCCAGCCTCTCCAATTATTTTTAGTCCAACTAAGACAAAGAAAAAAAAATTAAAAGCTAAAACAAAATGAGCATAATAAAGCATGAAATCGAAAAATTGCTTGGGCTGCCTCCCAAGAAGCGCTTTTTTAACGTCATTAGCTTGACGCTTCAACACCCACGTTAGGGTGGATAATGTGACACAAAGAACACATCACCCTTCTTCTTTCTTTGCATAGGCATGAACTCCATGAACTTGAGATATAAATGATTTTTCTTCCATGCCCTCTCAAGGTGGAAGACGATGAATAAGGCATTGAGGGTATCTAAAAATCGATCAAACTTTTAATCTCTCTCTTCCTTGTTACTCAAATGATGAGAAAGAAAATTGATTTGGTGGTGAATTACTTGTTGGGTCTCCACATCTTCCCAAATTTGGGAATTTCTTGTTTCTTTCCAAACTAGATATTCATCCAATAACATCATTTTTCCTTCATCATCTTTCTTCTCTAATTCCTCTTCTCCTGAGCCATGTTCGTCTTTTGCGGATTTCTCTTCTAACTCAACGGCTTTAACTCCATTATCATTTAGGATGATGTCACTCGGTAGATAACCATGAGACCTTTCTTCTAATTTCTTGACCAGCTGCCCAACTTGAGCCTCTAGATTTCTGATGGAAGCATCTTGATTTCTGAAGCGTGTCCTTGTCTCTTCCATAAAAGATGAAGATTGCATAGCCAATTTTTCAATAGCAATTTTCCAAGGCTGCTTTTCTTCATCGGATGGTGAAGTGGAAGAGCCTCCTTGTCCCATATTTGGCATACCATCATCCTCATAGTAGTTATTTGGATGATCTCCTCCCCAATATTCACAAAAGTGAGGTTGAGCACGTTGCTCACATACATAATCCTCTGTATAAAAGACCTCATATGGTTCCTCACAAATGCCATTTACATGATCTCCCCCACAAAAATCACAATTAAGTGGGAGGGGTTGGATGATCTTCACTTGCATAGCTTGGAGTTGGTTAGACAACAAATCTAACTGTTGAGACATACGCTTTTTCTGAACAAGAATAGTCAACAACTTTAATTGTTCAGACATAAACTTTTGCTGATGAAGAATAATGTCTAAAACAGATTCCATGGCTTGAAGTGGATTTACCTGAGTAGCACAAAATTAAGAGAAGTGATAGCGATTTGGGAAAATAGGAGATTAAAAGAAAATAAAATATGCACAAGCAAGAAAAATAAAGGTTCAAATTAGTAATCTCATAGGCTAGAAGATACTTGAAATAGCAATCCCCGGCAACGGGGCCAAAAACTTGATAGGATCACGGTAAGTGTATCAGATCGTTGCAAGTAATAAAATCGGTTAAGTACCGGATATTATCCTCAAGGATTGCGTGTCAAATATCAACTTACTATTTTTATTACTATTTGAACAAGAAACAATATATTTTGGTGTTTTGAATTGATTAACAATGAAATTAAAGAAAGCAAGAAACAATATTTTTGGGTTTTCTTGTATTGACCAAATATCAAACACTTGTTGTGCACAAATAATACGGATAAAAGTGGCTAGGATTTGAATCCCTTTGTTTTTCTCTTCTCATACAATCAAACTCAATCCCAATACAAGTCAAATTCATGCAATTGAAGTTCAAATTCACTTAGTTAGACTAGTCTCAATTCCTTGAGCAAAAGCCACTTTAGATTAAACCAAGAACCCTAATTCCTTAAGTGTAAGAATTCAAAGGAACATATAAGCATGAAGTCCTATCCCTAGGATCATCACAAATATGGCAATCAACTTCATATCTAGCATAACAACCAATTTTCTAATTGTGAAATCACACTTAGAATCAATTCAAAGATGGCCAATCAATGAAAAGCATTAAAGATGGAAGAAATTGCTCAATCAACACAAATACAACAAGTATTAAGCATTAGAAGTCATATTACACAAGAATCCAACAAAGGTTCATCATTCCTAACCAAATAGAAAAACTAGAAATGCATAAAAGAGAAAGGAGAGATAGAACTAGATGGATGGAGAGATGGTGGATGATCCATTGAAGCTCCAAGGTCTCTTCCAAGGCTTGAATCTTCAAGGGAGATGGAGATGAGATGGATTTAGGGTTGCCTCTTGGCTCCCCTAGGGTTTAGGAGTGAGAACATATGAAAGGGATGACCAAAATGAGTTAAAAGTGTGTTTTAATAAGTGTCAGGCCGAGACGAGGCACAGGGCGCCCAAAATTGATCAAGACGATTCCCAACAGGCGCAGGGCGCCCTTCTGCACCCGTTTTTCTATGTTGTGCTGCCTTTTTCACCTCTTTAAAGTCTGAATTAGCTTAAGGTGTCTTCATGAAAATTGAAGTTATGGATCTTATCTTTCCAATGGCACCTGTTTCAGCTCATTTGGACACCTAAAACTCCAAATATGATTGAAACATCGAACAGGTGTCAGGTTGGGACAACATCAACTTATCAACGTGTAGCACCAACTTAGAGATTGATTTAGGTCTCGAGTCCATCATCAAAGTTGTATATAATTCAATTACATTTCCAACAAGAGCAAGATCATCTCATTTGGATGAATATAGCTTCAGATATAGTCTTTGGAATCTTCTTTGTCAGTGTTCGAAACCACATTCTTATCAAATAGTGCACCATTCTTGCCTCTTTCAATACCTTCAATCAAAACATCACAAATGAGATTATTGTGCTCAAGATTTCCATTCAAATCAACCAAAACCTCAAAATGAATTAACAAATGATGCATGCTTAATCAACATTAAATTGTGATAGAAACAAAGCATAAGTTAGGAATACATGGTGATTTCAACTTCAAAGAGAATAGAAAAATTATATAATCTAGAGGATTATCACTCTACAAAACCCCTAAAGAATTCGCAGCAAAGAAGCTCTGTTTTTTTAACCCCAACCACGCCATTCAGGCGAGATTCTGACCACCACATGCCGTGAAATGGTGCACCCGACCCACTGTGATGACGCCCTCGTTCTCCTCCATAGAACCCATAACCTCTTCGCAACAAAGGGACCAGATCTGAAAACTCCAGCCATGGCCTTAAAGGTCATTTTCTGGCCACCACAGACCTCCGACCAGAAAACAAAGTTGACTTTCGGAATCCTCATGAGATCCGCAACAAAACCCACAAAACAGAATCACAATTGGAGCATCGTTGCCGTGAGCCACTGCGCCAGAAATCGCTACCACCGCGCCAGAGTTGCTGGCTGCGGTGACTTCTTCTTCTCCGTTGTTTGGTGAGTTGACTTCTTTTCTTATTTCTTCTCAGATTCGATTTTCCCTATATTTATTCAAAAACCCTAACTCAAATTTGATTATGTCTCAAGTCCTTCCTTTGTTATTGATTTAATCCGAAACACACTAGTTCAGTAAACTGATTTCTCACCATTTTTGTTTGTTTCTGGGTTGTTGGATTGATTGGTGTTGGAAACCCCATTTTTTTTCTCTTGGCCGAACGTGTAACAAGAAGAAGGAGGGATTATTCTGGAATTCTTGGTGTACGTCTAAGCAAAGGGAACAACTTTAGATCAGTAGAAGACGAAGAAGCTGCTTGAATCTTCAAGGTTTGGGTTTATAGCTTTAGGATTTAAATTGTTGTTATAAAATAGTTTTGAAAACTATAAAGGATTTATTACAAAAAGATTTTGGAAAATGTATTTGTTTAGTGCCACTTGTGGTTAGTATTTTTTTTTAAATTGTTATATGTTCAAATTCAGTTTTGGGTGAGAGACAAAAACGAGAGTATATTTTTTGACTACTAACTCGTATGATTCTTCCCAGTAAAACCTTTTGTGAATGCTTGGTTTGGCTAAGTTTAAAAATGATTGAGTTTTCTAAGAACACTTGTGAACTTAGTGGTGATGTAGTGTTAATTTGGAAATATTTAGCTATTGATGGCTAAGTTGTTGTGTCGTAATTTAGATAAAATGTTGTGAAGGTGGGAATCTTAGGCTTCATTTGAAAAGATTGGTATGTGATTCAAGGTAATAGTTAAGATAGGGAACTCAAATTTTAGTAGATTTGGTTAAGAGTTTTTTTTTGAATGAAAGTTAGAAGTTAAGGAATCGAAGCATAAGTGCTAAGAAAAAAAAAAGATTTATATTTGGAATTGTTAAGGTTAGGAAGGTGAAGAGAGACTGGTCATGAAAAAATTAAATGTGAATTTAGAACGTATTAAGAAGTTTAGTAACTTTGTTAATTTACTTAGTTATTGATTTAAGTTTACGAGTATTGATTCAATAAAAATATGGTGATGAATTACGCTGTCAAGTTGTCTAAGCATTTTTCGAATAAAACCTAAAAGGAATTTTTAGTTAAAATCAACGCAACACTTAATTGTGGATTTTTCTAAAAACCCTAACTGAGTAATGGATTAACCAGTTTTATTGGTGAGAACTAAGAACTCCATTTTACCTTCTCGATTAATTACCAATTTGTATCCACTGTTCTAGTTTCATGTCATCTTTTTCTTTTGACACACACTGCATTTGGTTGTTTGCAAATTTGATAAATCTTTTAAACGATGGGGTGCCAACCAATCTTCCTCTTTGTTCATGTTTGAATATGTTAGTGCTTTGTGATGACTCTTGGAAGATTTTTGGATCTTTTTAGATCAATGCATTTAAGCAGTAATGCCCCATATTTTGTAAGCAAGATTCAGATTGTGAAATGTCATTTTCGTTGTAGTGGAAAAAGTGAATATTATGGTGGTTAAAACTACCATAATATTCCATTATTTTTTCGTAATTCTTCACTAATAGCAAGGGAACGAATCTGTCACTAACTATTAGCGACGAAAAATGCGATTTTTCTTTTGATTTGTGCCTATTCTTTAGTGACGGATTATTATGGAATTGTAAGGGAGATTTTTCATCACAAATTGCGACGGATCTTGATTCCCCTCGCTAACATTTTTGCAATGCCAAATTTAGTTATGAATTCGTGTCCGTCACAAAATCTGTCGCTAATGTGATTTGTGACGGATTTTGCATGTTTAGCGAGGGATTTTGTCCCTCTCTAAAGTCGATTTTTCTAGGAGTGAGTAAAGTCTTACCAGAGCTTGGTCTTATCAGAGCATGGTCTACCAGAGGGTTGATTACCAAAGCTTCTTACCAGAGCGCTGACCACCAGAGCTTGGTCTTCAGAGTATGGCTATAAGACGCTAACGTCATTGGCTCTTATCAGATGATCAATGCCAGATTCAGAGGAATGGACCAGAGGGTGAAATGTGCACCGAGGCACAGCTTTCTGAGACAGTTCCATCTTATGAATAATGACTTACTCACTAAGTTTTGCACACTAACAAACACATTAGAGGATAAATTGTTCTTTTCATTATTTGTTATCATCAAAACAATTAAGGATTATTGTTTTTGAATCCACTTGATTCCAACAGTAAACACCATAGTGTTCACGTATTCAAGCAAAATAGGAAAAACTGAATACAAATGTTGTTGTTTCCTCAAATGCTCCTCGTACTCAAACTCATTAGGAGAATCCACGACACTATCTGATGCAGCCATCATTGGGTCCCAGAACTCTGTTTGATGCACAACCGTCTTACACTTGACCCTCACATTATTGGCGATATGAAATTGACATAATAGAAATTTTGAACTCGAAGTACCACTAACAATCTCAAGTAACGACAACCAAAATTTGTTGGTTTTGTATGTTCTATCAATTGGCAACACAAAGTGAAAAGTATTCACCAATTTAATAGAATCTCGATGTATCCATAATATATCTCTGACAATATCAGAGGTGTTGATCATTCTCTGTCAATACACATATTTATCATATACCTGTAACTTCATTAGATGGTACATTTCTATCTTAGGACCCATTTACGACTTCCGATACGCATTGCATGCATTGTAAATATTCTTGATAGTAATGAGATTATCAATATCACAAACTTTCGATGGCTATAGTATGCTTCTATTTCACCATGTTCTTTGTCATATCACCAACCAAAGCCATTTCTGCCCCATCTAGCCGACCATCATATGGGTAACCCACTAATGTGTTCGACTACCTCATGATTGTGTAACCCACACACTACATTCACCCTTCATAAGCATACCTCATAGTCTTAACATACACCCACATTTTTTGATCCCAGTATTCTTATAAGCCAACTTGTACTGTCTATACTTTCTACGCCTTTCACAATCCAAGACCAACACGGTCTTCCTTTCAGGACCACTAGTGTTTGACCTCGAAATGACAATAATAAATGATAACGGTCTCTCAATGTCCCGAGCCCAATTTAAGAGACCATCTCGAATAAGAAAGATCTGAAAATAAATACATACCAAATGATTATAATGATCAAGTATTCATAACTTGAAAACAACAATTTACCATTCAATCACCAACCTCTTTAGTGGTGAAGGCATCACTAAAATCCAAATACTTCATTTTAAGTTTCAATTCAACCACTCTTCTCCACTGACCATCCAATTAATTGGCTTGTTCATCTTCAGACAAGTAGTTCATCAATTCTTCTATGCCTGTTTCTAACCATGAAACACACAAAAATTTAAATTTTGCGTGTTCTGATTTCAAAAGTAAAAATTTAGAAGTTCGTGAACATCATGTTCTAGAAGTTAGATTATGAAATTAAGCAAATATAACTTCTTGAATTTTAACTTCCAGATCATATGTATATTGATGTTCCAAAAGTTAACCTATGGAAGCACACAAGATTAATATCTGGAATTTAACTTCTGGAAGCAATACAAAACAGAAAGTTTTGTTCCGGAAGTTAGTTTATAGAACTCATTGAAGTTGTGTTATGAAAAATAACTTGGCAATTCAAATATTAGAAAACTCAGATACCTTATCTGCAACGGGGACGACAACAACAACCCAAGACCAACTCATGCCGATTAGCAGGATAATAACTATCGTACAGAGGGATAAGAACAATAATGGGTGTGAGATGAGTAGAAAATGTGAGAGATAGAGGAGAGAGGGAAATGAGGGGCACAAACACATATTTGAGAAAGTGAGAAACGAAGTAAAAGGGGAGGCTATATATTAATCAAAATACCTTCTGAAAGTTTACTTCCTGACACAATTTATTACATTCTACAAGCAAACTTTTGGAATGTGTAAACGGTGTGAAGGTTAACTTTCGAAAGGTAATATAAATTTGAAAAAAAAAAATTGTACCTTTTGAAAATTTACTTCTATGTAGGTATATTTTGAGGGGGGAAAAAATTGAGCATGTGGGGTGAATTAAAAAAAGGGGTGTAAATAGCAACCCCAACACCTTTTTTGTTTAAAGCAACACCCAGCACCTTGATTAGGTTCAATTCAACAAGCGGGCCAAAACTAGATTGATCCAACACTACTTGACCCACCCGTTTTATGGGTCCATGTTTAAATGTGAGTATCTAAAACAGACCTGCAGACATTAGCATCGGGTTGAGTCTCCATATTTTATTTTTTTTGAGGTCAAGAGGTTCTGACTCTATCTAAACCCGCAACCTTACTTTTGCCGGAAGTTGTTGCCCACACCCAACACCCCATCATTTTTACATTTTTTAAAAACTCCAAAATATCCCTCATGTAAATTGTGTAATTTACGGTATGTATTATATATTTTGAAAAAAATTAATATCGTAAACTACCCAATTTACGGTATTAAATTGTGTAATTTACGGTATGCATTTTTTTCAAAATATATGCCATAAATTACACAATTTACGGTATTAATTTTTTTTCAATACTGTAAATTGGTTTGTTTACGGTAAAAGAATAAATTATGCATTCGTATCGTAAATTCGCTATTTCCGGTAAGTAGATAGTTGGGTGTGGGTGTGAAAGACGCTGGATAATGGGAAGTAGAAGTGGAAGAGAGATTATTGAATTTTTTGTATGATAATTTGGTCAAACCATAACATTGTGGGAGTGTGGTTGATGGGGTATTGGGCATTGACAAGGATTCCCCTTGCTGGACCATCCGATTGTACTCCGCCATAAGCCCAACACCACAACCGATTTCCACCGGATTTTCTGTAAGACACCACTAATTCAATCCAATTCAAGTTTTTCGCTAAATTGATAACTTCAAGAAGTTCCTTAAAATTAATGCATTTAATACTCTCTCCATTCCATAACTTTGGTAGTTTTAACAATTTTTTTATTTCAAAACAATAGGTGTTTTATAAACCCAAGATATAATTCACATTTTTTCAAGTATATCATATATTTATTGTCTTTACATTGAAAATTGACACAACTCACAAATACTTAATTGATTATTTTAGAATTTATAGCAATAATAAGACTATTTTGATAAAAATATACTTCAAATAAATTATTCATTGGTCTGTATGGAAAAAACTTAAACCACCAAAATTATGCAATGAAATATGTCAAAAAAAAAAGTTATGTAATGGAGGGAGTAATTGTTTTCGTCTTCAGAATCCTCAAAATAAATTTATTGGTCACGTAAGATTTATTAAATTGGTGAATTGCGAAATTTGGATATAGGAATTTCATAATTGATGAAATTTTGTTAGATCGTTTTGCTCTCAGGTTTTTTTTTTAATTTATTTTGACAGTGATTTGTTCTAAATTGGAAATCAACCTTGTTTTGCTTCTCTTTTTGCTGTTCTCTAAATTAAGAAGAGATTTTCAAGTTCAATTAATGATGGGTATGCTAAAGCTAAGTAATGAATATCCAACCAAAATGTAGTTGGAAATGGACTCGTGGAAGATCCCTATTACTGGTCTGGTTTTTCAATTTTCGGGTTCCTTGATTTTGGATGGACAAAGTGAAAAGGAAAAAGCATGAATGGGGAAGGGAAGGGATGAGGTTTATGTAATGGTTTTCCTTCTTTGCTTGGATGTTGTTAACACCTAAAATAAGTTTAAGTGTTAGCAAAATACGACTATCAGTGGAGTATTGAGGGTAGTTGATAATGTTGGTCGAATTAAGAATAGTCGAATGGCACGTGCAGTCAGCTGACTAGGCGAGGCTTCATGAGCATAAATTGGGCTAAGTTTATTTGGCCACGTGTTGGGCTTGGAGGCGCCCATGGAGAAGAAATTCTTCATGAATTTTGAATTAATTAAAGGTAAAATGGAGAAAAATCTCCATGCCTTGATTTTAGAAACCAACAGTTGGATAAGATCAGAATTGTGGAAAAAGAGATGTTAGCCGACGCAAGAGTAAGTGCACTTAGGAGAAAGGAGCAACGTGTGCCTCAAACATAGGGACGTGGTTAGTGAGGCTTGTCAACAAGTCGAGTATCTGTTAGCTAAAGCGGTGCAAATGTTAGCCACTAGTAGTTATTGCTTAAACGTGAGAACGTGACAAATAGGGGCAGTGTCTAGCTTCATCCATAAATACCAATTGTACACATGGTATATGACACATCCAATCAGTCAAACACAAATCTTCACATTTATCTTTACCGTTTTCCTTTATCGCTTTTTTGTTGGAACCTAAACGATTGACAAGTTTAGACCATCAATAATTTTGATGATAACAAAGTATCTGTGTGAGAACAATTAACTTCTGATAAGTCTTGAAGTGTGTATGAATTAAAATCATTCATATTTTACAACATCACTCAAGCAAGAAGAAGAAGTTCACAAGAAGATGAATACATATATGTTGTGTCTGCATCCGGTTAGTCCTTAGCATCTGGTATATGCAATCAAGTGAGCTTCCAGTTATCAAAAGATTAAGACACGTGGAACTTAAGCACTGCAGCGAGCGTCTTATGCATTTGAGCGAGCATCTGATTGTTTAATGAAGCATGTGCAAGTCACGCGTACCTTATCTGCTCAATACTTCAGCTTTCCTGAAATATATTCAAATTCAATTTGTGCATTCTATGGTACAAGGAATCAAAGGTGACACCTTTAGGATAAAACAAAATTCATACACTGTGTGCCAGGCTACAAATGATTGAAAAGTAAATAGTACAAATAGTCATAAAGTGTACTATTCTGATATTCTCTAAAAAGGGAATAAAGGATATTTTCAAATTATCTCACTCAATGATTTGGAGCTGATTATTTCTGCAACGGTAATATTCTTGAAGAAGTCTATAAATACTCCAAGCTCTCCATTGAAGAAGGTTACAGAATTTACTACAAGTGATCAACTTGCAATTCTGTGCCAAGAACTCTGCGAACCTGAAACTGAACTTCAGCTTCTTATTCTTTCTTTTAGAAAGTTATTTACACTGTGCTTAAAGTTTCTCATCCTCTCTTGTTGAGAGTTATTTTGATTGTATTCAAATCTTCTTTGTGAAACTTGTATTGCCTTGTAATAGGCTGTTTCCTTAAAGGCTCGAACATACTAAATCGTTTTGAGAAGTTAAGAGTATTTTCAAGTTTGTGACAGCAGAATACTCTTAAGGAAATTTGTAATCAGTGTGATTATAGTGGAAAATACTTTAGGAACGAAGGGACTAGAGGTAGCTACCAGGTTGGTGGTGAACTAGTATAAATCTATGTGTCTCTTTCTTTATTGCTTTATCTTTACTTCTGTCTTGCAAAGAAAAATGAGTTTTTCACAGTTATCATTTTAGTATCCGGTACATCTTTCAGTGTCCGGTAATCAAAGTTTTCAAAAGAACTTATTTTCAAGTTGCTTTTAACTTTAAAGTTTGCGAAAAGTTTTCAATACAATTCAACCCCCTTCTTGTGTTCACGTTCAGTTGGTATTAGAGCTCGGTCTCTTGGTTGAGCACTTAACAGTGTGAGAGGAAAATATCCTATCTTTACAAACATGTCTACAAAAGGTGGTCACATGAACTATCCTCCTCTATTTACTGGAGAAAAATTTGATTACTAGAAGGATAAGATAAAATCATTATTTGAATCTCAACAACTAGAGTTGTGGGACATGGTTGAAAATGGGTACCTTATTCCCACTACTGCTACTGATGCTATCTTATCTAGAGAAGAATGGAATGATGATCAGAAAAAGAGATATCAGCTGAATCAAAAAGCTAGATATATTCTTATATATGCTATGGCAGAAAAAGAATATGACAAAGGTGGTAAATTTGAAACTGCCAAGGAAATCTGGGATTCCCTTATCTTGTCTTACGAAGGCTCTGTCCAAGTAAGAGAAACAAAGGCTAGCATGTTGATTCGCCAATATGAGTTATTCAAGACGGAAGAAGATGAAAACATTGAGACAATGTTTGGAAGATTCCAAACTCTTGTTCATGGGTTAAAAGCCCTTGGAAAAAGTTATACAACACCTGATCATGTGAGAAAGATCCTGAAAAGTTTGACTAAGTAGTGAAGACCTAAAGTCACTGCTATACAAGAGGCTAAAGATCTCAACACTCTACGTCTTGAAGATCTTCTAAGCTCTCTAAAAGCTCATGAAATTGAGCTAAATGAAGAGGAACCTGTGAAGAAAAGTAAATCTGTTGCTTTAAAAGTCAACAAACATAAAGCCAGTTCTTCTAAAGCTTTTCAAGCTGAGGAAGAATCAGAAGATGAAGTCTTTGAAGAAGACAGTAAAGGATCAGATGATGAGCTCTCATTCATATCAAGGAAGATCCAACGTATGTGGAAAAAGAAAGGGAACTTCAGGAGACAGTTCCAAAAGAAAGGTTTCAAGGATAAGAAGGAATGCAAAGACAAAAGTCAAATCATTTGCTATGAGTGCAAAACGTCAGGGCACTTCAAATCTGAATGTCTCAATCTCAAGGAGAAGTCTAAGAAGAGTTCTTTCAAGGGAAGAAGAAAGGACTCATGGCAACATGGGAAGACCTTGACTCATCCTCCAATGAAGATGATGAGAATGAAGAAGAAGCAAACGTTGCCCTTATGGCAAACACAGAATCAAATTTTGAAGAAGAAACTGAAGAGGTAATATATGATTCTTACTCTAAACTTCAAAATATATTTGATGAACTCCTTAAGGATTCCTCCACTCTCTTCACTGAGCACAAAGCTTTGAAAAAGGAATATTCAAAATTATCAAAAGAATTTCAAATTTTGAACAATGAAAACTCAAAACTCAATGAAGAGAACCAGAAGCTGAGAATTGAAAATCAGTGTCTGGTAGATAGTCAGCGTCCGGTAGCTGAAAGCTCACAAGCTGAAGGCAATCCTAAATGCAAATCAAATGAATATGAATATGCCTTTCAAAAATTTCTTACAGAGAGTGTAATTCATAGCAAACAAGCTTCAATGATTTGGGGTGTCAATAAAACGACAACTCAAGGTCTTGGATACAAATCAGGTGAACCTACTTTACAAAATAAAAATCTACCATCTGATGAAACCAATGATCACAGTGAAAGCTTGCATTACACTTACTGCAATAAACATGATCATTTGAAAAGTGCTTGTACTGCTTTCAAAATTAAGAAGAACAAGTATCCTTCAAAAACTAACAAGAAAAGACCCAAGAAGATTTGGGTACCTAAAGATAAAATAGTCTATATTGCATATATGCTTAGCAACAAGATCAACACACCAATCTTGGTACTTAGACAGTTGATGCTCGCGTCACATGATGGGAGAAAAGCATATGTTCCAACAGCTAAGACCTTGAGAAAAAGGATTTGTTGGTTTTGGTGGAAACCAAAAAGGTAAAATAGTTGGAATTGGTCGCATTGGTAAAGGCTCTCTTCCCTCTATTGATAATGTTCTTTATGTTGAAGGCCTAAAGCATAATCTACTTAGCATAAGTCAATTATGTGACAGTGGTTATGATGTCATTTTTACAGAAAAAGGCTGTGTAGTAAAAAATAAGAAGGATGGCTCTATATTCTTTACTGCAAAGAGGAAACAAAATATTTATAAAGTTAATCTTTCTAAACTTGCAAAACAAGATGTCAAGTGTCTTATGTCTGTCGATGATGAGCAATGGACTTGGCATAAAAGATTAGGTCACGCCAGCTTGAGATTAATCTCAAAGTTGAACAGGAATAATCTTGTTAGAGGCTTGCCAAATCTTAAATACCAATCTGATGCTCTATGTGAGGCATGTCAAAGAGGAAAACAAGTTAAAACTTCTTTTCACTCAAAAAATATTGTTTCAACCTCTAGACCACTTGAGCTTCTGCATCTTGTTCTTTTTGGTCCTACAAGGACAACCTCTTTGACAGGAAAGAAATATGGATTAGTTATTGTTGACGACTATATTAGATAGACATGAGTTAGATTCCTTGCCCACAAGGATGAGTCTTTTGAAATGTTCACTGTTTTATGCAAAACTGTTCAAAATGAAAAAGGTATTTGTATTTCTTCAATTAGAAGTGATCATGGGGGAGAATTTGAAAATGAAAACTTTCAAAAATATTGTGAAGAAATGGTATCTGCCACAATTTCTCCTCTCCTAGAACACCACAATAAAATGATATTGTAGAAAGGAAAAATAGGTCCCTCCAAGAAATGGTCAGGACCATGATCAATGAAGCTGACATTGCAAAACATTTTTGGGCAGAAATAGTAAACACATCTTACTATATTCAAAATAGAGTATATATAAAACCTATTTTGAAAAAGACTCCATATGAATTGTGGAAGGGTAGAAAACCCAACATTTCATACTTTCATCACTTTGGTTGTATATGTTATATTTTGAACACTAAGGATCAACTAGGTAAGTTTGATTCCAAAGCTGACAAAGGTATCTTTTTGGGATACTCTGAAAGATCTAAAGGTTTTAGAGTATACAATAAAGAATCCATGATAGTAGAAGAATCTATTCATGTCAAGTTTGATGACAAGAAGCCTGGCACTGAAATGTCAGAGTTAGATGAGTTATTTTCAGGTTTAGACATTGGTGGAACAAATAGTGAACCTGCAAACTCAGACCTGGTGATGACAACCAAACACAGGATTCAACACAACCAGAAGCTGAAGCCAGAAAGAGCTGGAAATTCAAAACCCATCATCCAAAAGATCAAATCGTAGGAGAATCTGGAGACAAAGTGAGAACAAGATCCTCCTTCAAGGAGCATACAAATCATGCACTACTCTCTGAAATGGAACCTAAAACGATTGATGAAGCTTTGGAAGATGAAGGTTGGATTTTAGCCATGCAAGAAGAGTTGAATCAGTTTTAACGCAATGATGTTTGGAAGTTAGTCACTCTACCAGAAGATAAACAAGCTATTGGCACTAAATGGATATTTAGAAATAAGCTTGATGAAGATGGAAAAGTGGTAGGAACAAAGCAAGGTTAGTTGCTCAAGGATATTTACAAGAAGAAGGTATAGACTTTACTGAAACATTTTCACCTGTTGCAAGGTTAGAAGCAATTCGTATTTTACTTTCATTTGCTGCACATCATGAGATAATTCTTTATCAAATGGATGTCAAAAGGGCCTTCTTGAATGGTTTCATAACTGAGGAAGTCTATATGAAACAACCTCCTGGTTTTGAAGATATTGAATTTCCTGAACATGTCTTCAAACTTAAAAAGGCACTATATGGTCTTAAGCAAGTTTCCAGAGCTTGGTATGATAGACTAAGTTCTTTTTTAATGGAAAATAGTTTTACAAGAGGTCAAGTAGACACTACTCTATTTAGAAAAACTTCAAACAAGCATTTTATACTTGTTCAAATATATTTTGATGACATTATCTTTGGTACTACTAATGAAAACCTTTGCAAAGAATTTTCTGAGTTAATGCAGGCTGAATTTGAGATGAGCATGATGGGAGAATTGAAATTCTTCTTTGGGATTCAAATCAAGCAATGCAATGATGGTATTTACATCCATCAAAGCAAATATATCAAGTAGCTACTCAAGAAATTCAAGATGGTTGATTGTAAGCCAATGTGCACTCCTATACATCCCACTTGCATCTTATGTAAAGATGAAAATGGTAAGAAGGTAGATCAAAAGCTTTACAGAGGTATGATTAGCTCTCTACTCTATCTTACTACTTCAAGACCTGATATTATATTCAGCGTCTGCCTGTGTGCTAGGTTTCAATCTGATTCTAGAGAATCACACTTGAGTGCTGTAAAAAGAATATTTAGATATTTACAAGGAACTACTAATTCTTGGTTTGCTTTATAAGAAATCAAAAGATTACAAGTTAGTAGGCTTCTGTGATGTGATAAATATTCATCACATGAATATTTATAAAGCCAAAGTTGAGTTTTGCATGATGCATGAAGAAATTTTAAAGTGAACTTAAGCTTAAATTGCATGATTCAATGTATTCACCTGATCCCATTCTAACGTTTGTGCATTAGTGTTTTCTATGATTTTTTTATCTCTAAGTGCACAGGAATGGGGGCATAGCCAAAGGATTGACTTGGAAGCGCGCCTAGAAGTGCTATTTCCTGACAAAAAAAGATTCCAAAAGCTATATCTTGAGCCACACTAATCCGAATGAGATGATCTTGGTTTTGTTGGAAATATAGAAGAATATCTACAACTTTGATGAAGAAATCGAGACCTAAATGAATCACTAACTCGGGGTAATTTGTACTACAAGTTGATAAGGTGATGCTGCCCCAGCCTAACACCTATTCGATGTTTTAATCATATTTGGAGTTTTATGTGTCCAAATGAGATGAACCCGATGCCTTTGGAAAGCTAAGATCCATAGCTTCAACTTTCATGAAGACACCTTGAGCTAATTCGGACTTTACATAGGTGAAAAATGTAAAACTGCATGAAGCACGACCGTGCTTCAAAGCGAGAACAGCGAGAGTTAGAGAGAAGCACGACCTAGCCATGTCGCACGCCCCGACCGTGCTGCGGAAGCGACCTGAACACAAAAATTCACGTTTTTACATGTTTTGGGCTTGTTTTTCACTCCTTTTCACCCTAGACTATAAATAGACACTTTAAACCTTCACCTAGGTTTGAAACTTTGATATTTTGGAGCCACGGTGAAGGATAGGATGGAATCTCTTCCTCTCCTCTTCATGAATTTCTGGTTTGGTTCCTCGTTCTCTATGAGTAGCTAAACTCTTTCAGGCTAGGGTTAGATGAATTTTGTGGAAACCTTTATGTAGTTGGATTCTATTATTTCAATGCAAGTTTATTCATGTTAATTGATCCTTCGTCTCTATTCTTAATGCCTTTTGATAATTGATCACTATTAAACTGAATTTAGGTTATGCTCACGATTGGAAAATTGGGGTTTTTAACTAGCATTGAGATTGTTGGACATATCTATAGGGTTATAGGAATATAATTCTATTGGTATGAGTTTGCATGAATCCCTATTCTTTATGCTTGATTTAATTAATTTGAACCTAAAGGATTAGGACTTATTAGTTGAATCAATTAAGAGGAAATGGATTTTCGTTAATCTAATTTAGAGGATTTAAACTTCAATTGTTCATGAGTATCGCTTGCATTGGTTTTGAATTCAATTGCATAAAGGTGGATACAAGAGGATTCAACCCTAGTCGTTATTAATCATTCGTATTTAAATAGTTTGTTATTGTTATTGTTATCGTTACAAATATTTCAAATTTCAAATATCAAGAATTTGTTCTCGTTCAAAATAAATACGAACTTTGTTAAGTTAATTAGTCGATCACAATCCTCGTGGAGACGATACTTTTCCTATCACTTTATTACTTGTACGATTTAGTACACTTGCCGAAACCCCTTATCATGATGCTGATTTTGCTGGAGACCTCATTGAAAGAAAAAGCACAAGTGGAGCTGCCAATTCCTTGGAGCAAATCTTGTGTCTTGGTCAAGCAAAAGATAAAGTACTATTGCACTCTCAACAGCAGAAGCTGAATACATCTCAGCAGTAAGTTGCAGTTCTCATCTTCAGTGGATGAAGTATCAACTTTAAGACTACTTGATCAAAGAGAGTAACATTCCTATCTTTTGTGATAATACCTCTGCCATATGTCTTGCAAAAAATCCCATATTGCATTCACGAGCAAAACACATTGAGATTAAATATCATTTTATAAGAGACTATATTCATATGAGAGTTCTTGAAATAAAATTTGTTGACACTGGTCACCAGTGGGCTGATATTTTTACAAAACCTCTTGTTGAAGATAGATTTAATTTTATAAGAAGAAATTTAAACTTTCATCTTATAAAAGAAGGCTTAAATACCATTTTGGTCCCTTAACTTATTTTTGAGGTTCAATTTGGTCCTTTAACTATTTTTTGGGCCAAATAAGTTCTTTAATATTTAAGTTAGGCCAAATAAGTCCTTTAAGTTTTTAAGTTGGGTCAAATACGTCCTTTAAGTTTTTAAGTTGGGCCAAATGAGTCATTGACACGTAGGACCTATTTGGCGCAACTTAAAAAATTAAAGGACCTATTTGGCCCAACTTAAAAACTTAAAGGAGCTATTTGGCCAACTTAAAAACTTTTTAGTCGAAAAGGACCTATTTGGCCCACCTTAAAAACTTAAAGGACTTATTTGGTGCAAAACATAGTTAAAGGACTAAATTGAACCTCAAAAATAAGTTAAAGGACCAAAATGGTATTTAAGCCTATAAAAGAATGATTAGTTAATCTCAGTATCTTATGCATCATGCATCTTATTGTTTACATCTGGTATGATCTCAACATCTTGATGAGTAAGCATCTTACATGTCATTCACTTTGCATCATTCAGCATCTGGTGAATATATGTTAGCATCTGGTCACACACGTGTCTAATGCGTGCATACTGAAGCGTCCCTTCCTTACCTACTGAGTCATGATTTATTTACGTTTTCAATAAAATTTTTACTGCGTAACTTTTGATTTTGGCAACTGCGCATTAAACAAAATGAATCTTTGTATTTTATTTTATTTTTGATTTATTTTTCTTTGAAAATTTAAACGGTTTTACAAAATCATTTGTACTATTTTGTTTAAAACCTTTCCCACTACACCACTACCTCTCCCACTACTTTCATACTGTATCTTCCCTCTGTTTCTTTTGCAAACTACTCTCTCTCCCAAGACCCTCAAACCTCCATCAAGCTCCTCTACTCTGCTACTATGTCGAATGTTTCCGTGTATGAGACAATAGCCATGTTCAACACCATGACAGACGGAAGAGTTCTTGTTGAGAATAGGGTTGATTTAAACCACTTGGCAAGATTTGGTTTTGACTTCAGAGACAGATTGAGTCGCATGGGCTGGAGAAATTACTTTCAATGGGAAGCAAATAAAGTGCTTCTCAACGCTGTTAGAGAATTCTGGGGGAATGTTAGACTACACGCTGGAAGCCTCCTTAAGGGACATATCAAAGGATTTGGTAACTCCAAAGGCCATTGCTGAACTCGTTGAATGCCCTGATGAAGGGTTAAACTATTTTAAAGGCTGGGAAACACAATTTGGAGGTCCACAAGCTGTGGATGAAGAATTGTTCGAGGACTATCGTGCTCTCAAGGCTTCGAAAAAGCCTTTAAATGCTGTGTACTTGAAGGCTGAATATAGAGTGCTTCACAAGCTTATCTCCAAGTGTGTTATATTGAAGGTCGGTTCATCTAATATAGTGAACCGTGAACAAAAATTCACCATGAGTCACTATAGAGCGGGTAATAAAATCAACCTACCAAGGTTGATAATGACCACACTGAAGTATGCTGTCCCATCTTCAAGAACTGGATACTCTAAAGAGAAGCAGATCTGCAAAACCATTTCCTATGCAATTCTTCTTGAACATGGCAAAAATACAAGAAGGGGGGTTTGAATTGGGTTTTATAAATCTTTTCAAATACTTGTATGTTTTTAAAAACCTTTTCAAAACAACTCTTTAACAAAATACCAATGTTAAATAAGTAAAGAGAAGAGAGAAGTAGGACACAGTGATTTATACTAGTTCACTATCACCTAATAGCTACATCTAGTCCCTTCACCACACTTGAACGATTTCTCCACTATAATCAAACTATTACACTTGAAAGTATACTACTGCCAAACTGGCTATACTCACAACTTCTTAGAATGACTTAGTGCAGTCAAGCCTCTAAGGAATACAACCACTACTGGAAATACAAAGTTCAAAAATACATTGAAACAATAACAATAACTCTCAGCAGAGAGGATTTACAATGAAAAACTTAAGTACAAAGAATAACTTTCTAACAGAAAGAATGAAAACGATTAAGTGCTTGTTCACCTGGTCTCAAAGACTTAGAATAATTTCTTGATTTCTCACTTCTCAGATATTTCACAATAGTTTCATTTGTAAGTGTTAACCTGCTTCAGTGAATGAAGTAAGGTATATATAGCTAGGGTTCCAAATAGTGCCGTTGTGACCTAACAACACTTTCACCAATGGACAAAACTTTAGATCCGCTTTTGGTGGCTTTTAGCAAGTCCTTTCACTTTCAACTCTGCTCCTGTACACTGACAGACAGTTGCAGGATCTTGTCCCTTATGATCTTTTTGAAATGAGACACTTCCAGAGCAAGTTATTTCTGCGATTATATCCGTTGACATTCTCTTTGGCCTTTGATTCCTCATATACATTTAAATACTCATCAGTGATGTCTCTTTAATACTTGAAGTAGCCTTTAATGTTTCACTCAGTCTGATTTCCAATCAGAGGCATCTTCCTGTTAGATGATGCTTGTTACTGAGATACTCTGCTTACCAGAGTAAGCATGGACCAGAGGCAAGTTCTTCAGTACAATATTTGTTGGCATTTTATATAACAGAGTCTTGAAGTACCGGACGAAGGGTTCCAATAGTGTAGTCTTATCAGAGCATGGTTTATCAGAGCGTTGACTACTATCGGAGCGTTGACTACCAGAGCATGATCTTCAGAGTGAGGCTATAAGATGATGACGTCATCAGTACTTACTAGACGATCAATGCCAAACTCAGAGGAATGAAACGGAGGGTGAAAAGCACACATAAGCACAGCTTTCTGAGACTGTTCCATATGATGAATAGTGACTTACTCACTAAGTTCTGCATACTAACAAACACATGAGAGGATAAATTGTTCTATTCGTTATTTGTTATCATCAAAATAATTAAGGGTCATTGTTTCTGAATCCACTTGATTCTAACAATCTTTCCTTTTTTGATGATGACAAACACATATATTGATGAACAATTTTCCATTAGAAAAAAATATTTACTTAAGATAATTTCAGAGGCTCCCCCTGAATTAAGAACATATAAATATATTCTAAGTGCAGTGTCACATCAGATGCATGTATTTTATCAGAGCATTTCATAAAATTCATGCTTATAAACTATCAGAGCATACATAATGTATCAAAGCATTCTCTTAAACAGTGATGAATCAGAACATATTGTATCAAAGCATATATTGAAATATTGATGTATTAGAGCATACCAATTTTAATACATCGGATCATATATTTCAATATAATGTATCAGAGCAAATAATGCAAAATATAATGCAATGCATGATAGCACTTGGTTGATACATTAGGTTCATCAATTACTCTATACTTCTCTATTTTCTTCTCCCCTTTTTGTCATCAGACAAAAAGGTTTAGAATATAAAGAACTTCATTGTCAAAACAGAGTAAATAGAAAGATAAAGTTGAAACATAGTATGTATCAAAAAGCATTGATATCATTAATCAAAAAGTGTACCAAATTACAAAAGTTTTAACGAAAGAGAAAGCAAGTACAAGGCTAAAAAGTAAAAAAGCAGTAAAATCCTAAAGGCTATCCAAGGCTTGTTCAGCTTTTCTAGGAAAGCCTTCAGCATATCAGTAACAACATCATGTTTTTTATTCAAAGTTTCCATGAATTGCTTGGAAGATGCCATGAATTCATTGAATTCTCTGTTATCTTCAACCAATCTATCCAAGACAGCTCTTGGAATAACCACACTCTCAGATTGACTGGAAGAGGCAGAGACAGAGGCCTGGGCAACCATAGCAGTAGATGCAGGAGGTGGAGTTGCAGGTTCAGGCTCAGAGTCAGGTTCTGGTTCACAAACAACTGTAGTTGTTTCCCTTGGGGGTTCTTTCCAAGCAGGAGCTGCCAGAAATCTTCTATTGTGCTTAAGTTGTTGCTCCTTATGACTCTCAAACCAGTGAGTCAAAAAGTACCAATTGGCAAAGAATTCTTCAAGGGCCAGCCAGGTACCAACAGCATTGATACGATCCTTTTCAATATATTTTTCTATGTCAAGATCATGCTGTACTAGAACTGTAAAGCTTTCATAGGTGTTGCAGCTCAGGCAATAACTCGTAATAATAGTGGAGTATAATTAGGACTCCGAATGTCGAACCCACAGGGAATGCACAAGTACTAGCATAATAAAGATCTTTAATTCTTTGAGCTAACGAGATATTTGGATTGGGATTGAATGGAAAATTAAGGGAAATTAGAATAAAACTTTGAACTAAAATAATTAGAGCAGGATCGAATAGGAGAAACCTAGGGGAACTGGGTTCACTAATACTAGACCCTGAATCTACTTCCTTCCTATCATGAATTGTATTACCTTATCGAATGGCAATCACTCACTCTAAATTACTAAGGGCTACCTAGCTTGCAATAGCCTTCCTCCCAACTAATTACTCCGTTTGGTCCTAGAAGATAACTAAAGGAAAGAGCATTAAGAATATGCAAGTTTGTTAATCTAATAATTGATTGGAAACAAGCAATAACATATTCGGCGTATAAAGTGAGCTCTGTGATCCTAGAGTTCCACTAGCTAACTATGATCCTGTTACCACAATTAACTAATTTTATAAGGGTTAGCTACTCCTTATGAAATTAAGCATACTAAGATCAACACATTCATAAGGATAATAAGGAATTCAAAATAGTAATTAAATAGATATCAAGGACATTGTAAAAGATCCCCATCACCCCTAGTGATGGAATTAGCTACTCATAATGTTGTGCAACAAAAGAAAGTAAAATAAATTCAAACTCCTAAAAGACATGAGTTAATAGAATCGAGACACCCTTTCGGTAAGACGGTGATCCTCTCGTGTGTTCCTCACATCTCCATGAACTCCAGCAGCAATTCTGAATTGATAGGAAGCTCCAATGATCCAAGACTCACTACAATCATGTGGTGTTTGTGAATAACTCTCAATAAAGGGCTCTTGACTTGGGAGTTCATCAAAAGGTTTTTAGAAAAGGTTAAGAGCCCCTATTTATAGATTAGGCTGCGAACTAGGTCATTTAGCTTTCAAATTTGCACTTTTTGAGATGGGGTACGGCTATACCGCAAATATACATGGCCATACCAAGCTTTGTTGATGACGTGGGATCGTACCTATGCGTGCTGCAGTCCTGACATCACTTGTGTACGGCTGTATTGCCTTTAGCACGGCCGTACTGGACTACTTCATCGGCACAGGTGGTACAGACTGAGGGGGTATGCCCTTACTGAAGTTCTGCTCTATGTACGACCATACCGAATATAAGTCCGGCCGTACCGCTTGTCCAGTAATGCTAAAACTCTCCAAAACTAGCCAGTTTTTTGTCCTTTTTCGCATCTTTTGTTCCGAATGGTGTCTTCATGATATTTTTGCATAATAGGACATAAATAAGTACCTTTTTAATTAGTGAAAAATGGTATATTTAGATACTAAAAATGCCCTATAAAAATAGACAAATTGGTGTGTTAACAATAGGCAGAGAAAAGGCGGGGGTTTGGCTGTGGCAGAATGTTACGACCACAGTATATTGGAATAACTAGAGGTTGGGTTTGGCTTGAAGAAGCAACGGTTTTTGTTGCAGAAGGTGGAGAGAAAATGACAATGTCATTGGGTGAATCTGGAGTAGGTGGTTCAGATTTAAGAGTCTGAATTACCTCAAAGACAATATGGGAAGTGATTATTATTTCATTTTCCATGAATGGTTCTGGTGTCATTTTAGTTTCATTGTGGTGTGGTGAAGGTAGAGGAGTGGAAATTTGTTGAGTGGAGGGTGGTGAAGTTGGCTTAAAGGTGGCTAAGGGCTAAATGTCTAGGATTGTATCAGAGCCAAGTGCAACAGTTTGAGTTTCCTAGGTGATAGGTTCTAGTTCTGTTTCTAGTTGTGTTAGAAGGTTAAGGTCAAGTTGAACTAGTGGTTGAGGTGGAGTGGTAGGTTTAAATTGTGGTTAAGGTGGTGGAATGGGTTGAGATGAGGTTGGAGGAACTACAACAAGTGGTTCTATGTAAGGAATTGAGACATGGGTCTTTGTCTCTGTCTCTGTCTCAAAGGGACATCATCGACTTCATTATCATCAGGTGATGAGTCAGAAGGTAAAGGAGGTAGAGGCCTTTTAGAAGGTACAGATTGATAAGGTTGAGCGGGTTGGGGTTCCCTAGAGGGTTTAGCAGAGCCAGTACCATAGACAGAATCATATAAATGAACAACATTGTCTAGTACCATTGTTTTCTTTTGAGGCAGATCACTCAGCTTGTGAATTCTCTTCCTCTTTGTAGTAGTAGTAGTAACAAAGGGAGCATCAGAGTGAGCAACAACAGTGGCAGTCTTTTGGGGTGCTACAGAGGCTTCCTAAAGTCATTTAACTCTCAACTCATCATATATTGAGCAACTTCCTCACAAGTCTTTTTCAAGTATTCTACTATTTCAACTTTCTTCTCTTTTTGCTCTTCAGTTAGCAAGGAAGGCATGAAATCAGGTCTCACTGGTGGAGCCAGTGGAGGTGCCTGAGAGGAGATGGTGATTCCTGCACTCCGGGTGATTCTCCTTGTAGGTTGAGAAGCGCCATCACCAGCCGTCTTTACTCTTTTTCCCTTTCGTTCAGGTTTATTAGCAGTTTTATCTTCCTTGACCATTTCAGCGATCACCTCATAAGATAGCAACTTCATCTGCTTCAGGTTGTCGTTGTTGAAGATAGGGGCAGAAATGGTTTGAAGCACGACTCCTGCTTCTTCAGTATTGAGGGCTTGTAGATTTTTTATAATACCGTGTTGTTCCAAAAGCGCGGAAATAACCCTTCCATAGGGTATATTTCTATTTTGCATTTTCCTTGAAAACATGATAGCTCTTCTCAGGAAACAGAAAATGATGCTTGGCAAGTTGATGAAAGTCTTGTGGTCGGAGTGCCACATTATAAACTTGTGGTCTATGCCCACAGAATCCATAGAACTAGCTTTGGGCATGATGTTATTTTTGATAATCTTGAAAAGCACCCGAAAGCGATTTTTCATGTCCACAGCCTTTGTAGTATTGGGTTTATCATAAATGTACTCGTTGATTAACGCAATTCCACCGAACTCATTTTCCCAGTTATCCTTGATTTCTTTTCCAGAATTAGGGCACTTGATGACTTCAGAGATCAAGTCCTGTGTAATCACTACTTTCCTTCCTTGGACATAGCTAAAGATGGTGTTGCTTTTAGACCATGCCTCCAGAATTCCTTGACAAGTTCTGGGTAGATAGGTCTGTTTTCAATGTAGAAGAAATCAACAATACCCATATCAGCGAAGTTGGTTCTGAAGTCATACTCATTCTTAGCCAAATCTACGAGATCAACACGCGATTCGCACATAACAGAGAGATCCTTGTGGTCAATGATCAAGGTAGGTTGTGGAGGGTTCTGGGAACCAACACCTTGTTGTTGTTGAGAAGCCATTACAGAAATTCCAGAAGAGAACGAAGAAGATAGAGTGTGAAAGAGTCTTAGGGTTCAAAGAGTGAGACTTCTCATAGAGTAAGTGTGGGTAGTGGGTGAGTGAAGTGAGTGAGTGGGGTTAAAACATGTTTGAAAAGGTAAACCGCCTTTATCAATTTTCAAAAAATAAAGGAATATTAAAACTGTTGTTTCAAAAATGAAACTTGTCAAACATTGTGTTAAAGAGGCGTAGTAAAACTGTCCTCGGGCAGTAAAAGCAATTATGACTCAGCGAGAGCAATTTTCATCCACTAACGCATCAACCAGTCTCATAGAGACACGTGTACATAAAGATTCCCAGAGGGAACTTATAGTGAATGCATCAAATGCATATGAATATGAACAGTTATCAGATGCATGCAACAACAGATGATATAAATATAATATAATATAAACAGAGGCAGCATAGTATCAGAGACATATATGATATCATCAAACGCAATACCAATATCAAAGGTACATGTGAATATCAGATGCACACATGATATCAGAGGCAAGTAAGCAATCAGATGCAGGCACATCAGAGACACACATATCAGAGGCAAATATATTCAATTTAAACACTCATTCCTTTATAAGATGAAAATTCAAATTCTTTCTTATAAAGTTGAATATATCTTCAGCAAGGGGTTTTGTGAAGATATCTGCCCATTGATGGTTAGCATCAACAAATTTAATTTCAAGAATCCCTTTCTGAACATAGTCTATGATAAAATGATGTTTAATTTCAATATATTTGGCACGTGAATGCAAAATAGGATTTTTAGTCAAACATATGGCAAACGTATTATCACAGTATATAGGAATGTTATTCGGTTTTATCTGATAGTCCTCAACCTTATACTTCATCCATAGAAGTTGTGAACTACAGCTTGCTGCAGATATATACTCAGCTTCTGCTGTTGATAGTGCAATTGTGTTTTGTCTTTTGCTGGACCATGAGATGAGGTTTGCTCCAAGAAATTAGCAGCCACCACTTGTGCTCTTTCTTTCAATTCTATCTCCAGCAAAGTCAGCATCACAGAAACCTACTAACTCTTATTATCTGATTTCTTATAAAGCAAACCAAGGTTAGTAGTTCCTTTGAGATACCTAAAGATTCTCTTAACAACAGTTAAATGAGATTCTCTAGGATCCGATTGGAATCTTGCACATAAGCATACACTAAAAATTATATCTGGCCTTGACGCAGTTAGATAAAGAAGTGAACCTATCATACATCTATATACCTTTTGGTCTACCTTTTTACTAGATTCATCTTTGCCTAGAGCACATGTAGGATGCATTAGTGTGCTCATTGGTTTGGTTTCCTCAAGCTTGAACTTCTTCAACAGTTCTTTTAGATATTTAATCTGATGGATATAGGTTCCATCTAGACATTGTTTGATTTAAATACCAAGGAAAATTTTTAGTTCTCCCATCATACTCAATTCAAACTCATTCTGCATAAGCTTAGAGAATTCCTCACAAAGAGATTCATTAGTAGCCCCAAAGATAATATCATCAACATATATTTGAACTATTATGAAATGCTTTTTAGATGATTTCCTAATGAGTGTAGTATCCACCTGTCCTCTTTCAAAACCATTTGACATTAAAAAGGTACTCAGTCTATCATACCAAGCTCTTGGGGCTTGTTTAAGACCATAGAGAGCCTTTTTAAGTTTGAAGACATGCTCTGGAAGGGCAGTATCTTCAAAACCAGGTGGTTGTTTTACAGACATCCTCACTTATGAAACCATTTAAAAATGCACTCTTTACATCCATCTGATATAAAGTAATGTTGTGATGTGCAGCAAATGATAATAAAATTTTAATTGCTTCTAGTGTAGCTACAGGTGCAAAGGTTTCTGTATCATCAATACATTCCTCTTGCGAATACCCTTGGGCAACTAGTCTTTCTTTATTTCTTAGCACTTTACCATCTTCATCAAGTTTGTTTCTGAAAACCCACTTGGTTCTAATGGCTTACTTATCCTCTGGTGGAGGCACAAGCTTCCATACATCATTCCTCTGGAACTGATTAAGCTCTTCTTGCATAGCAAGTATCCATTCATCATCTATCAGTGTTTCATCAATTGTCATTGGTTCAATTTCTGACAATAATGCAAGATCTGAGTATTCTTTGAGTGGTGATCTGGTTCTGACTCTGTCATTTGGTTCACCAATGATCTAGTCCTTAGGGTGATGAGTCTTGAACTTCCAATCTCTTATTTTCTCAGCTTGAGTTTGATCACCAGACGCAGAGTTAGAGGCAACATCAGAGTCACCAGTAGATGCATTAACATCTGTTCCTTTTCTTATCTGCATATCTGCAAAGATCTCATCTATCTCTAACATTTCAATGTCAGGCTTCTTATCATCAAACCTTACATGCATTGATTCATCAACAATTAAAGTGTCTTCGTTGTATACTCTGTAAGCTTTGAAGTGTTCAGAATATCTCAAAAAGATACCTTTTTGTGCTTTTGATCAAATTTACCAAGACAGTTCTTTGTATTGAGAACAAAGCAGTCACACCCAAATTGGTGAAAATAAGAAATGTCAGGTTTTCTTCCTTTCCACAATTCATATAGAGTCTTATTCAAGGTACGCCTAATGTAAATTCTATTTTGAATATAACAAGTAGTGTTTACTGCTTTTGCCCAAAAGTGCTTTGCAATATTAGTTTCATAAATCATGGTTCTGGCCATCTCTTGAAGAGATCTATTTTTCCTTTCTACAACACCATTTTGTTATGGTGTTCTAGGAGAAGAAAAATTGTGAGAAATTCCATGTTCTTCACAAAAGTTTTGAAATAGTTCATTTTCAAATTCTCCACCATGATCACTTCTAATTGTTGTAATACAAAAACCTTTTTCATTTTGCACTTGTTTGCAAAATACAGAAAACATCTTGAATGACTCATCCTTGTGCACAAAGAATTTTACCCATGTCCATCTTGTATAGTCGTCAACAATAACAAGACAATATTTCTTACCAGACAAAGAGGCAGTCCTAGTTAGGCCAAATAAATCTAAATGTAAAAATTCAAGAGGCCTTGAAGTGGAAACAATATTTTTAGATTCAAATGGGGATTTTGTTTGTTTCCCTTTTTGGCATGCTTCACAAAGAGCATCAGACTGATACTTAAGATTTGGTAAGTGTTAACAATCCATTTAGTCTATTATTTTGCGGTATTTTGAGTATAAAATATTATGATTTTGTTCCTTATTAGATATAATGTGCTCACTATTTCCTCATTTATGCAGAAATGTAATAAAAGTAACATGGGAAGCAAAATATTGAATTTTGGAAAAATTCTGGCGAGTTTTGGAGATTTTTAGCGTTTCTGGACAATCGATACAGCCTGACATCTCTTCAATACGGTCGTACCTATTCAAGCACATCAATAGGGGCGTACCTCATGGTCGGTATGGCCTGACGTCGAAGAAAAAGTCCAGTACAGCCGTACCAAAGGTAGTACGGCCGTACACAATTGCTGTCAGGTGGTGCTGAGTTCACAAGTACGGGCCAACATCGCAATTCAAGTCTGATACGGCCGTGTATAAATGCAGTACGACCGTACCCAAGCCCAGAATGCACAGATTTGAAGCCATTTAACCTAATCCTCACCAGAGCTTATAAATAGGCATTCTCACCCCCCTTTTGAGAACTAACTCACTCTTTGGAGAGGAACTCATTCTCCCTGAGTGAGAGTCTTTTGCTTTAGACTTTGCCTCTTGCCGCTAGTCGCATCCTTTCTTTTAGGATTTCTTGTTTGAATGTTTGTTATTCTATTATGTTAAGAAACAATATGGGTAGCTAACTCCATCACTAAGGATGACGGGGTGTCTTTTATGATGTTCTTGACATTTATTTAATTGCTATTTTGAATTCTTTATTATCCTTATGAATGTGTTCTTCCTAGCATGCTTAATTCCATAGGATCTGGCCAGTCCTTAATAAATTAGTTAATTGGAGGCGACTATCGCGATTAGTTAATGGAACTCTAGGATTAACAGAACTCGCTTTATATGTCGGATGAGGTTATTGCTTGTTTCCAATCAGTTATTAGATTAACAAACTCACCTGTCCTTAAGGCTATTTCCTTTAATTACCTTCCTAGATCAAAATGGAGTAGTTATTTAGGAAGAATGCTATTAACTGGATAGTTCTTAGTAATTTAGAGTGAGTGATTGGCTTTCAATAAGAAAATATAATTTGTAATAGCAAGGTAATAGATCCAGGATCTAGTATTAGTGAACCCAGGTCCCCTAAGCTTTTCCTATTTGATCTCTATTGTTCTTGTGACATTGCTTTGCTTTCTTCATAGTTCAATTGTTTCACTCTCAAAACCATCACTTTCGTTTGTCTAAAATAATAAATGATCTCTCTTAATATATACTCGTGCATTCTCTGTAGGTTCGACATTCGGAGTCTTAAAAATACTCCACTTTATTACGAGTTACGATCTGGTGCACTTGCCTGAGCCGCAACAGTAAGCCTCTAACAAGTTCCTTCCTGTTAAGCTTCGAGAGTAACCTCAAGCTGGCATGACCCAATCTTTTGTGCCATGTCCATTGTTCTTCATCAAGTGACAAAAAGCATTTGACATTTTGATTGGCCAACTCGAAGAGCTTAATCTTATAAATATTGTTTTTTCTCTTTGTTGTAATGAAAATGGAGCCATTTTTCTTGTTTTTGACTATACAGGCATTATCACTGAAGCCAGTATCATAACCACTATTACATAATTGACTGACGCTTAGTAGATTATGTTAAGGCTATCAACAAGTAAAATATTATCAATAGAAGGTAGAAATTTCTCACCAACTCTTCCACTGCCAATAATTTTACCTTTCTGGTTTTCACCGAAACCAACTGTTCCACTCTCTTTAAGTTGAAGTTCTTGGAATATGTCTTTCTCCCATCATGTGATGTGAGCACCCACTGTCCAAGTACCAGGACTGGTGTTTCAACTCTATTGCTAAGCAGATCTGCAACATAGACAATCTTATTCTTAGGTACCCAAATCTTTTTAGGTCTTCTTTTGTTAGTCCTAGAAGGAAACTTGTCCTTCTTATTTTTCAATTCATAACAGGTACTTCTTATATGACCTTTCTTATCACAGAAGGTATATAGCAGACAGTCACTATGATCATTGATATCTATGGATTTCAAATTTGTGTTTTGAAAAGTGGGTTCCTCTGGTTTGCAACTAAGACCCTTTTTGCCATTTTGGCTGACACCCCAAATCATAGATGCTTGTTTGCTTCGTGTCACACACTCAGCAAGAAATCTTTGAAATCCCTATTCATATTTCGAAGAGCTGCATTCAATCTTTTCTTCAATCTTAGAGTTGTCACTCATCAGACGGTGATTTTCAGCTTTGAGTTTCTCATTCTCTTCATTGAGTGTTAGAAATTCTTTTGAAAGTGTTAAGATTTTCTTTTTTAAAGCTTTATACTCAATGGAGAGCTTAGAAGATTCATCTAAGAGTTCATCAAAAGCTTTTTGAACATCAGAGGGTGAGTTAGAAATTACCTCTTCTTCCTCATCTTCACTGTCTGATCCTATGGTAGCCATCAGAGCCATGTTTGCGTGTTCCTCATCATCATCAGACAATGATGAATCAGAGTCATCCCATGTTTCCATGAGACCCTTCTTCTTCTTGCCTTTGAAACCACTTCTCTTTGGTTTCTCCATCGCGAGTTGTGGACATTTAGACTTGAAATGTCCTGGTTTCTTGCACTCGTAGCAAATCATTTGGCTCTTGTCTTTGTAGTCCTTCTTTTCCCTTAAGTCCTTCTTATAGAATTGTTTCCTGAACCTTCCTTTCTTCTTCCATATATGTTGAGTCTTCCTTGAAATAAAGGAAAGTTCATCGTCTGTTGCATCGCTACTCTCACCAGACGATCCTTCATCTGTTTCTTGTTCAGCTTGTAGAGCCTTGGAAGTGGAAGCCTTGCTAGTAGACTCCAAAGCAATAGACTTTGACTTCTTTGGAGGTTCTTCTTCATTCAGCTCAAGCTTATGAGCTCTCAAGGAACTTAGAACATCTTCAAGATGCAATCTGTTTAGGTCCTTGGTTTCTTGAATGGCCATGACCTTAGGTCTCCATTGCCTGGACAGGCTTCTTAATATCTTCTTCACGTTATCAGCAGTGGTATAGCTCTTGTCAAGAACTTTTAAACCATGAAATTAGTGTTTGAAATCTTCCAAACATGGTTTCAATATCTTCTCCCTCATCCATCTTGAAGAGTTCATATTGTTTAACAAGAATGTTAGCCTTAGTTTCTCTCACTTGGGCATTACCCTCATAGGCTAAGGCCAATGAGTCCCAAATTTTCTTTGCAGTAACTTTTTTCCCACATTTCTTGTACTCTTTCTCAGAAATAGTACAGATAAGAGTATCTTGCTTTCTAATTTAGTTGATAAGCTTTCTTTTGCTCAGCTTCCCACTTATCCCTAGGAATAGGTTTTCCCTTGGAATCTACTAGGTCGGTGTATTGTTTTTCAACCATATTCCACAACTTAAGTTGTTGTGATTCAAAACAAGTTTTGACTTTATCTTTCCAGTAGTCATAGTTTGTTCCAGTAAACAAAGGAGGATGATTAATGTGACCACCAGCTTCGTTGCTTGCCATAGATAAAGTATAAGATCTTTTCCTCTCACACGGTTAAGTGCTCAACCAAGAGGCCGAACTCTGGTACCAATTGAACGTGGCAAAAACACAAGAAAGAGGGGGTTTGAATTGGGTTTTATAAATCTTTTCGAAATACTTGTGTGTTTTTAAAAACCTTTTCAAAACAACTCTTTAACAAAATAACAATGTAAAATAAGGAAAGAGAAGAGAGAAGTAGGACATAGTGATTTATACTAGTTCACTATCACCTGATAGTTACATCTAGTCCCTTCACCACACTTGAAGAATTTCTCCACTATAATCAAACGATTACACTTGAGAGTATGCTACTGCCAAACTGGCTATACTCACAACTTCTTAGAATGACTTAGTGTAGCCAAGCTTCTAAGGGATACAACCACTACTGGGCTAACTACAAAGTTCAAAAATACTTTGAAACAATAACAGTAACTCTCCACAGAGAGGATTTACAATGAAAAACTTAAGTACATAGAATAACTTTCTAACAGAAAGAATGAAAACGATTAAGTGCTTGTTCACTTGGTTTCAGAGACTTGGAATAATTTCTTGATTTCTCACTTCTCAGATATTTCACAATAGTTTCATTTGTAAGTGTTAACCTGCTTCAGTGAATGAAATAAGCTATATATAGCTAGGTTCCAAATAGTGCCGTTATGACCTAACAGCTCTTTCACCAATGGACAAAACTTCAGATCCACTTTTGGTGGCTTTTAACGAGTCCTGTCACTTCTAACTCTGCTCCTTTACACTGACACAACAGACAGTTGCAAGATCTTGTCCCTTATGATCTTTTTGAAATGAGACACTTCCAGAGCAAGTTATTTCTGATGATTATATTCGTTGACATTCTATTTGGCCTTTGACTCCTCGTACATTAAAATACTCATCAATGAGGTCTCTTTAATACTTGAAGTAGTCTTTAATGTTTCACTCAGTCTAATTTCCAATCAAAGGCATTTTCCTGTCAGACGATGCTTGTTACTGAGATACTCTGCTTACCAGAGTAAGCATGGACCGGAGGCAAATTTTTCAGTACAATATTTGTTGGCCTTTCAGATAACAGAGTCTTGAAGGACCGACGAAGGGTTCTAATAGTATAGTCTTATCAGGGCATGGTCTATCAGAGCGTTGATTACTATCAGACCATTGACTACCAGAGCATGATCTTCAGAGTGAGGCTATAAGACAATGACGTCATCAGCACTTACCAGACGATCAATGCCAAACTTAGAGGAATGAAACGGAGGGTGAAAAGCACACATAAGCGCAGCTTTCTGAGACTGTTCCATCTGATGAATAGTGACTTACTCTCTAAGTTCTGCATACTAAGAAATACATCAGAGGATAAATTGTTCTATTCATTATTTGTTATCATCAAAACAATTAAGGGTCATTGATTCTGAATCAACTTGATTCCAACACTTTTCTTTGAACTCATGAAGAAACAAAGAATTGTGGAAAAGCTGGTAACTTTGACAGGAGAGGACAAAGAAAAATACTTTGGAAAGAAGGCAATGACTCTTGCTGATGTGTTTGGGAAATAAAACCTAGTCAGAATGGGTTTGTGTTCTTCCCAATTGATCCAAAAAATCAAGGAAGAAGATGAAGCTGCTGCTGTTGGTAATACCCAGGCACTTGTTCCAGTTGCTGAGACTCAAAAGCAACCCACCAGAAGCTCACCAAAAAGTTCTGTTTTTGGTGTGAAAAGGCATGCTGAGCCTCTAGTCAAGATAACCGGAAGCAAGGTATAGAAAAAGCTGCCTACTGTGCCTATACTAGACGATGATGATGATGAAGACAAAGCTCCTATTAGGAGAATACTTGAGAAAAGGAAGGCATAAGCTGTCCAACGAACTTCTGCATCTGGTCCTCAGAAGCCAGCTCCTGCTCCACCTCCTGATGTGACCCAACAAAGACAATCCAAGCGTAGGAGATTTATCAAGCTCTCTGAGAAGCCAAAGGTACTTGACTTCACTAATGGCTCTATTGTTGCATATGATAGAGATGACCCTATCACTGCACCACCTTTATCTATTTCATCACCACATCCACTCTCTGGTACTTTAATAGTATCAAAGTCCAAAACATTGTCCACTCCCGCTCCCACTCCACAACAACTCACTCCACCTCAACAAACTCCATCACCATCTCATCCTCAACCCATCAAACCTGCTGCTACCTCATCAGGAATTTCCTGGTATTTATTAAACCAAACACTCAAACCTACCATTACCACCTCTTTATCCTCCACATATGAAACCCTAACCATATACAAACCTCAATCCACTTCTTCTCCTATCACCTCCCTCACCTCAGAAATTGCCTTATCCCTTCCTCACCCTTTCAATCAACTTTACAGATTCCCAATTATTCACAGAAACAGAAAAATATTCCCACTTCAATTTCCACTTCCACATCATCATCAACACCCTCGACAACAGATACTACCTACTTTGGTCCTTCAAGGATTAGACTAAAGCTTGAATGACCTGTTCCCATTAGAGAAGAGAAGTATCATTTTGTTTATGATCACCCCTCATTATGGCATCTCAAGACGTTTACTTCTGGAGTTGCAAGATTGGAGATTCCTCCATTTAGCTACAATGATATCACTAGATGTCCTTTGGTGGAAGACTCAGGCCTTCTCCAAACCGTGGAATTCTCCCCTTGTCATTTGACCTACCTCTGTCACTTCCACCGATGAACCACTAACTCTTGAAGAGTGTGGATGATGAAAGAGCATTTTTGCTTCAGTGCATGGAGATGAAGCGTTATGAAATGGCTCTGATTCATAGAGATCCTTTTTTGGTCTCTGTGAAGATTGTACCTGACAGGCAAAAATGGTTGCATTGGTTGATTCTAAAGAAGAGAAAAACCAAGGTTCCTCACAGACTTCCAAGAATGTTCACTTTGGAAGATTTTAAAAAGGCACCAAGAAAATATCAGACCAAGTACTTTCATCTTGCACCTGTTCATGAGAGAAATGAAAGTCATGCAATGGAAGTCTACTTGACCAAAATCAAAGTAGATTCCAAGGATGCTGGATCCTCTAGTCTTTCCAACACTGAGAAGGCAGAGATTGAGAATGTTGGCTCAATCAAACAAATTTAGAACACCAACTTGGCCATTCAACATTTTGATGATGTGCTGTAGTAATGCTCTATGATAAGACCTCCCTCTACGATGAAGATGATGTTAGAACAAGAGGAAATCAACTATGAAATTGGAGCTGCTCATGATTGGGAAGTTATGGCTCTCAACTGGATTGAGAAGGCACATCTAGATGGTCTGGAACCCATTGTCTTAGCCTTAGAAGAAAAAGAAGATTTGAAAAGGCGTTACAAACTAGAAGAAGAGATCCTCAGCATCTGCCTCAGTGAAGCAAAAGCTGACTTGAAAATCAATACAACAGAAGCTCAACTGCAACATTTTGATCAAACTGTTGATGTATTTTTCAAAGCAAGAGAAGTGGACTTATTGGGCACAATTGATCATGAAGATCTGGTTTATAGAAGGAAAATGGATATTGAGTTTGAAAAGGAGAAACTGGGATGACTAATCAAATGGTGTGTGCCAAATGATAAATTTTACCTAGAAGCTCAAGAGAAGTAACAGATAAGGTTAAAGCTGTCTCAAGGAGTTCTCATGGAGCACATTAAGAGTTCTCCTCGGAGATGGCAAAGGGCTATCTCTTGGCCTAGACCTGCACCACCTTCTCCTCCTGCTGAATGGATTCCAGAACCCCCTCCTCCTCTTGACGATGATGAACCTGTCATGATCTCAAGGTCCTAATTCAATCACTTTGTGGAAGCCACTAGAAGAGTTGAGCATCTTGAAAGTGTTGTACAAACCCTTTGGGAACGTCTTAACCAAACCTAACCACCTCCTTAGTTTTTCCTTTATTTTCTTTTGAAAAACTTATGTTATTTTGAATGGCTCTGATACTTTGAATGTTTATATAAATCAATTGATTTTGACTTCAAATTTTTCTCACTCCTTTATTTTGTTTTGACTGTGATGTGTTTTACACTCCTTTTGTCTGATGACAAAAGGGGGAGTAAAAGATAAGGATTGATGAACGCCAAAGTAACACGTATCATGCATTACGTAGTGTCATTAACCATGCTCTGCTACATATTGTATATTCTTGATTAAGTATCTGGTAAATACTACTATGCTCTGATACACACCATGTTATATTAAGCATCTCCTCTCTGAGACTCGTATACCTTATTGATGCTCTGATACTTGGAAATGCTCTGATACATGGATATATATTTTTGAAATACAGATGTTTTGATACACAGATTTTTTTTTTAAAATACAGGTTCATACTTGGCTATTGAACTCAGGGGGAGACCCTTGTAGTTATTTTTGAAAACAAATTATTCATCAACCTTAGATATTTGTCATCGTAAAAAAAGGGGGAGATTGTTGGAACCAAAACAATTGACAAGTTTAGACCCTCAATAATTTTGATGATAACAAAATATTTGTGTGAGAACAATTTAATTTCTGATAAGTCTTGAAGTGTGTAGGAATTAAAATCATTCATATTTTACAACATTGCTCAAGCAAAAAGAAGAAGTTCACAAGAAGATGAATACATATATGTTGTGTCTGCATCCGATTAGTCCTTAGCATCTGGTATATGCAATCAAGCGAGCTTTCATTTGTCTAAAGATTAAGACACGTGGAACTTAAGCACTGCAGCGAGCGTCTTATGCATTTGAGCGAGCATCTGATTATTTAATTAAACATGTGCAAGTCACGCGTACCTTATCTGCTCAATACTTCAGCTTTCCTGAAATGTATTCAAATTCGATTTGTGCGCTCAATTCTATGGTATGAGGAATCAAATGTGACACCTTTGGGATAAGACAAAATTCATACATTGTGTGTCAGGCTGCAAATGATTGAAAAGCAAATAGTACAAACGGTCATAAAGTGTACTATTCTGATATTCTCTAAATAGGGAATAAAAGATATTTTCAAATTACCTCACTCAATGATTTGGAGCTGATTATTTCTGCAACGGTAATATTCTTGAAGAAGTCTATAAATACTCCAAGCTCTCCATTGAAGAAGGTTATAGAATTTACTACAAGTGATCAACCTACAATTCTGTGCCAAGAACTCTGCGAACCTGAAACTGAACTTTAGCTTCTTATTCTTTCTTTTAGAAAGTTATTTACATTTTGCTTAACGCTTTTTCATCCTCTCTTGTTGAGAATTATTTTGATTGTATTCAAATCTTTTTTTTTGAAACATGTATTGCCTTGTAATAGGTTTTTTCTCAAAGGCTCGAACGTACTGAGTCGTTTTGAGAAGTTAAGAGTATTGTCAAGTTTGTGATAGTAGAATACTCTTTAGGAAATTTGTAATCAGTGTGATTATAGTGAAAAATCCTTCAAGAATAAAGGGACTAGACGTAGCTACCAGGTTGGTGGTGAAGTAGTATAAATCTTTGTGTCTCTTTCTCTATTGCTTTATCTTTACTTTTGTCTTGTAAAGAAAAATGAGTCTTCCACAGTTTTCATTTCAGCATCCGGTACACCTTTCAGCGGCCGGTAATCAAAATTTTCAAAGAACTTACTTTCAAGTTGCTTTTAACTTAAAGTTTGCGAAATATTTTTAACACAATTCAATCCCCCTTCTTGTGTTCACGTTCATTTTTATCCTTTATTTTCATGCAACTTTAGTTGAGTAGTTCAAGCTTCTACACTAGACGCTCTTTTGAGTAGTCTAGGAATCTGCGACTGAGAAACAGAGTCCCTTGCTGAGTGTAATCGCCTGATTAAAAAGGGGAATCATTGTTAGCAGTGTGAGTTAGTTGACCTATAGGCTAATCAACTCATCAGCTAAACAAACGACTAGTTGGCTAAACACCAAAATTTGCACGACACTCCAAGATATGTTTAAAATCTTCTATACTTAGGGGAACTGTGAAACGTTTATAGGAAAAAAAAAATAAGGGAGGCTTTGTTGATCACATGAAAAATCCTCTATATTTTTCTTCCCCTCTAATTATAAACTCCCAACAAAAAGAAAGTTAACCAAAGCCTTTTCTTTCTAAACATACTCAAAGGATACACTAGTTTGAAATGAAGAGTTTAAGCTACATGCCTCTACTGCTCTACACATGTTCTTTTTTTCTCCACTATTCTTTCACCTAAGGGTGCTGTTAGCTTTATTATTGTTGAGGTTATGCATTTTTCGTTCCCTTTATTTAGAATTATATAGGGTAGTATTTATTGATTATTTCGTTAATCATATTCCCTCTATATAGGTGGCTTATGTGGTAATTAAGTTTGTGTGACTCGAAGACAATCGGTAATCCCATGCCTATTTGCTGGAAACATAAACCGATTCAGGCATAATAAAAAAGTAAAAAATTTAACATCTGTTAACATATGTTAGTGTTGCAAGTATTGGCTTTGATGAAAACTAGGGGAAAGAAAAATACATAAAGCCAACGGTTAACAAAATTAACGCTCCTTGTATAAACAATTTTGTGTGATTTGCACACAGAGAATGATCTGCACGGATGAAGGTCATCTTAGAATAGCATTGTTTAAATTTAATTGTCACTTCATCTTAGTATGGTCGTCAATTTTGTTTATGTTTTAATCAGTGTTTTGAAAATCGGAACAAATAGGTTAGTTCAATCGGTTGAATCGGGAATCGGCCAATTCGGCGGTTGGTTCAACCCCATTTGATCTGCAATATGGTTGAACCACCCAGAATCGGGTTGAACCGTGATTCATCCGTTTTGAACCGCTAATTGAACCGGGTTAAAGCGTTGAAATGATCCATTTTAAATTTTTTATTTACTTTTTCCCAAATATAATACTTTTTAATTTTTTTTTATTAGTCATCAAATTCAACCATGGTTGAACCGAACGAACGAATTAAATCATGACTCGGAGGTCTCGTCAGTTCGATTCCCAGTGCAATTTTTAAAACATTGGTTTTAATTAAGCCACCAGATGTTTCTAGTTACATTCTAGCTTGAGGTCCATGATCAACCGACCAAGAGGCCTATTTTATATAGTCATTCACTACAAGAAATACAAGGAATACCGAGGGCCTAAAGCCCTCTGTAATTCTAAAAAGTCGTCGCTACGTATGTCATTACCGAGGGTCCACTGAGGGTGACGTAAACGTAGGTTAATTGATGGTAGAAAACGTATACCAACGGTTCTCAGATTAATGGCCGCCGGTAATTACCATGGGCACTAAGCCCCAGGTAATTCCCGAGAGCATTCACGCCGCAGGGAATTATCGAGGGCAAAAGCCCTCACTAAGGGTTCGATACAGAAACAAACTTACCGAGGGACATGACCCTCGCTAACTGGAACGTGTTTTTAAAAAAAATAATTAAAATGAAATTCAAACCCTGAAATGAAACCCTTTCACCAACCCAAAAACTCAAAAGAAATACCAACCCAAAAGAAATATCAACCCAGAAGAAACAAGAACCCAGAAGAAGAAATACAAATGAAGAAAAGTTCAAACCCAAAACATAACTTCAAACCCAGAAATACCAAACCCAACATCCAGAAGGTCAAACCCAAAACAAAAATTGAAACTAACAAAGTGAAAAAACACAAGAAAAAAAAAACCATAGAAGAAGAAAAAAACATAGAAGAAGAAAAAATATAGAAAGTAAAATTTTTTTAAACCCTAAACTAAAAACTTAGTTGCGACGTTCTGCTTCTTTTTCTCCTCTGTTCGTGTCTCCCTCAAATTCGAATGCCATTGTTGTTCTTTTGACAGTTTATTAGCTTTTGTAACACCTGCAAAGATAACAACAAAGTTAGTACCAAATCAAATCAAACAATAATAATAAATTAAAACAACAGAGAAAGAATGAACACTCCCCATTTTATTTCCAGATCCATGATAAAAGAGGGAGATCTTTCTTCAGACTTGAAAGAAATTAGGATGGAGAAGAGATTGAAGCCGTCGAGAGATCTCCGACCATTTAGGGTTTTTTTGGGGTTAGAAGCCTCGACGGGACAAAAGAAAGAGACAGTTAGAGAAAGAGAGACAGGGTTCGGGTTTGAAAATAATGGAAGAAGAAAGAGAAGGAAGAAGAACAAGAAGAAGAAGAGAGGCAGGCTGTGAGAATGAGAGAGAACAGAGAAGGAGAGAAAGGGGGAAGTGGGGGTGGGAAGCGTCCAGTGATGAAATGAGGGAGAATGAGAGAATTAGTTCTCTTTTAAGTTTAGGGTTAGGATTTTCGTGGGCTTGGGCCATGTGGGCTGGGATGGGCTAGGGGTCGTGAATAAGAAACACGGGGTGCAAGAAGCAGACCATGAGAGAGGGGGCGCAGGGGTGCATCTAGAAGAAGAGGTGCAAGAAGAAAAGAAGGGAATGGGGTGCTCTAGCTGGGCTGGACTGGGCTGCTATTAGCACCCCCAGTTTTTCTATTTGTATCCCCCTTGCCCTTTATTATTATTATTTTTTAGTCTTTTCGTTTTTGTTTTTCTCTTTTTCTTTTTTTTTCACTTCTTTCTTTTGCATTCTTCTTTTTATTTTAAGACCAAAACTATTATTATTATATTTTTTTTACTTTTTATATTTAATATTATTACTATACTATATTAGTGGTTGGGTAGTATTTTTGGATAAAGAAAAAATAAATTAAAACATAGACACGGACAAAAGGGAATTGATTCCTAAGCGACGTCCCTACTGAACATGCGCGTTTTTTGTATTTTTTTATATATAAAGAAAACAACACATAATATATATAAAAGGTTGGGGTATTAAAGCTTAATTAATATTAATTAGTAAAAATTTATTTTTTTGAAACAAAACTAATTATTAGTTAATTTCTAATTATAATTATAAATTAGCTATATTAATTTGCGACACATTATACTTAAAATGAAATAAGTACCATAAAATATAATAAATCCACAAATATACGGTGTAAACATGTCAAAAATGGGTGAAAACAAAGCCTAAACATCATCTGAAGCACCATAGTAATCATCGTCATCGTTGCCACCATGGGTATACGGGTAGTTAAAACCCTGCGACAGCATGCCTGTGAAATTACCGGCCCCATTGACGGAAGATGTGATGCCCTGACCTGCTTGAGGCGCCTGCTGTGTAGGTACCTCCAGCCGGTAATACTGTTGTGCAGGTGGTGGTGGTGGTGGTGGTGGTGGTGGATGATACTATTGTGACGATAGGGGCAATATTGGCCAATATTCGTACTGATACTGTGGCGGTTGTGGCTGTGAATGTTGAGGTGATGGCCCGTAGTAGTACTGTGGACTGTGGCTGTGGTTGTGGCTGTGGAGGTGGAGGTGGCGGTGGTCTGGCTTGCTGTTCATAAATTCAAACATCTGTCTATGTTGCTCCCGCAGCTCCTTAACCTCAGTTCTCAATTTTTACTGCCCTTGTTTGGCCTCTTGCGCCTCACACAGCACAACTTCTAATTGCCTTAGGACCTCCAAAAATTCTATGTCTGTGTGCGACCGTCTAGTACTGCCGCCAGAAGAGGAAGACGCGTTAATATCTAGGCGAGAAACCCTAGGACGGTAGCATGAAGATAGGGCTCCAGCGCCATACACCCGTCCCTTCTTCTTCCCACCAGTAACATTCACCAAATTTGTTAGCTCAATACGACTCAGTTCATCTGGGTTAGACTCATTGCTAGCCTGAGAATTAGCCCAATACTGAGTCATATGGGCCTCAAATTCCTCCTGAAATGCATAGTTTTAAAAACATATAAGTCAAAATCAGCAACAATATAGAAAAACTTGACAATAAATAATCAAAATTATATATAATTAATATAATTACCTATGTTCTCCTTGACCACTCGTCAACATAATTGCCAGTTTCCTTCGGAGTATGGATATGGCGATGCAGCTCGTGCAATGGCATTGGTCGCCCTATCTTCTTCTCCTATAAACAGAGAAACACAATATAAGATCATCACTAATAAACAATTAATGTTAATTAACTTCATAAATTTAAAACAACATTTAATATATATATATATGTGTACCAAGCTTTGCTGGATCTGTGCGGTGTTGACGAAATCTCCTGTGTGTAGGGAACCACCCTTCTCGGATGCCCTATTTGTCTTATGCCTCTTAGAAATTTTCTTGAATTGTTCACTTCCCCAATGCTCTTTCAACACAGCCCAAACATGTTCTCTTATCCAGTAGGGACGTCCCTTATGTGAACTCAAGTGCTCGTCCCTAAGCATATCAGAGAAGCGACGTGCAACTCTATGGTGAAAGATTCTTTCGACCTCCGCATTGTGCTTAGGCAACCAAACACATTTATCCTATAATAACATTGGAGGTTAGGACAAAGTAACCATATAAGTCACATATGCATGATAATATTAATAAACCAAAATAACATGTGCATGATAATATTAATCACCACTTACGTTAAAAGCTTTTTACATCATGTTTGAATCAGCTTCATTTTTTTAATAGTCCACCAAGTGGTCCAAGTTTGGTTATACTTCTCTCTAATTACAGCTGTGATTGCCTTTGAAGCTGGTTTAGATGGAAGAAACCTATAATAAAAGATGTTAAACGATAAAATTATATTATTGATTAAGAATATTGAAATAATTAACAAAATTATAATACTCACGCATTACCAGCAGGTCTAATAACAACTCTCCAGTTCGGTAACATCTCCACCTCCTCATCACTAACATCATGCAACGCCACTGGACTGTCGATGTCATTGTTGTGTGAAATAATAACAGTTGTGCAAGTATACACAATCGCAACAAGTAGTAAAGAGTAAATCAAGATCGTTCCCACGGGGATTGATTAATTGTTTTCACAAGTTTTTGCAATAGCAAATAAGTTAGTGAGTAAATAATAAAAACAGAAAATAAACATCAAGTTTTTGTGATTTTAATAACTCAACAAAATAGAATTAAGCAAGTGATTTGAGTAAAATTTGGATAAAGACAGCTAGGAATCAGTTAATTCATATTTCCACCAAGTTGGTTTCAGTGCCATAAGTCAGTGTCATTTGGCACCTGGGCAGATGGCACTAATGTGTGTGCCTTTTAGCACTCTAACCAAGGTTAAGTAAAGGGTACCTTATGTCTAAGCCCCCATTATGTTCCCCCTTGTCTAGTTAATGTGGCCAAGAACACCCTATAAGACAAATTTCCTATGTCTAGTTTAATCAAAATCAATTAAAGTGTCCTTTAAATTGATACCCCTTATATTGACTCATGAAATCTGCACATTACCACTTTTCAGCATCTAACATACAAGTATCCAACTAAAGTTGATCAGACTCAAGTCAAGTATATAAGAAGTAAAATCGCATGAGACAAAGGTACAAAGACAAGGACCAATAGACATTAACCAACCAGGTTTCAATACAAAATCACATCATCCTAGCTTAAGAAAATTAGCTCATAATGAGCTTAAAAATAAAGCAACAGAAACTAGTGTCAAAAACCGATGCCATAGCACTAGAATAAGAGTTAGAAACTATTACAGAATTTGAATAAAACAGTACAGAAATTGCTCCCAGCCTTGTGAGCTCGAGAACTACTCCTACTTCAACAATGCCTTGCTGATCTGCTTCACTCAGTACTGTGCAAGGTCCTTCTCTCCATGGAAAATGGCTTAAAGCTTGAGTTAATGGTGTTTGAAAGGGAAGAGCAGAATTGCAGCTGCTTCTCTTAGAGGGGACAGATGCTGCCCTAGCTGACGAATATCATAACCAACCTGCTCAGCTTGATTAGGTCACTGTCCTTATATAGCCTCTCCTTAAATGGGCTAGCCAATGCTGATCCCAAGAAAGATATTGTCTTTCGGCCCATAAATAAAGGCTTTTATCCTTTAGCTAGCTGAGAGAAAATGCTTTGCAGAGGAGACCACCGAGTGCACGCTGCAGTCTTTAAAATAAAGGACAGAGTCCTTTCCTTCAGCTTAAATCACTAGGACACGCTGCTACACTAAGACTAGGACTGCTAACATTAGGACCCGATGCCATGGCACCAAATTTGGCACTGAACAGTTCTTCAATAAAATCCTGCACACTAGCAAAACACATTAAAATGCTCATAAAAGCACCAAAGTGCCTTAAACAGCACCAAGCAAGGGAAATCACATTATTTACACTATTCTAATAATTAAAGGCCCTAAATTACTCTTGAACTCACTTGATTCATAGTTATAAAAGCATAAATAACTCTTATTCCTAAGAGTTATCACACCCCCAAACTTGAACCATTGCTTGTCCTCAAGTAATGACACTAAAACAAAAACAGAAAACAGAAAATTGCAAGAGTTGCAGCAGCACTAAACAAGTGAGTTTAAACAGCATAATTTTCTTTTTGGATGGTCTTCACATGGCTTTACTTTCAGACTAACACTTTGTCAATCAATCCCTTTGTGCATCATGCTTCCTTGAATTGTTCCACTAACCTCAAGTGTGTGTGTGCATCCATTATGCTCAATCAAAAAGCTAGTATAGTCCCATCAATTTCATCTCAGTTTCCCCCCTAAAATGTTCCTAATTTGCACCTCCTATTCAAACAAAAGGGAATAGGCTTACATGATGGATACTAGGGGTTGAATACAAATAGCAAATACAAACATAACTTGAATGTTCAAGGCTCAATGCACACTTATTCAATTTTAACTATTTTTGCCTTTTACTAGAATTTACCTCCTTACCTTTTGACGCGAATAACAACAATTGTAATGAAGTTGCCTGGTTACTCACCAAAGAGGCTCATTCCATTTTATATATATATATATATATTTATATTTTTGGCTTTTTCTATTTGCTAATGTGTGTGCATTGGCCTATTCTTTGGATATTTACAATGAACTTACCCCAAACTTATCTAATTGCCTATCTCCCCTAATTGATCAAATTTGGCAACAAGGTTCAGTTCACAAAAGGGGTTCAACTTCAACTAGTTAACAAGCTACCTATTCTTTTCTCTTAAGCTAAGGGTTTTGTGTCAAAGGTCAATGTTCCTATCAATTTGCAATTAGCACAAAGTTCCAACACAATCAAGCACAATTTCCTCATTAAGTTCAGCCCATGTGTCGACCAAATTTTTATTTTTTTAACAGCAAAATAGGACAGCAATGCTACATAATAACAATACTAAACCTAAACTGTCCCTCCCCCCAACACAAAACCTTGCAGTATCCCTACTGCAAAAATTTTATGCTAGATGAAGGGTTCATATAAAACAGCAAATTAAGCGACTTAAAACAACTAAAAATAGCAAACAGCAACAAACAGCAACAACATACTACATATTTACTACAAAAAATAGGAAAAGATTAGGTTTTAGAAATCCCTGCTTGGAGCCTTGAGCTCCTTCTCTTTGGTGTTCGCAACAAGCTAGCAATGGACTCATCCTCCTCATCACCAGTGATGGTGATCACAACCTCTTCAGCAGCTCTCTTTTTTCCTCTTTTCTTACTCCCTTCAGTAGGGGAGTCCTTCTTCTTTAGGGTGTTAGCAGGGGGAGGTGGTGGCTCCCAATCATCTTCAGCATCAGTGCCAGATTTGGCACTGCCCTGTTGAGGTGAGGCTTGCTTTTGAGTGGCCTTTTTAACTGGAAATTTGGCTCTTAAAGTGGGTGCCCGCACTGGTGCAGCAGACACAGTCTTCATTGGGCTGCCAGTTGCAGCCTCTGCTTCTTTTTCTTTCTGTGGTGCCAAGCCTGCACCAGCCATGGCACTGGCCATTGTAGCATCTAACACTGCAGCATCCTCTTCTGTCTGTGGGGTGGTGGCTAGTGTTCCTTCCTATGTATCAAAGAACTCATCCGCACTCCCAGTGTCATCCCTCTCACCATCTTCTTCAACCCCCTTTTCTTTTTCCTGAGGAACTTCTTCAACTACCACAGGCTCCTTCCCCTTTTTAGAACCCTTCTTCTTTTTCTGTTTCATTTCACTAGAGGCAGGCTCAGCATGTTCGTCTTCAGCATCCTCCCGGTTTCCTAAAATCCATTCAGGGAACTCAGGAGGTGCATTGCCCAATTTCTTGGGGAAATTGAAGTTGAAGATTCTCTTTTGCCATATGTATTGCTCCTGAGCAAACCTCCATTGCTGTTTCTTCAACAATTGGCTCACAACTTCAGCAAGTTTCTCACTACCTTCTTCATTGTGGTGAGCAAAAACAGCAGGACTGGGGGCACCAGTTGTTGCATCCCAGGGTTTTGGAACAGGCCATGTGACATCACTGTCAAAAATAGGCACTTCTCCATGCTTACATAGGGAAGTAATCAAACAAGGGAAGAAAAGACTACCCCTAGTCCTCTTAGCACAAGCAGCAATTTTCCTATGAATTAACCTACCCACATCAACCTGTTTCCCTTCCAAAATGTGATGCAGCAGCACAATCCTTTCCTTATCTATGGTTTGATTGTGTGTGGTAGGAAGTAGGCTAGTAACCATAAAATTGTACCATGTTTTAGCTGCAGGGATTAGGGTGTTTCTCTTAATCCGGTAGTCATCCCCATGTCTCCTTTCCCACTTGGTGCCTTTAATTGTCAGTTGATGCATTGTCTCAGTCATCTGCCTATCCTTCATGGCCTTCATTCTCTTTTCAAAGGCATCTCCTTTCTCCGGCAGGGAGAGATATTCATTGATTTCTTCTGGAGAAAAAGGGACAATGATTCCTCTTATGTTGGAGTAGTTGGTCTTAGGTTGACCTTCTTCCTGAGGGGGAATTCCAGCATAAAACTCCCTCACAATGGTCGTTACAGGGCTCTTAGGGTGCGAGCAAAAATATTCCTGTTTGTATTGTTCAATCAGCAGCATGATTTTAGGGGAAGCCTTTTGCAAATCGAAGCCTCTCTCAGGGTGCAGAGGTCTCTTCTCCTGCATTCTTTGTATCTCTTCTTCGTCTCCTCATCATGGAATCTATCCTCTGGTACCAGATTTGGCACCTTCGATTTTGTTTTTTGAGTTGTGTGCTTGGTTCTCATGGCTGTCAACAATTGTTTCCAACGTTCTAAAGCTCGTGTCTCAATGATTTCTGGGCAAAGGGGAGGCTAGGTTTCACAGATTTGAGAATTGGGGGTTTCGAAATGAGTGAGAGTGTGGGAGTGATTCTGATGAATAGGGTTAGGGTTATAAGGTGGGATTTCACGATGGGTGGAGGTTAAGGTGATTGGAGATACTGGGGAGGTTTCTGGAGGTTGGGTGGTGATGAGGGTCGTGGGTGGTGCTTGGGTGTGGCAAAGGTCACTGTTTGGGAAAAAGGGGTGGAGGTTGGGGTATTTAATGGTCTTTCCCATTGGAACTTAATTGAGGAGGGAGAGGATGATTTTCTAAATCAGAAATTAAGATGGTGGAGATGCTAGGTGGCATGCTGCCATTGGTCCACACAGTAAAAAGTGCACTTTTGATGTGCCAAGTCATTTATTGCCCAGGTGGATTGCTTTTGACTGTTACTGCACACCTGCCCCTTCACACTTGCTTCTTTAAAAACTCAACTCTCAATTTGGTGCCCCCCGTGGTGCCATAGCACCAAATGCAAAACACTCAGAACTTCACACCAGCCACCACAATTTCAACACAACTTCCAGCACCAATAATTCAATTTATTCCTGCAAAACAAAACTAAAACAAAGTTAAAAAGATCTGGGTTGCCTCCCAGTAGCGCTTGGTTTATAAAAGTCCTCAGCCAGACTTATTTTTCCCTTCAACTGTCCTTGAATTTGGTGGTGACCCTTGTTCTTCCATCAGGGTCACCCCAATATTGCTTTACCCTCTGGCCATTGACTTTAAATGTTGAACCCATGGCCTTATCCAGCAAGTCCATTGCCCCATATGGATATAGCTTGATCAGCTTGAAAGGGCTAGACCACCTTGATTTGAGCTTCCCAGGGAATAATTTCAATCTTGAATTGAACAATAGCACTTGAGATCCTTCTTTCAATTCCCTGGGTTGAATTTTCTTATCATGCCAAGCCTTAGTTTTGGCTTTGTACAGCTCAGCATTCTCATAGGCAAAGAGCCTATATTCTTCTAGTTCATGGAGTTGCAGCAACCTTGCTACACCAGCATTATGCAGATCAAAATTCAGCTTCTTTGTAGCCCAAAAAGCTTTGTGCTGCAACTCAATAGGCAAATGGCATGCCTTACCAAACACCAATATGTAGGGAGAGGTCCCTAATGGTTTCTTATATGCTGTTCTGTAGGCCCACAGGGCATCATCAAGATGTAAGGACCAATCTTTCCTAGAAGGATTAACAACCTTCTCAAGAATCCTCTTAATTTCCCTATTGGATAGCTCAGCGTGGCCACTTGTTTATGGATGGTATGCAGTGGCTATCTTGTGCTTCACCCCATACTTGAGCAGCAGCTTTTCAATCAGTTTGTTACAAAAATGGGTGGCCTCATCACTTATAATTGCTCTAGGGACACCAAACCTTGTGAAAATATTCTTTTACAAAAACTTGCTCACTGCCTTGGCATCATTGGTAGGCAGAGCTACTGCTTCAATCCACTTGGACCCATAGTCCACAGCCACTAAAATGTACAGATTTCCAAAGGAAGGAGGAAAAAGGCCCAAGAAATCCATGCCCCATACATCAAAGAGTTCAATTTCAAGGATGCTATTGAGAGGCATCTCTTGTTTGCTTGAAATATTTCCTACCCTTTGGCATCTATCACAATGTTTAACAAAATCATGAGAATCTTTAAATAGAGAGTGTAGTACCATAATTTTGTCCGGGCTTTATTTATTTCTTTTATTTAATTAGTTTTGCTTGCTTTTTAAATTAGTAATAATAATGATATCTTGGTCTCAATAATTAAAAAGAAAGAAAAGAAAAAAAAAGAGAAAAATGGAAGGAAAATGAATAAAAAGGAAAGAGGGGTGCAAAATGATGAAACTGGGGGTGCTACTAGCAAACTGCACCCATTTCATGCACTCAGCCCAGCCCAATGCTCTGTCTCTCACCATCTACTTCGCGCACCCCCTATCCTTCTGCGTGCAGCCTCCCACGCGCTCCATCTCCATTCCTCTTTACTACGCGCACCCAACATTTTTCTCTGCGTAGCCCCCTGCAACTCACTGAGCGTACCCCTCTCTATTTTATTCACACTGGCCTCTTCTTTGCATCCCACGCGGAGAAGCCCACTTGATCCCTTCAGCCCAAACCTCAATCCAACCCAACCTTAACCTAAACACAAAAAACCTAAATTTTCACTCTCGCTCATTCCCAGCCAAAGCAGCCGCGACCCTCTCCCTTACTCCCCCATTTCAACGCTGCTCTCCCTCTCCCCCAATCTTTGCACCTCCTCTACTCCATTCTCTTCTCCCTTCTCTTTTCCACTCTCTCAAACCCTAACCTTAAGAAGCCAAAATCGTGGCAGCCTTCTCCCTTTCTCCTCCTCCTCCTTTTTTTCTCTTCCATCACCACAAACCCTAACCTTGAAAACCCTAGTAGCCGCGGTCTCCATATCTCCCTCAAATCTTTTCTTTCTATTTTTTCTCCACTATAACGAACCAATATCTTTCCAATCTCCCATGATTCGGTCTATATTCAGTCAGGATCTCGAAGAAAAGGAGAAACTGTGCGAAAATCAAGGAGTATCTTCTCCTAATCTTTTTTCTTCTCTTATTTCGTTTTATTTTTATATAGCTTTTCTGATTTTTTTTTTTTGGTGACAGGTAGAACGAAGGGCTATAAAAGCCTCTCAGATTCTGGTCTAAAAAAGGAAAGTGAACCCAGTGAAGGGACCGAGAGCGATCTGGACCCAAAGGAGCACGAGGAAGACGAACGAAGAAGAAGTAGAAGCAGAGGAAGGAGGCTGCGGCTTTCATTACCAAGTGAGGTCACCCACAAAGAGAGAAAAAGAAAACACTTTAGCCTTAGGTTTTATTTTTATGACTATTACCTTGTAATTCTCTAGGTGAAAGCTGTTAACCCAGGTTCTTTCTTTCTCTTTTTCGCCATTTTTCTATGATGGATTGAACATTGATTATTATTATGACTGCCTTCTTCTTCATCTACATTTATGTTTTGTGATTCCTTCTTCTATAATTGTTCTTAATTCTCTTCTGACTGTCTCCTCGTTACAGCCGCGATTTAGGACTAGGGTTCCTGGATAAATTGGGGTTCCAGAAAGTATTCACTAATTAATTCTTTTTTATTACTTCCAATCTGTATTTGTAAATAAAATGTTTTTTAATTGAAATCTAGAATAATTAAACCTTTTTTATTCATTATTGGAAAATGGAAATAAGGATCACTTTAGATTTAGGGTTCTCAGTTAGGTGAATTAGTTACTTATGTTTATAGTTAATATTATAGGGTTTAAACAAGTAATTACATTTATTTAAGAAAATAAATAATGTAAAAAAAAGAGCAGTACCTTTTCCGTAAGAAAATAACCTTTTTCATTAAGGGTTTGGGCCTAATAGTTCGTTTGCAATCAATAAAACTAAATTGGGCTTCTAAATTGATTTTCATGCAATATTAGGCTTTTGACTTAAATGTAAATTGGGCTTTTGGCCCACTTCAAATCCTTTTTGAATGATTGACCCATTTTTGACGCAAGCATAATCATGGTTAAAAGCCCACGAAATACCACTCGTACGATTCGGTTATTTTGTGACTTCATCCATCATTTCTCCAAAAATAAATAAATAAATAAATTTCGATAAGGGAATTAATTCTTTAAAGGCAAACAAAATTTTTACAAGCAATTTAGGGTACCATTTTTTGGCGTTGCGGGGTGCTAATACTTTTCCTGCGCGTAATCGACTCCCGAATCCTTATTTGGTTCAAAGACCACTTTTTCAAATTATTTTCATAAAAGGTTTTTCCTATTGTTTTTCCTAAATAAACATAGGTGACGGCTCTATTGAATTTTTGGTGTGGTTGCTACAGCTGGCGACTCCACTGGGGACCTTAAAGAGTTTGGCCTTAAAATTGTTTGAATTAATTTGTTTGCATATTATATGATTTACTTCCCTTTTCTTTCTTTTATTCTTGTCTTTGATTTTGCTTTATTCTATTTGTTTCACATGTATATATGAACTTTAGGATAGCCACCTTATATATAAGTGTATTTGTTAATTTATTTTGCAGCGGGTAGTATTTTAGGTTATTGCTCCTTCACACACTTCACTTAACACATTTGCACACTACGAGTGGAACACTATACCCGGGTTCGAGAAAGCTTCAAGTTAGGAGAGGTTGCGTAGTGAGCACCTGCTGGACGTACGGCCAGTTGGGTCCTTGCGAAAGCCTCACCTAGAGTTTGGCCCTATTTGAGAAAATCTCCCTTTAATAGTTTACCTATTATTGGCGATAACATTCGAAAATAGGACCCTTGGCTCTAGAGACCTTTTTAGATTAGTACCTCAATCCACCCATGGAAAAGCACTTATGTGGACCATAGATCCCTTTTAAGGAACCACCGACCCATATCACAAAAGGAGCATCCTTTACTTATCCCATTTCCCACGCGACAAAAGCCGTAGAACCTAAAGTTTTAGGAATTAACGGTCTACCTCACAAGGGGCATTTGGCCCATTTTTTATCTTCATCCATTTGAATTCCATTATTTTTCAGAAATCCTTTTAAAAAAAACAAAAGAATATTTTCTCTTTTCCATCACATTCTTTTTGCATAAATAAATAATAGATTAAAAAAATGTAATAGAAAAATATTTCTCCATTATCCATCATACTATTTTGCATAAAATGTACATAAAAAAAACATTCATGACATGCATAATCATGACATCCTCATAACATAACTCATTTTTCCCCCTCAACAGAAAAATAGATACAAATAAGCTTTCCCTGCATCCCTACCGGACTCAAGTCCAATCTAGACTCATGGACTTGTTGGAACAGAATCAACAAGCGATGAGAGAAGAACTCAACCAAATCAAGGGTAAGATGGACAAGATATTGGACCTCTTGCACAACTTGGGTGCAAAATTGACCATTGATGAGAACCATTTCATCAACACTAATGAGTATCGAGAGGCTTCCAATGGCCCATCAGGAGACCCCCTAGATCAGGAGAGACTCCAAATTGTGGAAGATAGGCTGAAAGTAATTGAAGGGGAAAATCATATTGGGTTCAAAGCTTCAGAAGTATGTTTGGTCCTGGACGTGGTAATTCCTCCAAAATTCAAAATTCCTGAGTTCGTCAAGTATGAAGGTTTAACTTGTCTAAGAAGCCACCTCATCATGTACTACCGAAAGATGGCTCCTGCTCCAGTAATGATAAGCTCCTAATCCACTTCTTCCAAGAGAGTCTTATCGGGGCATCCCTACGCTGGTATATGCAGTTAGAGCAGAGCAAAATCAACTCATGGAATGATTTGGCTAAAGCTTTCATCAAACAATATAAATACAATATGGGCATGGCTCCTGGCCGCTCCCAGTTGCAAACCATGGTAAAAGGGGGCAATGAAAGCTTCAAAGAGTATACCCAAAGATGGAGAGGCATTGCATCCCAAGTGGAAACTCCGCTATCTGAGAAAGAGATGGTTACCACATTTATTGACACACTTATCTCTTCAAGCTTCTCAGACCTAATCATTGTCGGGGAAAGAGTGGAAGCAGGGATAATAAGTGGAAGGATTGGCAACCTCAACATTCAACAACCATCGCGCAGTATTGGCCAAGATATGGAAGAAGATACAAATGCTGCTCATCATGACATACCACGCTGAGGCAGTTGGCCACTCAACTGAGAATTGTTGGGCTTTGAAATACAGAATGCAAGATCTGATCAACACCAAATGGTTGGACTTCAAGGAAGATAATCTGTTTACTTTTTACGCTTTGCCCGAAGCCCTGGGGCATATCTTGTAAAGGGCCCACTTTGTTCTCATCTTTTCAATACATCAATGAAAATGCGATTTGAATTTTTCAACTTATCTTCTTGGCTAATGGTCAATCCGAGATTCCAAAAAAGGATAATTAAAAAAATATAAAAGAAATAAAAAAATAGTAAAGCAATTGCACAATTATCAAAAATTAATTTTTGTGAAAGTTTGAGTAAATGAGATTTTGAGATGAAGTTTGGCCATTTTTCTCTATCCATAAAAATAAAAATATAAATAAAAAAATATTTACCCCTTGCTACCCCTTTTGAGCCTAAAAAAAAAATTCTTTCAAGTACCCTAAACAAGGATCACCCATACATTGAAGGCTAGCACAACAGTCCATTAAATATTGTCTGCTAAAAAAAAAGCAAAGCAAGCAAGCAAATATCAAATGCAACGTATCAAGACGCTTGCAAGGAAAAATGAATAAAAAATGCAAAAGCAAAACAAGACAATTGTGCTAGCAACCATCAAAGTACATCTTGGCCTTAAAGATCTTTGTTTTCAAAAACCCTTAAATACTTTTGGAGCCTGAAATATCCTTTCTTTCATAGCCCTTAACCTTTGGCCATGTTACAACCCTAATAAAGTCCATTCTGATCAAAGTCCAATTGCTCATATTTTCTCAAAACTTGATTTTTGAAAGAGGAAATCCATATAAACTCCTCGGTGTAGTTGCTTTACCAAAAAAAAGAGTATAAAAGAAAAGCTCGCTAGACTGAAAATCCAAAAGGGCAAGTCTAGGCAAAATTTAAAGCGACCCGCTAGGTTGAAAACTCGCAAAGAGCAGCCCAGGCAAAAGTTAGGGTCAAATTTACAAACATGTCAACCCAGATTGGACCTCACAGATCTAAACATAAGCCAAGAAGCTGGGGGCAAAAGCTGAGCCCATCGTCTACAAGCTTCGCATTCAAGATTTAGTTCCAGTTTCAGAACTACACAAGGTGATACGCGTCTCTACATAGATCCTTCCTCACATGGCTGGACGAAGGCCAAAGGGACACTGAAAAGTCTCTATGGACCAAAGTTGTCAATCTAAACCTCCCAAGGGCATTCAAAGCACGAAGCTGAAAATTTGAGGATCCATAAAATGATTTATCAAGGGGCAAATATGCAAACCTGGTGCAGTACAAAGTCAACCATTCGGACAAGCAATCCAACAGAAAATTATCTTCCCACGAGTCTAGGGGCAGCGTCCTCAAAAGGAATTCAGGGAAATCAAAAAAAAATCTTTCAAAGCAAAAAAATACTCATGCATGGCATACCATTCATTGCATCTTGCATAATCATCAATACTTTTGGGTTCACCGCCCGCCTAAAAAAAATCCTTGCTCCAAAAGCAAAAATTTCATTTCATGCATGGCATACCAATCATTGCATACTGCATGACCATCAAAGTTTTTGGGTCCATTGACCCACCCTCTCAAAAATTACATACAGTTGTGTTGTTTGCTGTTACTCAGTAAGAACTACTACTCGGCCTACCCAATCTATTTATTAGCAAGAGTTAGGAACATATCCTAAACCTTGTTGGGAATCTGACCCACAACCTTGGGAATCTGACCCCAAGCTTTTAGTCGGGAGCCTGACCCGCATCTTAGATCTTCCTCAATTATGGAAATTGGTCTGTACCTTTTAGCAAGTTAGGAATCTGACCTATACCTTGCCGGGAATCTGACCCGAACTGTGTCGAGTGACGGAAAAGCTCGTACACTGGACGTTCACCTGCAATAGGAAAACCAGTCCATACTTTAGCAAGAGTTAGGAATCTGACCTATACCTTGCCGGGAATCTGACCCGAACCTATATTGAGTGACAGAGAAACTCATATCACGGACATTCCTTAAAGTAGGGTAGTCAATCCGTACCTTTTAGCAAGAGTTAAGAACCTAACTTACCCTTGTCGGGATTCTGACCCGAACCTATATTGAGTGACAGAGAAACTCATATCGCGGACCTTGCCTAAAATAGGGTAGCCAATCCGTACCTTTTAGCAAGAGTTAGGAACCTGACTAACCCCTTGCTGGGAATCTGACCCGAACTTGTGTCGAGTGACGAAGAAACTCGTGCCCCAAACTTTCCCCAAACAAGGAAGTTAATCCATTTTGTAAGAGCTAGGAACCAAACCTATGCCTTACCGAGAATTCATTAGGAATCAAACCTAGAATCTCTCACCAATTTCTCAAGAGCTAGGAACCAGGCCTATGCCTTACTGGGAATACGCCAGAAAACCGAACCTGGAATCTCCTGCCAATTTCATAAGGAATCATAGTCATACCTATGCCTTACTGGGAATTCACTAGGATACTGACCCTAGAATCTCCCACCAAAGTCGGGAACCAATCCCACAATCTCAAATCACTTGTTTCATACAAAATTATAGTCATTTATCCTTAATTACCTTTTACAACGAATGCACGAAGACTTTCAAGTAAAATGTAATTAAGGAGGGGCAGCTGTAGTACCCTAATTTTGTCAGGGCTTTATTTATTTATTTTATTTTATTAGTTTTGCTTGCTTATTAAATTAGTAATAATAATGATATCTTGGTCTCAATAATTAAAAAGAAAGAAAAGAAAAAAAAAGAGAAAAATGGAAGGAAAATGAATAAAAAGGAAAGAGGGGTGCAAAATTATGAAACTGGGGGTGCTACTAGCAAACTGCACCTATTTCATGCACTCAGCCCAGCCCAATGCTCTGTCTCTCACCATCTACTACAAGACTTCTATCCTTCAAGTGTAGCCTCCCAGGCGCTCCATCTCCATTCCTCTTTACTACGCGCACCCAGCATTTTTCTCTGTGTAGCCCCCTGCAACTCACTGCCTTAATGACTCACTGAGCGCACCCCTCTCTATTTTATTCACACCGACCTCTTCTTTGCATCCCACGCGGAGAAGCCCACTTGATCCCTTCAACCCAAAACTCAATCCAACCTAACCTTAACCTAAACACAAAAAACCTAAATTTTCACTCTCCCTCATTCTCACCCAAAGCAGTCGTGACCCCTCTCCCTTACTCCCCCATTTCAACGCTGCTCTCCCTCTCCCCCAATCTCTGTGCCTCCTCTACTCCATTCTCTTCTCCTTTCTCTTTTCCACTCTCTCAAACCCTAACCTTAAGAAGCCAAAACCGCGGCAGCCTTCTCCCTTTCTCCTCCTCCTCCTTTTTTTCTCTTTCATCACCACAAACCCTAACCTTGAAAACCCTAGTAGCCGCGGTCTCCATATCTCCCTCAAATCTTTTCTTTCTATTTTTTCTCCACTATAACGAACCAATATCTTTCCAATCTCCCATGATTCGGTCTATATTCAGTCAGGATCTCGAAGAAAAGGAGAAACTATGCGAAAATCAGGGAGTATCTTCTCCTATTCTTTTTTCTTCTCTTATTTCATTTTATTTTTATATAGCTTTTCTGATTTGCTTTTTTTATTTGGTGACAGGTAGAAGGAAGGGCTATAAAAGCTTCTGAGATTCTGGTCTAAAAAAAGGAGAGCGAACCCGAGGGAGCGAACCCAGTGGAGGGACCGAGAGCGATCTGGACCCAAAGGAGCACGAGGAAGACGAACGAAAAAGAAGTAGAAGCAGAGGAAGGAGGCTGCGACTTTCCTTACCAAGTGAGGTCACCCACAAAGAGAGAAAAAGAAAACACTTTAGCCTTAGGTTTCATTTTTTTGACTATTACCTTGTAATTCTCTGGGTCAAAGCTGTTATCCCAGGTTCTTTCTTTCTCTTTTTCGCCATTTTTCTATGATGGATTGAACATTGATTATTATTATGACTGCCTTCTTCTTCATCTACATTTATGTTTTGTGATTCCTTCTTCTATAATTGTTCTTAATTCTCTTCTGACTGTCTCCTCGTTACGGCCGTGATTTAGGATTAGGGTTCCTGGATAAATTGGGGTTCCAGAAAGTATTCACTAATTAATTCTTTTTTATTACTTCCAATCTGTGTTTGTAAATAAAATGTTTTTTAATTGAAATCTGGAATAATTAAACCTTTTTTATTCATTATTGGAAAATGGAAAGAAGGATCACTTTAGATTTAGGGTTCTCAGTTAGGTGAATTGGTTACTTATGTTTATAGTTAATATTATAGGGTTTAAACAAGTAATTACATTTATTTAAGAAAATAAATAAGTGTAAAAAAAAGAGCAGTACCTTTTCCGTAAGAAAATAACCTTTTTCATTAAGGGTTTGGGCCTAATAGTTTGTTTGCAATCAATAAAACTAAATTGGGCTTCTAAATTGATTTTCATGCAATATTAGGCTTTTGACCCATTTTTACTAAAAATGGGAATTTTATTGACATTAAATGCAAATTGGGCTTTTGGCCCCACTTCAAATCCTTTTCGAATGATTGACCCATTTTTGACGCAAGTATAATCATGGTTAAAAGCCCACGAAATACCACTCGTACGATTCGGTTATTTTATGACTTCATCCATCATTTCTCCAAAAATAAATAAATAAATAAATTTCGATAAGGGAATTAATTCTTTAAAGGCAAACAAATTTTTTACAAGCAATTTAGGGCACCATTTTTGGGCGTTGCGGGGTGCTAATACTTTTCCTGCGCGTAATCGACTCCCGAATCCTTATTTGGTTCAAAGACCACTTTTTTAAATTATTTTTATAAAAGGTTTTTTCTATTGTTTTTCCTAAATAAACATAGGTGTCGGCTCCATTGAATTTTTGGTGTGGTTGCTACAGAGACGGCCAGAAATAACCAGATTACAGAACTTTGGCAGCAGTTCTGGCTCCTCCAAAGTGTCCTCCATAAGGTGCAAAGTGACAATGTTGCAGGATGCTTCCAACTTCTTCTTCTGCCACACACCTTCTGAATAATTGATCAACACCTTTCTTGTATAGAAAAGGTTCATCCTAGTAATATTGTTTCACTTGCTGGAAGAACCTCCTCTTTTGTTGGTAATCCATCTTAGCTGGAATGATTTTGCAAACCAGGAAATTCACTATATCAGCATACCAAGGTGTTGTGATGGCATCATCTTTGGCACCTGTTACTACCAGCAATTGCTCATCAGGAAAACTTTCTTTAATTTCACCTCCCTGTTGTTCAATAATGTCATTTGCAATTCTAGACAGGTGGTTAGCTACTTGATTCTCCACTCCTTTCTTATCTCTGATCTCTAAATCGAATTCTTGTAACAGCACCCATCTTATCAATCTTGGTTTTGTATCTTTCTTGGCAATCAAATACCTGATTGTTAAGTGGTCAGTGTACACCACTACTTTTGCACCAACCAAGTAAGCTCTGAATTTGTCAAAAGAAAACACCACTGCAAGCAATTCTTTCTCAGTGGCGGTGTAGTTCAACTGAGCATCCACCAATGTCTTGCTTGCATAGTAAATTGAATGAAACACCTTGTCATTTCTTTGACCTAGAACAGCACCTATAGAAAAATCACTTGATGATAGGTGCTGTGGTCAAGGCTTTCTTCAGTGTCTTGAATGCTGTCATGCAGTGTTCATTAAAATCAAAGGCAGTCTCATGCTATAAGAGTTGGTAAAGGGGCTTTGAGATTTTTGAAAAATCCTTAATGAACCGTCTATAGAAACCAGCATGCTCCAAAAAACTTCGTACCCTCTTCACACTAGTTGGTGGAGGTACTTTCTCAATGACCTCAATCTTTGCCTTATCAATGCCTTTCTTGGAGACTTTGTGGCCCAAAACAATGCCCTCTTGCACCATGAAGTGCCATTTCTCCCAATTTAGTACCAAATTAGTCTCCTCACACCTAGATAGCACTTGTTCCAAATTATCCAGGCAAGCTTGAAATGTTTCCCCAAAAACAGAAAAGGCATCCATGAAAATTTCCATGGATTTCTCAATAAAAAATCTGAGAATATTGCCGTCATGCACCTTTGGAAAGTTGCTGGTGCATTGCACAACCTAAATGGCATCCTTCTAAAAGCAAAGGTGCCATAAGGGCCTGTGAAAGTGGTATTGTCTTGATCCTCAGGTGCTATGGCAATTTGATTGTAACCTGAATATCCATCAAGGAAACAATAAAACTCCTTCCCTGCCAATTTATCAATCATTTGGTCAATGAAAGGCAATGGAAAATGATCTTTCCTTGTAGCCTTGTTGAGCTTTCTGTAATCCATACAAATTCTCCAACCAGCCACAGTTCTGGTGGGAATTAATTCATTCTTGTCATTAGCTATGATAGTCACTCCCCCCTTCTTTAGAACACATTGCACTAGACTAACCCAAGAGCTATCTGAGATTGGATAAATAATTCCAGCATCCAACCATTTAATGATCTCCTTCTCAACTACCTCCTCCATCACTGGATTAAGCCTTCTTTGTGCTTCAATGCTGTACTTGGCATTTTCCCCCAGAAAAATTATGTGCATACAAAGAGTAGGATTTATGCCTTTAATGTCAGCCATTTGCCACCCTATAGCCTTCTTATGTTTCTTCAAAATAGTGATCAGTTCTTCTTCCTACTGCAAGCTCAAATCAGAAGCAATAATAATAGGAAGAGTGTTTTCTCACCCAAATAAGCATACTTCAGGTATGGAGGCAGCACTTTCAATTCCAACTCAGGAGGTTTTTCAACAGAGGGAATATTGGGTTTGGAGCTCTTGTCACTGAGTTCCAGTGACTCATACTTTCTGGACCACAATTGATTTACTGAGGCCTTCTTTTTTGTCTTTTTCTCCTGCTCAAATTCACAATCAGGGGCATTCAGTTCCTGTTTCAGCACATCTTTGTCCCTCAAGAATTGATGTTGAACCAAGGAATCAATGGTTCTAACAAAGGAACATTCTTCCACATTTTCTGCAGGAAATTTGAGAGCATTAAGAACATTAAATTTGATTTCTTGATCATTGACTCTCATAGTGAGTTCACCCTTCTGCACATCAATCAGTGTTTTCCCTGTGGCAAGGAAAGGTCTACCTAAAATAATAGGCACCTCAGCATCAGCTTCAAAATCAAGAATAATAAACTCAGCAAGAAATACCAATTTGTCAACTTTAACAAGCACATCTTCGATTTTCCTTCTGGATAGGCTAGAGTTCTGTCTGCCAGTTATAGAGTCAGTGTTGTAGGCCTGGCCTTGCCATTTCCAAGCTGTTGGAAGATGGACTTAGGCATTAGATTAATGTTTGCCCCTAAGTCACATAGAGCTTTCCCACAATAAGTGTCACCAATAGTGCAAGGAATAGTAAAACAACCAGGATCTTTTAGCTTTTATGGGATCTTGCTTTGCATCAGTATACTGCACTCCTGGGTCATAGCAACTGTCTCAAATTCTCCCAGCCTCCTCTTCTTGGTTAGAACATCCTTCATGAACTTTGTGTAGTTTGGCATTTGTTGCAAGGCATCAACTAATGGAATGTTGATGTGCAATTGTTTCAATACATTAATGAACTTGTCAAACTGCTTGTCTTGATGGGGTTTTTTAAGTCTCTGAGGGAATGGTGGAGGTGGAAATTCAGGAATTAATCTGTTGCTTGTAGTTGTTGGTGTAGCTTTCTTAGCATGTGCAGGTGCCAGAATTGGTGCTGGGATGGCACCAGAATTCTGCTCTGTAGTTTTTGGCACTTCAGGTTCTTTTTCTTTTTCTTTTGAGGGCTGGCTAATGGTAACATCAGGCCTTTGGGAAGGACCTGGTAATTCAGTACCACTCCTAAAATATATGGCTTTTATTTGCTCTCCCCTACTGGCTTGGCAGGTTCAGTTGTGGCAGGCAATAAACCACTTGGTCTTTGGTTTATAGCTGTTGCAATCTGCCCCAATTGATTCTCCAAGTTTTTAATTGCTGCCCCCTAACTTTGGTACTGGGCCTTAGTTTCATTCATGAAAGCATTCAGCATAGCATCTATTGAGTTATCAATAACAGGAGCAGCAGCTTTTTGTGCTGGTTGAGCAGGGAAACCAGGGGGATATGTGGGCTTTGCAGACACAGCAGCAGGTGTTGCAGGATTATTGTTACTCCATGAAAAATTTGGGTGATTTTTCCACCCAGGGTTGTAGGTGTTGGAGTAAGGATTATTGTTTTTGTTGAAATTCCCTACATAATTGACAGATACAGGGTTGCTAGGACACTCCTTATATAGATGACCTCCTCCACAATACACACAAGAAATAGCCTTGGCTTGAGCAGGTGCAGATTCTGTAGATTTAACAGCTCTGTGGTTGGTGCTGTGTTGGCACCAGCAGTATTCAGATTTTTCAACATGTTTGCAATTGCAGCCACCTGTGTAGACAAGGCTATCATTTCACTCACTTCATGGACTCCGGCAACCTTCTTTGCAGCACTCAATCTGGCAGTGGGCCACTGATAACTGTTTGCAGTAATGGTCTCAATTTTCTCAGAAGCATCATTGTAAGACTGTGCCAAGATGGCACCACCAGAAGAGGCATCAAGCATGTCTCTTGTTCTTGCCGAAAGACCATTATAGAATGTTTCCATTTGAATGCAAATAGGTATGCCATGGTGAGGGCATTTTCTGAGCAGCTCCTTAAATCTTTCCCAAGCTTCAAACAGTGATTCCTCATCATTTTGCCTGAAAGATGTAATTTCATTCCTCATCCTAGCATTCTTGATTGGAGGGAAATACTTGGTGAGGAATTTTTCTGCCATTCCATTCCAATCAGTGATAGAGTTAGCCTCCAAGGAATTTAGCCAAGCCTTGGCTCTATCCTTCAAAGAATATGGGAATAGCTTAAGTCTGAAAGCATCATCTGTAACTCCAGGAATTTTGAAATTACTGCACACTTCAAGGAATTGTATCAAGTGTAAATGAGGATCTTCTTGAGGTGTGCCACCAAATTGTCCCATGGTTTGCAGCATTTCGAACATCATAGGCTTAAATTCAAAGTGATTTAGTGATGTCAGGCCTTACAATGCTAGTGTGCATAGTTTGAGGATCAAAAACAGCATAGTCCCTTATTGGCATGTCCCTATCATTGGCCATGCCTATGATATCAGCATTCAGCACCAAAGCTTGATACTGGTTGTGAACACTGTGTTGGAACTGAACACTGCCTTCTTTTTCTACCTCATAAAGTGATTCATCAGTATGGGGACCAGTGCCTGCCAAATTTGCAACAGCACCTAATGCAGCAAAATCTTGCCTCTCCCTTAATTACCTTCTGAAAGTTCTACCAATCTCAGGGTCCAACTGATATTCAGGTGCAGTGTGCCTGCGCATGTGCAGAATTGAGAACTAACAGCTGACACAAACACCAAAAGAATTAGAATATCTCAACTAATAAACCTAATAAATTCAAAACTATGTGAATCTAACCAATTCAATCCCCGGCAACGGTGCCAAAAACTTGTTGTGTGAAATAATAATAGTTGTGCAAGTATACACAATCGCAACAAGTAGTAAAAAGTAAATCAAGATCGTTCCCACGAGGATTGATTAATTGTTTTCACAAGTTTTTGCACTAGCAAATAAGTTAGTGAGTAAATAACAAAAACAGAAAATAAACATCAAGTTTTTGTGATTTTAATAACTGAACAAAACAGAATTAAGCAAGTGATTTGAGTAAAATTTGGATAAAGACAGCTAGGAATCAGTTCATTCATATTTCCACCAAGTTGGTTTCAGTGCCATAAGTCAGTGTCATTTGGCACTTGGGCGCATAGCACTAATGTGTGTGCCTTTCAACACTTTCACCAGGGTTAAGTAAAGGGTACCTTATGTCTAAGTCCTCATTATGTTCCCCCTTGTCTAGTTAATGTGGCCAAGAACACCCTATAAGACAGATTTCCTATGTCTAGTTTAATCAAAATCAATTAAAGTGTCCTTTAAATTGATACCCCTTATTATGACTCATGAAATCTGCACATTACCAATTTTCAGCATCTAACATACAAGTACCCAACTAAAGTTGATCAGGCTCAAGTCAAGTATATAAGAAGTAAAATCGCATGAGACGAAGGTACAAAGGCGAGGACCAATAGACATTAACTAACCAGGTTTCAATACAAAATCATATCATCCTAGCTTAAGAAAATTAGCTCATAATGAGCTTAAAAATAAAGCAATAGAAACTGGTGCCAAAAACTGATGCCATGGCACTAGAATAAGAGTTAGAAACTATTACAGAATTTGAATAAAACAGTACAGAAATTGCTCCCAGCCTTGTGAACTCGAGAACTACTCCTACTTCAACAATGCCTTGCTGATCTGCTTCACTTAGTACTGTGCAAAGTCCTTCTCTCCATGGAAAATGGCTTAAAGCTTGAGTTAATGGTGTTTGAAAGGGAAGAGCAGAAATGCGGTTGCTTCTCTTAGAGGGGACAGATGCTGCCCTAGCAGAGGAATATCAGAACCAGCCTGCTCAGCTTGATTAGGTCATTGTCTTATATAGCCTCTCCTTAAATGGGCTAGCCAATGCTAATCCCAAGAAAGATGTTGTCTTTTGGCCCATAAATAAAGGCTTTTGTCCTTTAGCTAGCTGAGAGAAAATGTTTTGCAGAGGGGACCACCAAGTGCACAGTGCAGTCTTTAAAATAAAGGATAGAGTCCTTTCCTTCAACTTAAATCACTGGGACACGCTGCTACACTAAGGCCGGGACTGCTAACATTAGGACCGGTGCCATGGCACCAAATTTGGCACTGAGCAATTCTTCAATAAAATCCTGCACACTAGCAAAACACATTAAAATGCTCATAAAAGCACCAAAGTGCCTTAAACAGCACCAAGCAAGAGAAATCACATTATTTACGCTATTCTAATAATTAAAGGCCCTAAATTACTCTTGAACTCACTTGATTCATAGTTATAAAAGCATAAATAACTCTTGTTTCTAAGAGTTATCAGTCATCCTCGTCGCCATCAGACGGCTTAAGTGAACAAGTAGGGGTACCATAAACAGTGTGGTGGGAACCATGAATTCCAGCAGAAGTAGATGCGTGTTGTGTGGGTACCTCCAGTGCGTGTTGTGTAGGTACCTCCGGTGCGTACTGCATAGGTACCTCAGGTGCAATCGGTGTAGTAGTATGGGCATGTGGAATAGTAGATGGACTAGTGTTGTTTAAAAACTGGATATGTGCAAGTGTACACAATCAACAAGTAATAAAGTGTAAGTGAGATCGTTCCCATGATGACTGATTAAGTTCTCTCACAAGTTTTTCCATTAGCAAGTAAGTTAGTGAGTAAATAATAAAAATAGAAATTAAACATCAATTTTTGTGCAAGTAATGAGTAAACAAAACAGTAACAAACAAGTGATTAAGTGAAAATTTAAGGTAAAGCAGCTAGGATTTCAGATCCATTATATTTTCACTAAGTTGATTCAGTGTAATCAAGTGCTATCAGTCAATGCCATGGCACCTGAGCGTAAGACACTAATATGTGTGTCTTTCAGTCACTTTCACCAGGATTAAGTAAATGGTTCCTTATGTCTAAGCCCCTATTATGTTCACCCTTTACTATTAAATGTGGCCCAAAACACTCTGTGAAACAGATTTGCTATGTCTAGTTTAATCTAAATTAATCAAAGTGTCCTTTAATTAATACCTTTCCAATTAACTCTTGAATTCAGCATGTTAAACCCTTTCAACACTTAACATACAAGCCTAAGGTGATTAAACTTAAAACAAGCAATCAGGAAATAAATTCGCATCAGTTAAAAGTGCTTAGATAAAAACTGATAGACGAAAACCAATAAGGTTCCAATACAATTTCACTTCATCCTGTCTTAAGAAAATTAGCTCATAATGAGCCTAAGAACAAAACAACAGAAACAGGTGCTGTAAACCGAATCCATGGCACTTAAGCTAGAGTTAGAACTGTTACAGAGAAACTTATAAAACAGTAAATAGAGTTCACTCCCAGCTTTGTCAAGTTGAGAGATCCTCCTACTCCAACAATGTCTTACTGGAACTGTTAAAATTAGGTGCTGCTTGAGTACTTTTCCTCCATGAAAAAAGCATTGAGCCCTTGTTAATGGTGATTTGAGGAAGAAGAAGGTGAAGTGCGACTGTTACTAGCTAGGGCACAAATTCTGCCCTAGAGATTCCTACAGTACCAGCCTGCCTCCTTTGATTAGGTCATTTTGCTTTTATAGCCTCTCTCGAAATGGGCTGACAAGTGTTGTACCCAAGGAAAGACATTTCTTTTTTGCCCAAAAATAAAGGTTTTATCCTTTAGCTGAGAGAGAGAAAGTGCCTGCTTTAGCAGTGGGGACCAGCTGAGGGCGCTGCTACCTTACACTAAAGGACACGACCCAAACTGCCAGCTCGTAATGAGTCTTTAAAACACGCTGCTGCATTTTTTTCCAATAGCTGCCAACATCAGGGTCCGATGCCATGGCACTGGACTTGGCACTGGACATTTTGCACTAAATTCCTGCACACTCTTAAAACACATCAAAATATTCACAAAGGCACCAAAGTGCCTCAAAATAACTTCAAGCAAGGGATAACACCTTGTTTGAAAATTTCTACCAATTAAAGACTCTAAATTACTCTTGGACTACATGATTTAATGTCACAAAAGCACAAATAACTCTTATTTATAAGAGTTATCAATTGGTCGTGTCCATAGACAAAAATCTACCCACATCCTCAATAACGCGAGTTGACACCCTGCGACACCGAGTATGAACAACCTTCTCCTTCCCTTTTCTACTAGTAGGATGTGGTGGGTCACCACGATCTCTGGATGCCATATCTACACATAGATGCATGCAATTTAATTAATTAAAGTGTAGATAAGTACAATATCCAAAACAGATGGTCATAAGCAAAATATTTGAAGAATGTTACATCAGGCATATTTGATACAACATCATGCTAGCAATTTTTTAAAGCAAATATAAGAAAGGAGCCTCATTAAAACTTTCTGATGCAAAACCCTCCTTAGAAAAAAAATCTAGAAAGAAAAAGAGTACATCCCTATTTCTTTAATAAAAAAAAATTATAATACAAATGGGGGGACTAGCCAAAACCCATAGAAGAATACATTGTCGATACTAATATATATCATGCCATAACAACTAAGAATACATTATCGATACTAATATATATCATGCCATAATAATTAATACACATAATAAATGATAAATAAACTGATAGTTGTGAAATATTTGGTACACAATTTATGTCATTAACTATTCGTCCCATTCTTCATCGAAATCGCCTTCATCTTCAATCCCATCATCCCTGACTCGCTCTTCGTTTGCCGCCTCCAATATTTCATCTCCATCCACCTCTTCGGCAGTGTTTGGCAAGCCATCACTTAGGCGACTAATGTGTTCAACTTCAATCACATTGGTATATAATCGGACATTTCATCCACCTAATAAGGTACTTCTTACACTGGATCATCTGCTTCAGTGCGACTCCTTGGTTTCGTCTTAATTACAACACTCCAACCTCGTTTGTCTGTTCTTGTTGATGGATAAGGGACATAATAAACTTGTCTAACATTTTGTGCCATCATGAACAGATCTAACATTAGATATCTTTTGTTCGCTCTAATATCCACCGTATTAGATATTGGATTCAATTTGGTGCCTCTATGTGATGCATCAAACCAGTTACAATAAAATAACACCACTTTTTTTACTGCAGTCTAAAGTGGTGTAAGTCAGTTCATATATGTGTTGAACGACTCCGTAGAAGTCATTTTCACCTCCCCCGGCGTCACTTTTGACATAAACACCACTGTTTGTAGTTTCTTTACCCTCCGTCCATGATTGGTGTGAAATTTGTACCCGTTCACAAAGATTGTGTGCCATTCTTTAACACATTTACGGGGACCATCAGATAAGTTCCTCAGGTGTTCATTGAGAGGAGTAGGTTCATGGCCATAAACCTACGTGCAAACGAACAAGTTATATATATAATTTGTATACAATTTACAAATAGTAGATCAAATATTTTCAAGACGTTTGCACCTGTTGCCTAAACCAAATTGGAAATCGTGAATGAATATGAGCAGCAGATTCATATTCAGCTATTTGCTCGGATGACAAGAATTCACTGATGAAATTGGACAACAAATAAACAATGTATAGTGTGTGGCTAACACAAAAACAACAAAATTAACTATATACATACTCTACGTAGGGTTTGACTTTAGTGCAATTGATCAGTACATGAACATGCGCTGAATTGTACTCTTCATTTGTCAACCAGTAAATCGATTCTCTCCCAGCATGACGACCGGGCAGACAAAACACTGATAAGGCTAATAGATGTCTTTCACATGTAGGCACCACCTCATTCCTTCTAATTCACGGAGTCAACGTTGTGTTGTTGAAATAATATGAACAAAAATAGGTTGTTTCGTGATGTAAGTAAGATGAACAGATTGATCCTTTAACCCTAGCCTTATTTTTCACCGATCATTTTGAATCACCCATGAACCTGTTAAAAGTTTAATTGAATTGGTAACTTTGACTAGAATGGATACATATATTTGAAATTTAAGGAAATATGTTATATATATACCTTGCAAATGGATACATCCATCTATATTAAACATGTCCACCAAGTCTAGCCTCGTATGCAAGATGCACTGGGAGATGCTCCATAGAATCAAAGAAACCAGGTGGAAATATCCTCTCCAACTTACATATAATCAGTGGAATGTCTTGTTCCATCTTGATAAGATCATCATTCCTCAATGTTGCGGAACACAAATTCTTAAAAAATTGACTAATTTCAATTAGTGGGTTCAAAACATGTATTGGCAACGTACTAAAGTCGATAGCAAGTAAACACTCCATGAATACATGACAATCATGACTCTTTATTCCTTGCATATTCCCACCATCCACATTGACACATCTTGTTATATTGGAAGAATAACTATCAGGCATCTTGAGTTCCCCTATCCACTAATAAACTGCTTTTGCTTTTTCGGAGGATAAAGTGTAATTGGCTTCCTGTTTTAAGGTCTTCCCAGTAGTTGGGTCATCCACCAACAACAAGTCCTTTCGCCTACAGCAAATAGATAAGTCCCTCCTAGCTTTCTCATTGTCTTTGGTTTTGCCCTTCACGTTCATGACGGTGTTAAATATGTTGTCAAAAACATTCTTCTCAATGCACATAACATCGAGATTGTGTCTCAATAAATTGTCTTTCCAATACTCGAGATCCCAAAAAATATTTCTTTTTGTCCAATTATGCCACTGTCCATAACTCTCTGGTCGTTCAATAACACCATTTTTAACTTTTACTTTTGGCAGATTCTCAACTCTTCTCCATACCTCTTCCGATGTCAACCTACGTCCTCATTTTCAACTTCCCCCCTAACGAAGGCATTCTTATTCGTTCTAAATGGATGATCTCCTGGAAAGAACCTACGGTGTGAGTCAAGCCAAGAAGCCTTCCCCCCGTAGTGCAAGGTGAATGCCTTCGTATCCTCTATGCATATCAGACATGCCAATTTACCATGAGTCCTCCACCCAGATAACATGCCATAAGCAGGAAAGCCATTAATGGTCCACATCAGGGCTGCTCTCATCATAAAGTTTTTCTTTCGAGCAATATCATACGTAAGAACACCAGTCCACAACCACTTCAAATCATCAATCAGAGGTTACAAATATATATATATATCAATACTAGTTACTGGCGAATCTGGGCCCGGAATTACACAAGGCTAAGAACATGTAGGGTTTAGACATGCACATATCTTGAGGAAGATTGTATGAGGTGATAATAACTGGCCAGCAAGAATATGGTTTAGTCGATGATTGGATATACGGTGTAAACCCATCAGAGCATAACCCAAGTCGGACATTGCATGGATCCGCTGCAAAATCAAGATGTACCCGATCAAAGTGCTTCCATGCCTCGCCATCAGACGAATGGTGCAACTCACCTGAAGTGTTTCTATTGTCATAGTGCCACATCATTTTACCTGCAGTCTGCATCGATGCAAACAATCTTTGCAACCTTGATACAATAGGCAGATAAAATATGGCCTTCCTTGGAACTGGTTTACTTCTACTCGTCCCTGTTTTGCGGGCATAATACCTAGGTTGTTGACAAATTTTACATTCAACCAACGCACTGTCATTTGTGCCAAATTCATTATCGTAATACAATATGCAGCCGTTCACATAACAATCGATCCTTTTAACGCCTAAACCCAGCTTTGACACCAACCTTTTAGCATCATAATAACTTTGTGGCAAACCAGCTTTAACAAGTGTTGCGTCCAACTTAATTTGGGTCATATAATCCATGCACGTGTCAGCACAATTGAAGGTTGATCTGAGACCTAAAAGCCTCACAGACATTGATAACTTAGATTGATCAGACCCTTCAAACAATGGATTGTTTGAACCTATCAAAAGAGTATAGAATCTTTGTGCTTCCTCATTCGGAAGTTCTTCCATGTCATCGTATTGCTCCTCCTCGAATGACACATTCACCCCCAGAGCATCATCAATCATCCCCTGTATTACATCAAACTGCTCATATTGCATATTCGGTGGGCCACTGCTTGAGGCACCCGTGAAATTCTCTTCAACATGTAGATCAATAGTGGGAACAACTTTGCCATGACTAGTCTAAATCCAATAATTAGGCTTGAACCCATACTTATACAAGTCCAATATGACCTCACCCTCAGTCAATACACCTTGACACTTGCATTTGTTGCATGGACATCTAATCCCCCCTTCAATATGGTAACTATCATGGCACTTTGCGTGACGGACAAAATGATCAACCCCTTTTACAAAAGCTCATTTCTAACCTTTCTTCCAGAAAAAGTCCTATCATATATCTAACTACGATCCATTTGCTGCATATTACGTACAAAGACGCATATTGTCATAGGTTAACACAATATATATTCAAGATTCAATATATATTGAACCTCAAACGGGAATTAAAACTAAGGTTACTCTCAAATCGATATTAAAATTAAATTGTGGAGCCCGACAAGATCTAATCCAGTCGGTATAACGCGCTAATGCAATACTATCAATTATAACAATAAAAAATATTGCTATAATTATGTGATTTAACATACATTTTCTGTAACACCCGTGTTTTATCTGTAGTTCTTTTCGTGCTGCTATAATTATTTGTGATTTATTTTGAGCGTATTTATTGTACGAAATTATTTTCTACCGTGCAATTTAATTAATTAACGCGCTCTAAAAAATATTTACGTATAACAAATATGCTCAAAATAAATCACAAATAATGACACAAAAATAATCACATCAACACAAAAAAGACTATAACTAAAACATGAGTGTTATATTTTCCATAACATATAATTTACTATAATCCCAATAGCTATTAATAATTAACATAAAGAAAAACTAATTTAATAAACAAATAAAAAATATATAAAATTGTCCTAATATATGTTTTCCTTAAAACAAAAAATCTCTAATCCTAACGTTATTATCCAAAATTAAAATTTATTAATTAAAACTAACATGTATTTTTTCTAACATGTATTTTTCATAATCCTAGCATAATAACAACATTTAATATTAAGCATAATATAATAAAACTTACAACTAACATGTATTCAATAAAAAACAAATATATATACAATTAATAAATTACTAAATAAAAAATATATCATATCCTAAAGTATATATATTTCTCTAAAATATAACATCATCCTAAAATAATAATTATAAATTATTTGATAAAAAAACAACAAGTAATAACTTTTCTGTATAAATAAATATTCCCAACCGTTAGTGAGTTGTTCCTGCAGTAGTGATGAGTCCGATGAGGTGGCTTCGAATCTACTAAAAAAATGAATATCAGTGAGTAATCATTTTTCCATGATATATATATATATATATATATATATATATATATATATATATATATATATATATATATATATACAGAGAGAGTGAGAAAAACTTACTGTGATATAAAGTTGTTTATAGATGGAGATAGGTTCAGGAGAAGAAATTGAAATTAAAGAGAGAAAATTAAAGAGAGAAAGATGAAGAGAAAAGAGATGGAATGAAGAGTGGTATATCTAGGCGTCAATATAGCCGTTGGGGGAAAAATTCGTTGCGTGGTTATCTGGACAGCATATTACAGGCCCTCGATAAAGACGCCAACCCACAGACCCTCGCTAATGACACTGAGATCCTCGATAAGTCTTTTACCTGGGGTCTTGGCCCTCGGTTTGTAAAAATTTACCTACCACAAAATGGCCCTCGCTAATATTAGGTAGGTAATACGTGTATTTCTTATAGTGATTGGTTAATCAAATTATTCCATTTTTGATCAAAAATATTATTATTGGGATTCAATTATTCATGCCAATCTTTACCTCAAGAATCTATAATTGATCCCAGTCAACATCTTTATGCTCCTTAATTAGTACTTCATCCTCTATACCTTAGGAATCACCCAAAACCCCCCAACAATGGGAAAATGATTATTGTGGTAGTTAGGCCCGTGTTAAGATTTTCCAGAAGGCTTAACAGTGTTGATAGGGTGTACGACAAGATCATAAAGCTTTCAAAATAGGATTCATTTCATTGCATGGCTTTGATGGAAAATGATATGATCTTCGCTCCAACTTTTCATTGCATGGGGTTTGGTACTCTATTGTTAGGTAGCTGTGTTCAAAGTATGTAGTCCCCAAGGTGTAGCTCAAGTGGTTGAGCTGGGACATTTGAAGGAGTTGGAGGAAGGAGGTCCACGGTTCAAATCTTGGCTACTAACATAACTTACTAACAACTAACATTTGCCTATAAAAAAAAGAGTACGTGATGTCAATGGATCTATTTGCTTTGTATCACCTTTTTTGCTCCTTAGAGGGGCGGGCTCGCTGTAGACAAGGTTTGGCTTTGGTGTGGCACACAACTCTGTGAGTCCTTTGAGAGCTGCGGAATAAGTGTGTATTATCAGGTAGGGTGTCAGACTTCTCCCACACAAAGGAGCGTATTATATCCTTTTCTTGGAAATGGTTCCTAGCATGGTGTAACTTTGGCCGATATCTTTACTATGGATTGCTGACATCCTAGATTGGGTAGGAACTAGTCCTCAGGGATCCAAGTTACCATGAAGTTCTCCAGTCCATTATTGATTTTTTGTTGGGGTGTGCCCTACTTGGGGCCCTCATGTGTGTGTTACACACTTTGTTATTGTGAGAAATGAGAACATGTAATTATAACCATTAGATCTTAATCAATGGCTCAGATACAATTTTTATTAAAAAAAGCCATGTGACTTTGATCAGACCTTTCCTTCCTCAATAGCCTGTCATCAGACCTCTCCCTCCATAGCCCACCCTTATTCCACCACCCCTGTTGTCGTCTATCTGATTCTGAAACATCAGGATTCCATTATGCAGAACAAGTTGAAGAGCAAGAGGAACTTATCATCAACAAACAGTGATTCAAGTCCACCATCAACATTTTTAATAAAAACTACAAATCACATTAATTAGTGAATGGTAAATCTTTTAAATGTCAGCCAACAATGACTTATTTCTCTTGCGTGTAAACCACATCGGCACAACAGAGAGAGAAAGCGCATTGGAAGAGAGAAAAACAAGTGAAAAAGAGAGAGGGAAGATCTGATAGGGAAACTGAGATCAAAGAGGGAAACCAAGATTTGAGAGGGAAATCGCCGTTTCAGGGCGGCGGGTGGCCATGGAGAGGGAAATCCCCGCTTCAGCGTTGCAAACAGACTGTGGATGGGGCACCGTTGTTCTAGCGACAGCGGGTGTGAGGAAGGCCATAGGAGTCGTCTAAAAGTTACGAATCCATAAAGGAATGGTGGAGGAGATGATGTTACAGTGCGATGGTGGTTCATAAGCATTTGTCATGATAATTACAATTATTGATCTTTCTACATCTGCCTATGGGAAGGGAAGAAGAAGGCAGTTCACAGGGAAAAGAAAACACGTGCTTGTGTTGAATAAATGAATAATCTATGGTGTTGATTTTAATTAGTTAATTAGAATCTAGTGGTTGTGATTAGTTGTTCTCATTTCTCACATTTGCAAATATATATATATATATGCGTCTTAGAATTGGGCCATGAGGTAGTAGTATAGAAAGAGTTCAAGAAGGAGGAAAATAGATTTTTTAGAAACAATCCATTTAGAGAACACTTAAAATGTATTTCTTCACTTCCACTTGGTTTCTTACAACACAAAGGACCTATATTTATAGGAGAGGCCTTGAGAATACAAACAAAACACAGTAAAGAAAATCCAAGACCACTTTATGTGGTGGTTATTACAAGACACACCATAACCATTACTTTAATAAAGTAAACACCTAAAAAACACACCTAAGACATAAAGTGAACACCTATGACATAAATTTGACATATATTTTGTCATATTCCCTTAGTGGAATTTTTGACAAACAAATACTACTTGATAATTGGTTCATGAGAAGGGGACAAATTTGGATCTGTGTCAGAGTCATTTTTAGAACTGTTTTGAATACTCTTCCCGAAATATTCACTGAACCAATCTTCTATATTTACTGACTCATTTGGATCTTGAGAATCTTGCATGATGTCATCTTGATCTTGGGAATCTTGCATGATGTCATATTGATTGGTGTTTGTAGTACCAGTTGTTCCTTCCTGCTGATTTGGTTTTGGGACCATGTATACTGTTACATGGTTATCTGGGATGTCTATCTCTGGCATTCTGGGTTCTCCTGGAATGAACTCTCCTGGATATAGTCCAAATGAACTGCAAATAATATGTGTCTGAGGGTTATAGTTATTTTGTTCACATAAGAACATTTTTGTTTAAGACAGGATAATAGGCTTGAAAGTTGTGAAATCCATATAAGTATGATGTTCCCATGCATGGTTTTTAGAGATGAGAGCTTCTTTTGCATTTTTTTCTAGTAAGGTTTGTGGATGATGAAAATGGATGGAACTCTGTGTAGGGAGGAGGCTGGAATATCTCACATGCTGTATTTTTGGATTATGCGTTGTAGTTCTTTTCTCCACCATAACAGTGGAGAGTACAGCTGAAAGAAATTCCACAAATTTGACTCTCTATTATTCTTGTTGTAGAGATAATAGTGCACAGTGAGTGGATGAAATTCTATGGCTATGGCATATATGACTGAGAGACTCTATGTAAACCACATTGTTTATTTTGGAAGATAAGGATGAATCTGAATAATATTGAAAATGGGGTCTGAAAGTTGAAGGCACTATGAATCAAGACTGTTTTTGAATTCTGGAAGAAATAGTGAAGGTTGTTTTGAGCAAGTTCTTGAACTTCAGCTGGGGTAGTTTTTTTTTCTAGCATGGTGGAAATTCTTTTTGGGTTCAATGCCTTTGTGGTAATTGGAGGAGGAATTATGTGACCCATAAGAATGGGAACAAGTTTCAATGGGGTGATAAGGTGAATGGGTTTGGGTCTGGATAGCAAATCTGCTGTGATGTTTTTTGCACCGCTGATGTTTTGGACTGTGAATTTATAGCGGGAGAACAATACTTTCCATCTAAGTAATTGAGGGTCTGGGAGGATCTTATTTTTTGATTCAAATACCTTTGTGAATGAAGAGTTGTCCATCTACACCAGGAACTCGTGTGCACTGAGATGAAATTCAAACTTTTGGATTCCATATTTGACTGCCAAAATCTCCTTGTAAATGGTGTAATAATTCTTTTTTGACTCTTTGAATTGTCCACTTGCATGCCCACAGTAATATCTTTTGTCATCTATCTCTTCCATCAGCACTACACCCCAGAAGTAGTCACTCGCATATGTTTATAAGATTCTTTTGCCTTTATCAGGAATCTTGAGTGGTGGAGGGTTCTGAGCTACTTCTTTTAGGTGCTTGATTGCTTTGGTTTGTTCAGGCCCCCACAGAGTATTAGCTTCCTTTTTCCTAAGTAGCTTGCATAGCTGGCTGGTGTGATCCGAAACTTTAGGGATAAAGTTTCTTAAGAAATTAATTATTCCCAGAAATTGCTAAATATCTCATTTTGTGAGATTTACATCTGGAAATTTGAGTAATTCTTGGGCTATGTGTGCACCTGGTTGGAAAAACCCATTTGATATTTTCACACCCAAAAAACCTAAGCTTGTGTGACCCAGTTCACTTTTTTGGGCCGAAAGCATGACTCCATTCTGTTTAGTAAGATATGCAAAGTTCTGGAGATGGGTTATGTGTTGTGCTTCATTTTTTGGAAAGATGAGAATATCATCAATATAGATTAGGGAGTGTGAAAGAATGGGCTTGTACACTCTCGTCATGGCTTTTTGAAACAGTGATGGTGCTACTTTCAATCCATAAGGCATGATAGTCCATTGGTAGTGCCCATTTGGGATGCAGAAAGCAGTCTTGTATCTTTCTTCTGGACTTATTCCTAGTTGCCAAAAAGATGATTTCAGATCAAACTTTGAAACTATTTTAGCTCCCTTTAATTGAGCAAATTTTGAGACAGTGTTTGGAACTAGAAACTTGATGTCCTGTAAGAATTCATTTAAGGGTTTATAATCAATGATTGTGCCTCTTTTTCCCTCTTCTTTGTTCTAACCATTTTGTTGAAACAAACTCTGAAATTCCAGTTTTGATGATCAACAAACTCTGAGAAAGATACTTAAGTTTATTGACTCATATATGTCTCTAACATTTTCTGTGAGTAAGTTCCAGCAAAGAAAGAAAAGCAAAAGAAACATGTCAAGCAAGAAGACAATGGAATTAAGCATAAGATTCTGAGAAATATGGTGAATTGACATTGGACATCATTCTTGAGAAGGAAGCTGTTAAACAAAGTGGAAAATAGCTAAATATGACATGACAATGGACAGCTTTCCTAAGAAACAAAACTACAGGAACTAGAATCAAATTCCAAAGAACTCACTCAGGAGTGAGTAAGTTCCAACTTACTCTCAACTACTGCAGAAACAGATTCAGCAGCAAAAGGAACAAATTAAATGCATCAAGTGATCACATTTATGAGCACACCATGCTATTAAATGAAGAACAAAAAACTTAAATCAAGAGCTTGTTGTTGCTACTGCTGTAAGTGAGGAAGTTCAGCAAGTGAAGTTTCCAAAAGGTGATGTGATAGGGAGACAGAACTGACAGTTGGTGAAAAGCAAGACTGCTCTATGCAGAAACACTCATCACACTGTGCAAATCTGTCCCAAGGATTTCAAACGGCTCTGCAACGGCTAGATCACCAAATCAGGACTATATATCACAGCATTGGAACACTGAACTGATTTGAGAGAGCCAAATTCAACTGTTGCATCAAATTCAAATTGCAAATCAACTGCCTCTCAACTCACTCAAAAGTGCGCTATGCAGAAATTGTTAGGGGATCTTTTTGTGCACTTGTCTGCTTGTAAACACAAAGTTTTAAATTGTATTTCTCTGTGTGTAACCAAGCCTTAAACCCCAAAAACAACTTATCCTAGTATCCATTTTTGTCTTAGTGGGATCCTATCAAACTTCCTAGGGTAGGTGAGTGTTGGTGAGGAGTTGTGCTAAGGAAGATAGTTCAAGAACAGGAGTAAGTTCCTTGTTGTAATCAGCTTGAAGAGGCTGAGTGAAAGAACACTTGTAATCAGCTTGAAGAGGCTGAGTGAAAGAACACTTGTACTATTTGGGAAATAGTGGAAACACTCACTGGGAGTGAAGAGTGGATGTAGCCCAAGGTTTGGGGTGAACCACTATACATCTAGTGTGATTTATATTTATGCTTTTAAATCCATCTCACTTGTGACACTTCACACACTTCACTTAAAACTCAGAAACAGTGTTCTTCAACCATTCTACATAATCATGCTTTACTTACTGCCAATTCAATTCATATGATTCTGTTTTCACATCATGCAAGATTTTATCTTACACTATTATTGATCAATCACTCAGCATATGTAAACACTACAACTTGAGTAAGTTCAACTGCAGTATCACTAACTTACTCAACTCCAAGAACTGTCTTGAGAGCAAGTTGAAAACTGTTTTAATGCAGGATTTTTAATAGGTCACAATTCAAACCCCCCTTTCTTGTGACATATTTTCACTTCAATTGGTATCAGAGCTCACCTCAAGGGGCTGAGCACACCTAACAGTATAGGAGGAAAGATCCTGGAAGAAGTGATGGTGCACTCTAACAATATCATGTTCCTTCCTGAAGGAGCGTCTTCAAACAGACCTCCTGGTTTTGATGGAAACCACTACTACTATTGGAAGGGTCAAATGAGGTTGTTTCTAGAATCTCAAGACACTGATATTTGGGACATTGTGGAGAATGGACCTTTCACTCCACAAACCACATATGATGATGGAAGGACAGCACCAAAGCCAAAGACATCCTGGATCACTGATGAAAAGCACAAAGTTCTCCTGAACTCAAAATCAAAATATTATATCACTTGTGCCCTTGGCAAAAGTGAATATGATAAGATTGTTGGATGTGAAACTGCAAAGGAAATGTAGGACACTCTGAGAACTGCTCATGAAGGTACTGATCAGGTAAAAGAGGCAAAAATAAACATTCTTGTTCATCAGTACGAGTTATTCAAAATGGCTGAAGATGAATCCATTGAAGAAATGTTCAGTAGATTCACAATAATCACAAGTGACTTGAAATCACTGGGAAAAGTGTTTACAAATCAAGAGAATGTCAGAAAGGTACTGAGAAGCCTGCCAAAGGTGTGGAGGCCTAAAGTTACAGCAATTCAAGAAGCTAGAGATTTATCCATTCTGAGAATGGATGAATTACTTGGGTCACTAAAGATTCATGAACAAGAAATTATGGAGGAAATTCATCCTAAGAAAGGAAAGCTTGTTGCACTGAAAGCCTCTCACAAGTCTGGAAAGAGCTCATCACAGTCATCAAAATCTGCAGCTCTCAAAGCAGCAGAAGAAGAAGAGGACTACAGTGATGAAAGTGAGAATGAAGACTCAGAAAATGGAGATGAACTTGCTCTCATCTCAAGGAGGATCCAGAGGATGCTCAGAAACAGAAAATTGAGAAAATTACCTCAAACAAGAAGGGAATCTCAAAAGGGTGAAGGAAGCAACTCTCATCAAATATGCTTTGAATGCAATAAACCTGGTCACTTCAAGATAGACTATCCTCAACTCAAAAAGCAAAATAAAAAATTCTCTCTAAAGAAAAAGGCTATGATGGCACTATGGGATGACTCAGATGAAACCTCCTCTGAACAAGAAGAAGACCAAGCAAACTTTGCTCTCATGGCAAATTCTGAGGTTGAGGAAGAAGAGATAACTGACTCTGAATCCATAAATTGCAATTCGTGCAGAGATCTACAATTTGCTTTTGATAATCTTTTAAATGATTCAAACATTTTATCACAAAGATGCATGACTTTCAAAACTCAGTTATGTGAGGTTAAGAAAAACAATGAAGAACTTCTTACACAAAATGAAAGTCTTCTTAAAACCATTCATTGTTTGCGACAATCTCATTTTAAACTCTCTGATCAATACCAAAAATTGAGTGGCAAGGCTCCTGAGATACAGATACAGAGAGTTGCTGAGGTTAAATGCCAAAAGGAAAATGAGGAACTTAGAAAAAGGGTAAATGAATTAACTGCTGATCTGCAAATGTTTCTGCATAACACTGAAACCTTTGAGAAAATCATGGGGAGTCATGGAAACAGATTTGAAAAGGCAGGGATTGGATATACACCCAAGCACAAACCAATTTTCGAAAATATATTTGTTCCCAAATCAAAAATGTTTAAACAATGCAATTACTGCAAGAATCTTGGGCATGATATTTCTGAATGTTTGAAAAGAAGAAAATCTTTCTTTAGGAAGAACACTAACCATCAAGGACCCAAAGCTATATGGGTACCTAAATCATTGCTCATATCTGATGCAGGACTGCCTCTGGGCATCAAAGAAAAAGCTGTGGTTCTTAGACAGTGGCTGCAGCAGACACATGACAGGCGACAAAAGTAACTTTCTCTCATTGGAGAGGAAGAATGGGAGCTGTGTCACCTTTGGAAATAATGAAAAAGGTTGGATAAAAGGTATAGGCACAGTAGGTAAGAAGAATTCTGCTCAAATAAAGAATGTTCAATATGTCTATGGTCTTAAACATAATCTCTTAAGTGTGAGTCAGTTGACTGACAATGGCAATGAAGTTTTATTTAAATCTAACCCATGCATTATCAAGGAAACTTCCTCTGGAAACATACTCTTCACTGGTGTTAGAACCAAAAACTTGTACAGTATCTGTTTAGAGGATCTTTCGGAAGAAACATGTTTTGTTTCTTTTGAAAATGATAAATGGATATGGCACAGAAGAGTAGGTCACACAAGCATGAACACTATTTCGAAATTATCCAGATTTGAACTTGCTAATGGATTGCCTAAAATCAAATATGAAAAGGATAGAATTTGTGAAGCTTGTATTCAAGGAAATCATGTCAAATCTAGCTTTCACTCCAAAAATATAGTCTCTACAGAAAGACCACTTGAACTATTACATGTTGATTTATTTGGTCCAACAAGAGTTGCAAGTATAGCTGGAAAAAGATATGGCTTTGTGATAGTGGATGATTATTCAAGATATACTTGGGTTCTATTTTTGAAAAACAAGGATGACTCCTTTGAAGCTTTCAGAATATTTTGTAAAAAGGTTCAAAATGAAAAGAGTTGCAACATTGCATCTGTGAGAAGTGACCATGGAGGTGAATTTGAAAACATATCCTTCAAAACCTATTTTGATGAAAATTGTATTTCTCACAACTTCTCTTGTCCTAAGACTCCTCAACAAAATGGGGTAGTTGAAAGGAAAAATAGAACATTGCAAGAAATGGGCAGGACCATGCTTAATGACTCAAAAATTGAAAAATATTTTTGGGCTGAAGCAATTAACACAGCATGCTACATTATAAACCGAGTCTCCATTAGAAAAATCTTGAATAAAACTCCATATGAACTATGAAAAGGTAGGAAACTAACTGTTGCCTACTTTCATATTTTTGGGTGTGAATGCTTTATCTTGAATCATAAAGAAAATTTGGGAAAATTTGATTCAAAGTCTGACAAAGGTATTTTCCTTGGATATTCAACTTCCTCTAAAGCCTATAGAGTGTATAACTTGAGATCTCAAATTGTTGAAGAGAGTATGCATGTGAAATTCAATGAATTTTATCAATCTTCTGGGAAAAGGACAGATGATGCTGAAGATACAACTGAAAGATCCAGTCCTCAACCACAAAATGAAGTTCCAAAACAGAATACTGATTCTGAGGAAGTTCCTGAACTTACTCAAGAACCAGGAAGCTCCTCTCAGCAACCCACTCAGACTGTTAACCTGCCCAGAAGCTGAAGAGTGGTTACAAATCATCCTCAAGAGCAAATAATTGGAGAAACCTCTGAGCCTGTGAGAACAAGAAGGTCCTTCAGACAAGAATCATCAAATATGGCATTGATCTCAGAAATTGAGCCAAGATCCATAAATGAAGCCATAACTGATCCTTCTTGGGTTGAAACCATGGAAGAGGAACTTGCTCAATTTGACAAAAACCAGGTGTGGACACTAGTTAAGCAACCTGCTCACCAGTCTGTCATTGGAACAAAATGGGTTTTTAGAAACAAACTCAATGAGGAAGGTAAGGTAACAAGAAACAAAGCTAGATTGGTAGCTCAGTGCTACAACCAACAAGAAGGTATTGACTATGATGAAACGTTTGCTCCAGTTGCTAGATTAGAAGCCATTAGAATCTTACTTGCCTATGCTGCTCATAAAAACTTAAAATTATTTCAAATGGATGTCAAAAGTGCCTTTTTAAATGGTTTTCTAAAAGAAGAAGTATATGTTCATCAACCCCCTGGATTTGTTGACTCCAAAAAACCAAATCATGTCTTTAAATTAAGTAAAGCCTTATATGGACTCAAACAAGCTCCAAGAGCTTGGTATGTGAGACTAAGTGCTTTTCTAATCAAAAATGGTTTTTCTAGAGGAAAGGTTGACACAACTTTATTTATAAAACATCACAAGGAAAACCTACTAATAGTCCAAATCTATGTGGATGACATCATTTTTGGTGCAACAAAAGAAAATTTATGTGTTGATTTTGCAAACCTTATGAAGAGTGAGTTTGAAATGAGCATGATGGGTGAACTAAGTTTCTTTTTAGGGCTGCAAATCAAGCAACTTGAAGATGGTATTTTTATTTTTCAAGAAAAATATATAAAAGATCTTCTGAAAAAATATCAAATGAATGAAGCCAAGGCTATGGCTACTCCAATGCATCCAACTGCAAACCTTGATAAGGATGAAAACGGCAAAACTGTCTCTGAAAAGGAGTACAGGGGCATGATAGGTTCCTTATTATATCTTACTGCAAGTAGACCTGACATTGTCTTTCCTGTAGGACTGTGTGCAAGATTTCAGTCAGCTCCAAAAGAATCTCACCTGATGGCTATTAAGAGGATACTCAGATATTTAGTTGGAACTCTTAACCTTGGTCTGTGGTACAGGAAAAACTCTCATTTTGATCTTATAGGTTATTGTGATGCTGACTATGCTGGAGATAAAGTAGAAAGAAAAAGCACTAGTGGCTCATGTCAATTTCTTGGAGAAGCAATGGTCTCATGGTCATGCAATAAACAAAACACTATTGCTCTGTCAATCACAGAAGCTGAGTATGTTTCAGCTTCAGCATGCTGTCAACAAATTTTATGGATTAAGAATCAATTGGAAGATTATTCTCTCAGGTATGAATGCATCCCCATTTATTGTGATAACACAAGTGCTATTAATTTAACAAAGAATCTCATCCAGCACTCAAGAACTAAGCACATTGATATAAAGCACCATTTTATTCGTGATTATGTTCAAAAGAAAGAAGTGGAATTGATTTTTGTAGATACAAAGAATCAGCTTGCTGATATTTTCACTAAGCCTCTTCAAGAAGAAAACTTTAGTTTCATAAAGAGCAAGTTACACATAATCAAATCTCCATGATTTGGTGTATGTGTCTAAACTTACTTAAATCTGAGTAAGTTTATGTGATGTATATTGATCATACTCTCAATCTTTGCTGATAAGTGAACTTACTCACTTATCCTAATAATTTATATATATATATTTAAATATATTGGACTGAGAAAATGTCACTTCGTGGCATGTTTCTAGTTCACAGCTAGTAACGGCTACCAACATAACCTATTACCACCTTCCCCATTATTTCAATCACATCTCGTAAATGAAACTTGACCACTCACTCTCTTTCTCTCTCGTCTTCTACAAATCTGAAACTGCCTCTTCCCTCTACTTAACCCACGTCGTTCCTCATCTTCTTCTTCAATTCAATCAAAACACTGAGCGAACCCTAAAACTCCCAAAATGGCGCGAACAAAAATCCCATGTGTAAGAAGAGTTCCTGGAAGCGCTTCAATGGCCATCATTCTATACGTATCTCTTTCCTCATTCCTATTCGCCCAACCTCCTCCCATATCAACCACTTCATCAGCTCCACCACTCACCATTTCTCCTCCAAAACAGAAATCCCCAAAATCTTCGAAAACTTCATCTATTCCCAGTAGAAGATCAAACTGGATTGCTGCTGGTATAGGAACATCTTCGTCAACAAGGTCTCGGGATGAAGGAGTGACACACATACGCGACGATGATGATTCAGAGGCTACTCTGACTGATCGTCCTCCCAGGAAAGAGGAAACCATTTCTGAATCCATTGCAAAGATGAAGAAAGAAAAAATGAAGAAGAATACCAAGGAGAAGAAGGTCCAGAAAGTAACCAAGAAGGAAAAAGAGAAGAAAGAATATAAGGAAGAGAAAGACTCTACTAAAAGGAAAGGAAAGAGGGTTATAGAAGAACAAGATGAAGTGACCAAGGAATGGGAAACCAGAACTATAGTCCCTGGAAGAATCTTCAAGCTGGATAATCTGAAAGATTCTGGGTGGAATCTCTATCCCTTCCTAAACAAACCTAAGTGGTCTGATTTCGTTCAGATTGAAGAGGGGATCTATGAGGGACTAGTGAGGGCTTTATATGCCAATGCCAGTGTTGATGAAAAGAGTCCCTCTATGACAAGCAAAGTGAAGGGGATAAAGATTCATCTCACAAATGAAATCATAAGCAAAGCTCTGCAGGTTCAAGAGGATGGAACCAAGCTATTTGAAGATAACTGGTACCCTAAGGCATACACCACAAGAGAAGAAGTACTGGAGCATACTCTCAATCAAACCAACCTCAAAGACATAGCCACCAACCTAAAGGGACTAGAGCGAATTCTTCAAAACATGGCCTCTCACCATCATTCCAAGGGCAGGTAGCTTCGAGAAAATTACTGATCTGGATTTATTGGTGGTTTATCATTTGATTAAAAGAAAACCTTTAAGCTTGCCATACATCATACTCTGTCATATGAAGAATGCTGCCACAACCCTGAGAAAGGCATCCTCCCTGCCTTATGGCATGGTCCTGACTAAAATTTTCAATTACTTCAAAGTGCCTCTGGCTTGTGAAGCTTACTCCCGAAAATGCACCACCTTTTTCAGTAAAAACCTCAACCAAATGAACATTAAAGTAAACCCTCAGTATGTTGGGGATCAGAGAGTTGAATCAACTTCCTCTAAGAAAAGGAAGGCATCATAGAAGGAAGGTGATGTTGAAGAAGAGAAAGAAGCAGGGAGAAAAGAAAAGAAGGTTAAAGATTCGAAAAAATCTTCTGTGGAGAAGGAACCAGCACAGAAAAAGCTAGTATTTGGAGTTTCTGAACTTGCTCTGGAAGAACTTGCTTAGAAGCAAGTGGAACAAGAAAATGAGGAAGAACTTGCTTAGGGGGTGCAAGGACCAGAAGAACAACTTGCTCCGGGGGAGCAAGGTAATGAAGAAGAAACTATTGCTTAGGGGGAGTAACCTGCTCTGGAGGAACAAGCAAAGGAACCTGAGGAACTTACTTAGGAAATGCAGGTTGAAGAAACTGTAGTGGAACACATTCATTCTTCTCCTACAAGTGAGGCCACTCAATGAACATTACTGAGCAACAACAATCCTCTCAAACCCTGGTAAAGGCAAGAATGATGAAGTACTGGCATCCATTGCCTTAACTCAACTTGTTCATACTACTCATTTCCTTTAACCCCCAACTGAACCTACTCCTGAAGCTGGTGAGAAAGGACAAGAGGACATTCTGAAAAACCTCTTTCAGTCCTCTCACAAAGAAGGTACTTCCAGCACTGCCAACCTTTATCACATTCTGTCTCTCCTCCTATCTATGATTCTTCACACCATCATGTTCCAACAGGGTCTGATCCTCATTTCTCAAACCTGCCAGAGATGTCAACACATCTGAGTTCTTTGGGGTCCCTCTTCAAACAAAGTGTTGAACAACCCCACTTAATCCCTACTCCTCCAACAGGCCAACCCTGGCCTTTCTGTGGAGCAAGCACCATATATTCCAACTGAGTGGATGGCAACTATGGAAAGGGAAGTGAAGAAAATTGCTAAAAGAAGCAAAGAAAATGCTAGGAGAGGCAAAAAGCACTCCAAAGAAATGAAGAAAATTCTGCTTGGACTCACCTACCTCCAGCAAGATCATAGAAGGGAACATGAAAGAAATTGGGCACGAGGAGATTGGACCTCTAGGAACATGGATCCGAGATTTAACCCTCCCACATTTGAATTTCCTACTCGCTTTCCAGACATTCCAGCTCCTGCTGAAACTTTAAGCTCTGAATCCTCAGGATGGTCTTCCTCTGAGTAGCAGCTTAATGTGTGCTTCTGCCCTATGTGTGTTTTTTTTGCTGATGACAAAAGGGGAAGAAGTGAGATTAAGCTTGTGGGCAACTCTAGGAAGTGTAATATGGATTAGGAAGAATTTCTTGTGATTTTTTGTGGTTCTGATGTATCACATGAACTCTTTAAAATTTATGTTATTCAAAATTTCTGTTTTATGTAATCCTTTGCTGTTGTGTTCTGGGCAAGGATGTAATGGACCTTCATGTTTTAATGAAATCACCAGATTGCTTCATACTGTGCCACTCTGATAAATCATTGCTTACACACAACTTACTGTCAATTACAAATTTATAAAATGTTGGTGATTCTAAAGTCAAATAAACTTAATACTCCACCTAGAGTTTGTCATCATCAAAAAGGGGGAGATTGTTGAAACAAAATCTGAAATTCCAGTTTTGATGATCAACAAACTCTGAGAAAGATACTTAAGTTTATTGACTCATATATATCTCTAACATTTTCTGTGAGTAAGTTCCAGCAAAGAAAGAAAAGCAAAAGAAACATGTCAAGCAAGAAGACAATGGAATTAAGCATAAGATTCTGAGAAATATGGTGAATTGACATTGGACATCATTCTTGAGAAGGAAGCTGTTAAACAAAGTGGAAAATAGCTAAATATGACATGACAATGGACAGCTTTCCTAAGAAACAAAACTGCAGTAACTACAATTAAATTCCAGCAAACTCACTCATGAGTGAGTAAGTTCCAACTTACTCTCAACTACTGTAGAAACAGATTCAGCAGCAAAAGGAACAAATTAAATGCATCAAGTGATCACATTTATGAGCACACCATGCTATTAAATGAAGAACAAAAAACTAAAATCAAGAGCTTGTTGCTGCTACTGCTGTAAGTGAGGAAGTTCAGCAAGTGAAGTTTCCAAAAGGTGATGTGACAGGGAGACAGAACTAACAGTTGGTGAAAAGCAAGACTGCTCTATGCAGAAACACTCATCACACTGTGCAAATCTGTCCCAAGGATTTCAAACGGCTCTGCAATGGCTAGATCACCAAATCAGGGCTATATATCACAGCATTGGAACACTGAACAGATTTGAGAGAGCCAAATTCTTGCAAATCAACTGCCTCTCAACTCACTCAAAAGTGCACTCTGCAGAAATTGTTAGGGGATCTTTTTGTGCACTTGTCTACTTGTAAACACAATGTTTTAAATTGTATTTCTCTGTGTGTAACCAAGCCTTAAACCCCAAAAACAACTTATCCTAGTATCTATTTTTGTCTTAGTGGGATCCTATCAAACTTCCTAGGGTAGGTGAGTGTTGGTGAGGAGTTCTGCTAAGGAAGATAGTTCAAGAATAGGAGTAAGTTCCTGGTTGTAATCAGCTTGAAGAGGCTGAGTGAAAGAACACTTGTAATCAACTTGAAGAGGCTGAGTGAAAGAACACTTGTACTATTTGGGAAATAGTGGAAACACTCACTGGGAGTGAGGAGTGGATGTAGCCCAAGGTTTGGGGTGAACCACTATACATCTAGTGTGATTTATATTTATGCTTTTAAATCCATCTCACTTGTGACACTTCACACACTTCACTTAAAACTCAGAAACAATGTTCTTCAACCATTCTGCATAATCATGCTTTACTTACTGCCAATTCAATTCATATGATTTTGTTTTCACATCATGCAAGATTTTGTCTTACACTATTATTGATCAATCACTTAGCATATGTAAACACTACAACTTGAGTAAGTTCAACTGCAGTATCACTAACTTACTCAACTCCAAGAACTGTCTTGAGAGCAAGTTGAAAACTATTTTAGTGCAGAATTTTTAATAGGTCACAATTCAAACCCCCCTTTCTTGTGACATATTTTCACTTCACATTTTTCAACATAAAAGGCTTGGCATACCCATTCAGAATTAGTAGGTTCTATTAATCCTTACTTCAATAGTGACTCACATTCTTCTTTGGCCTGCTGAATGTGAGTCACTATTGAAGTAAAGATCGATAGAACCTACTAATTCTGAATGGGAATGCCAAGCCTTTTATGTTGAGAAAAGGTCAGGACAAAGAAGAAGGAAAAGAGGCTTGTCATTGATTATAAACCCTTAAATGAATTCTTACATGACATCAAGTTTCCAGTTCCAAACATCGTCTCAGAATTTGCTCAATTAAAGGGAGCCAAAATATTTTCAGAGTTTGATCTGAATTCAGCTTTTTGGCAACTTGGACTAAGTTGAGAAGAAAGATACAAGACTGCTTTCTGCATCCTAAATGGCCACTACCAATGGACTATCATGCCTTACGGATTAAAAGTAGTACCATCACTGTTTCAAAAGGCCATGACGAGAGTGTACAAGCCCATTCTTTCACACTCCCTAATCTATATTGATGATATTCTCATCTTTTCATAAAATGAAAAACAACATATGACCCATCTCCAGCATTTTGCATATCTTACTAAATAGTATGGAGTCATGCTATCGGCCCAAAAAAGTCAACTAGGTCAAACAAGCATAGTTTTTTTTGGGTATGAAAATATCAATGGGTTTTTCCAACCAGGCGTGCACATAGCCCAAGAATTACTCAAATTTCCAGATGAAAATCTCACGAAATGAGAGAATCAGCAATTTTTGGGAATAATTAATTTCGTAAGAAACTTTATCCCTAAAGTTTCGGATCACACCAGCCAGCTGTGCAAGCTATTCAGGAAAAAGGAAGCTAATACTCCATGGGGTCCAGAACAAACCAAAGCAATCAAGCACCTAAAAGAAGTAGCTCAAAACCCTCCAACACTCAAGATTCCTGACAAAGGCAAAAGAATCTTCCAGACAAATATGAGTGACTACTTTTAGGGTGCAGTGCTGATGAAAGAGATAGCTGACAAAACATACTACTGTGGGCATGCAAGTGGAGAATTCAAAGAGTCAGAAAAGAATTATCACACCATTTACAAGGAGATTTTGGCAGTTAAATATGGAATCCAAATATTTGAATTTCATCTCAGTGCACATGAGTACCTGGTGCAGATGGACAACTCATCATTCCCAAAGGTATTGGAATCAAAAAATAAGATTCTCCCAGACCCTCAGTTACTTAGATGGAAAGTGAGACGACCCCGTCCTATTTTCCCCAAATAATTAAAACCTTAAACGAGTAATTAGGCAATATAGATATATTAAAAATACTAATTTATTCAAACTGAATATATTGTCACATACATATGTAAGATTACATATTTAAGGAACCCGTGCTTAGGGCCCACAACATATACAAACTTTGACCCACTAGCTGTGTTACGTAACTACAAAGAGAGTGAGAGTCACTCTTACTAAGTACCCTCTATACGCTCCAAGATGCTGGTGATGCCTCCATCAAGTCCATATTACTCTGTTTTATGTGAAATTGAACATACAACACAAGAAAAACTAAAGGATCTAAGAAACACATTACACACCATGAAAGTCGGGAAAGCGAGGATAGATAGTATATACAAATGGCACACACTCAAGCAAGTACAATAAATTCTCGTGTCTACCTAGATCACATCCACTATCCCTTAGGTCTTCACCGCTATATCTAAGTCTAGTACCACCCACTTCCAACTCACACCTTATAGCCCTATACGTATCCTATTCCGAACTACTCTGTATCTTTACTTGCTAAACTGTCAACTCTAACAACGTTTCTGTCTCTTTCACCGCTCCTAGTCAACTATTTCGTTTTCCCTTATAGTTTATCAAGGCCTAACCTACTAGCTAAGGCCTAACGATATTCTCCCAATACTCCTATCACATCAACAATTCATCTCAATCATAGGTAGAGTCAACAGTAAAAAACGAAGCATATCTCAAGCATCAGACAAACACAGGCAGCACATGGATCAATCTTAATGTCGCTATGGGCGACCATTAACTAACATATTATTCAGTAACATAGTCACACAGATACCAACAATCATATATAGTCAGCAGTATAATCACACAAAAACAATCATATTTAATCAACATCACATCAATCAGCATCAGTCATTTATACTAGGTTACTAGCTATCCATAGATATCAATATATCATTCCTACGGTTAGCAAATCTCTGACAACTGTCCTCAGCCATCACATGTCACAACCCCTCTCCTGAGGTGCTGCTGTTATCAATCGCTAGTAGGGCTTGGGTCACCCTACACGCATTTGTATGTACTACTCTATCCTACAATCCCTAGAGTGTAAGGTTCCTTGCTTAAACCTAGTTAGAAGATTGTTGAAGCTACTGCCACTATCTGCACCTCCCTGCACCTGCTACCCGCACTCCTACCTCCGAACCTGCTACTCACACTCCTACCTTGCCTGTTAGGTCGCCCTTCGGCTCTTTTCCTCTCCTCCCCAAGGATTGCCTACTAAGAGCTTTCTGATGCACAGGATCCTCACTTGAAGCAAGTACAGAGCATACGTGCTTCCTAGAGGAAATTCTTAGAGAAAGCTAGAGAGAAAAGAAGATTTGGTGTAGGAAATGAAGGGAGGGTGAACACCTATTTAGAGGCATGTTCTGACCCCATCGCGTCGCGATGGACTCCTATGTAGGTATCGTCGCATCGCGATGGTACCCTTACCTTTACACGTGTCAAAATCTAAACGGAGACAAGTGCCAAACCTCATAGCGTTGCGATGGCTCCCTCTCACAGATGTCGTCGCATCGCGATGGTACTTTTTGAAATATATCTGATTTTTCTTTTTCTAGAAGCTTCTAGGTAATTCCACACCCTTCTAGGGGTGTTTTGTCCTTTTTAGTGTTTCTAGTTCTTTCCTAAGGTTTATGGCCCCACTTTAAACCCATTTTATCCTTAATCAAGGTTTTAAACTTATGTTTATCACCTAATCTCTTACCTAATTACGTTTCTAATATCAACTTGAGATAATTGGAAATTTGGGATGGTACAGAAAGTATGGTTCTCCCACTATAAATTCACAGTCCAACACATCATTGGTGTAAAAAAGATCATAGCAGATTTTCTATCCAGACCCAAACCCATTCACCTTATCACCCCATTGAAACCTGTTCCCATTCTCATGGGTCACATAATTCCTCCTCCAATTACCACAAAGGCATTGAACCCAAAAAGAATTTCCACCATGCCCGAAAAAACCAACTACCCCAACAAAAGACCAAGAACTTGCTCAAAACAGTCTTCACCATTTCTTCCAGAATTCAAAAACAGCCTTGATTCATAGTGCCTTCAACTTTCAAACCCTATTCCTCAATATCATTCAGATTCATCCTTATCTTCCAGAAGAAACAATGTGGCTTACATGGAGTCTCTCAGTCCTATATGTCGTAGCCATAGGATTTCATCCACTCGTTGTGTACTATTATCTCTGCAATGAGAATAATAGAGAGTCAAATCTATGGAATTTCTTTCAGTTGTACTCTCCATTGTTATGGTGGAGAAATGAACTACAACGCATAATCCAAAAATACAGCATGTGGGATATTCCAACCTCATCCCTACACATAGTTTCATCCATTTTCATCATCCATAAACCTTACAGAAAAAAATGCAAAAGGAGCTCTCCTCTCCAAAAACCATGCATGGGAACATCATACTTATATGGATTTCACAACTTTCAAGCCTACTATCCTATCTTCAACAAAAATGTTCTTATGTGAACTAAATAATTATAACCCTCAGACAAATGTTATTTGCAGTTCATTTGGACCATATCCGGGAGAGTTCATTCCAGGAGAAGCCTGAATGCCAGAGATGGATATCCCAGATAACCATGTAACAGTATACATGGTCCCAAAACCAAACCAGCAGGAAGGAACGTGGCACTACAAACACCAATCAAGATGACATCATGCAAGATTCTCAAGATCCAAATGAGTTAGTAAATACAGAATATTGGTTCAGTGAATATTTCAGGTAGAGTATTCAAAACAGTTTTGGAATGACTCTGGCGCAGATCAAAATTTGTCCCCTTCTCATGAACCAATTATCAAGTAGTATTTGTTTGTCTAGGTAGGCGCTCGTTTGTTGTTTTTTGCTATATGGGTTTCCCAGTGCCCCAACTGCTATGTACTGGGGTGAAGTACTCCTTGTACTTCAATATTTAATATACAAATAATTATCGTTTGCCGTTAAAAAAAAAGTATTTGTTTGTCTAAAAATTCCACCAAGGAAATATGACAAAATATATGTCAACTTTTTGCCATAGGTGTTTACTTTATGTCCTAGGTGTGCTTTTTAGGTGTTTACTTTATTAAAGTAATGGTTATGGTGTGTCATGTAATAACCACTGCTCAAAGTGGTCTTATAATGTCTTTAGTGTGTTTTGTTTATATTCTCAAGGCCTCTCCTATAAATAGAGGTCTTTTGTGTTGTAAGAAACTAAGTTAAAGTGAAGAAATAAATTTGAGGATGTTCTCTAAAATGTCTTGCTTCTAAAAATCTCTTTTCCTTCTTCTTGAACTCTTTCTATACTACTACCTACATATCATGGGAAGAAAATTAACGCTTGGAAACATTAGTAAGTGACAAATTAAGGGGTTCTGATTAGGTTCAGTTTTCTTATGTCGTATTTATAATTACAAGTTGGTCTCACGGCATCGAGTTGTCGTTTGATCCACAACATCTCCTTCAACTAGAAGGACATTTCAGCCAAATTGTCACAAGAAAGGTTTGTACAAATGTTGGAGTTGGTAATAACAAGAAATACAGGAGTGGAAGTCACATTTATCTGCTTGAAATTTATTGTTACCAGAAATTAGTGGAGAAATTGAATGGAAAACCATTAATGTCGATTCTGTACAAAAGAACAACAATCGCATCTTAAGAGATCCTATTTGTCTAGGATATTCTGAAAAAGTTAATCGAATTCCGAAAGTTAGAGGCCATTGATAAATTTGAAGAAACATTATTTGACTCTGCTTGCTTGCATGTCTACCGGTCTCTCCATTTTGTTTCTCTACCCACTCCCCATGTTCATTGTTCAACTCTATAATTTTGTTTTTTTAAAGTCTCCACTTGAACCTTTATCCAACATGCCTAACAAATGGAAGGTCCATTTGAGAGTGATGCATTACTTCCTTTAATTGGGGAATCAAAAGAAGAAAGACAAAGGATAATTTCTCCTCAAACTAGGTAGGTAGCGTTTGGGATGTTGTTATGTAATTTGCCAAAAAAAGATATAATTTTTTTGTCAAAAATGAGATTAACATATAAAATTGAACTCTACTTAATTGATGCCCCTGGAATTAATTAAAATTAAATTAATGAATAAAATTATATCTCTAGTTCAACTTGTGTGTAGGCTAGCTGAAAATGTTTTTTATTAGGGTTAAATATATTTTTTTATCTTTATAAAATCATTTAAAAAATTTGATTTTTTAGTCTATATATATTTAATAATAATAGTATATTTTCAGTCTCCCACCACCACACAACACCAGTCCTTTGTCGGGGATTAAAAATACGTATTTTTTGTAATTTTTAGGAACTAGTAATATAACAAATTATAGGAACTAAAACTAATATTGTCCTCTGAAAAAATAAAATATTTTTCCTATTTTATAGGATTAAAAACATGTTTAACTCATCTACCAAAAAAAACATGTTTAACTCTTTTTATTACTATAGGAAAAAGGCCTGAGACAAAGTTGAGCATTGATAATATAACATTGAAAATCAATTAGATATCGTCTAATCTGAATCGAGCCAATTAACTTATCAGGTTTTGATGGCAAATTGACATTTTGGAATGAACCAGCTCAAACATCCTTGAGTTGGTGTTACCTTGGGATTTCTGTCAACTATACCTCATTCTAGGCTCCTTTGGACGGAGCTCACGGTGTAGATCAGGTTTGACTTTGATTTGGCACTCAGTATTATTGGTACTCTGGGAGGCACACAATAACACGGTCTTCTTACATCGGTTGCCATGCACAACTGGAGGAGCTTTTGGAGAGGATTAGGGTAGTGTCTTGGCGTTAGCTCTTTGCTAGAGGTAAATCTGGCACGTGCCTCTACTATGAGTGATATGTGGATCCTCTTAAGTTCCTGGGTAGATAATTAGTCCTCCGTAAGGTAAACTTTGGTGGATGTATTATCGTTTTATAGTCAACTAGTTTGGCGGTTGTTTTCCTCTATTGCTTCTATTTGTTTGGCTTGTTTGATACTTGTTCTGGGTTAGAGTACCCTTTGTACTCCTTTTATTATATATATCTTTTGCCATTAAAAAAAAATCCTGGAGAAAAAAATAAAAAGAGAAAAAGAAGAATATAAGGACGTGATTGCCTTTGTGGTGACATGAAATGCTATGGTCATCAATTGGTTATGTACAATCCGGTTTGTTGGTGGGGGAGACCTAAAGTTTAGGCAAGGGTTTCTGTCAATGGAGGCAGCACCATAACAATCCTTAAAACTCTATTAATACTTCGTTTCATGAATTATGATTCTCATTGTTGACTTCGTCTATCCATGTCCACCAACCCAACATCATGTGTCTGCCTTTCAAATGGTTAGAAATTTGTTTATGATGGCGCCATCTCGAGTTCGTAAAGCAGCCTTCAATTTTCTTCGTCATGCCTTCTACCTAATTTCAACTTTACACACCTAATATATATATCTTATGTTTGTTAGCATGTTAATATTTTTGAGACAAAAAAAAAAACCAAATCAAAATCAAAGTTGACGGTATTTGGTATGCGATCCGATTCGTTGACGCTCGACACTGCAGGTTCCATCGACTGCTACGACGTGAGCTAGCCTTGTCGATGGTTACAATCTCCTGATGATGGTAGTCACTCGGCAGAGGGCGAAGGGAGGATGAAAATGGTATTTTGGTAAGAAAAGGGTAAAGTGTAGAAATTTTATTTTTATATATAAAGGGAAGGGAGAGTGTTTCAAAACAAGAGAGGACGAATTCATCAAAAAAAAAAATATTAAGAAGAGAGAAAAGTGTAGTAGTAGTATATCTCAAGGGAAGAGAGGGTAATTTGCTCTAATATTTTTTATCAATAGTATGCTTATCAATTTGATATATAAAAGTAACATAATTAAATCTCATTTTTCTTATAAAAAAAGTCCAACAACATCTCATTTATATTTTACTAGCAGAAAGATGGGTACGGTAGTGTCCGTCTGTCCGCATTTTTTTATTACGCCTCACTCTGGTCCTATCGTTAATTGGATCAGTTTTCACTAATGCCAACGTCTATGTATTACTTGGCAGTTACTTATTCATATAGTTACGGCCTATTTTCTTTTATTTGAATTTAGATTTAAAATTAAATTTAACTTTTCAAGCAACGGAGACAAAAATGGAAATGAAAAGTGATACACTAGAAAATGAATACCATAGGTTATTCCCATTGTCCATAGGTATAGACTATAGGTACAGATCGGAGGAAAGAGGTCTAGGATTCAAATCCTAATTACTAACATAACTTACTAACCACTAATATTTGCCTATAAAAAAAACACAAGTCCAACAATAAGTTTGTATGCTTAAATATTTGCCGATTCAATTCTAGTAAATGCTAGGTTTTTTTTTTAGGATAGTAAATGCTAGGTTATATACTTATATTATGAAATTGAATAGATGTATTGATTTTGTTAGATGACAAACATTTGGTAAATTCTTCCATACCCAAAAAAAAAGGTGGGTATCGATACCCATCTGTTAAACAAACAAAAATAATCTCAATAAAAATAAAAAAACTATAATTCAAACATAGATTATAAATAACAAAACAAATAAAACCTACAAAACAAACTCAAAATAAATAAAAAATTGAAATATCAAAAGAAATTGAAATTGTGTATGAAATAAGTAAAACAATAGAAGAAATTAACAAAAATATAATTTTATTATTAGGAATGAAATAAGAAAAGAAGAATAAGCTAGGAATGAAATTAAATAGCTTACACAAATATTAGAATAGTATTTAAGCAGTGATCCAAATAAAAAAAATAGAGAAAGAATTTTTATAAAAAATAAAATAGAAAAAGAATAAAAAGACTCCTTAGAGAAAGTCAAAATTTATTAATAAATATAGAAATTTTTCATGGAATTTCTCCTATACTGTTACACTAACAACAGGTATGAAAACTAAGCATTTAATTTCACTTTAAAAAAGTTAAAAAATATTGTGGCGTCACATAATTGGTTATTGGGTATTCATACCCAATAAAACTCCTAGGGTATGGGAGTTCTCACCAAAACATTTTGTGTGTTTGTGTGGATTTATTTTAGGGAAATATTTATCATCATTTTGTAATTTCTAAAGAGAACTTCTCAAAAGCACAACATAGTGGTGAATCATGTAAGTGTTGTGTGGATATTAGGAGCGCGGGTTCGAACCTGTAACGCTTCACTTTTCACCTTACCATATGTACTAAACAAGAAAAGGAGAACTTAATGTTTACAAACAAGCATCATACTATCTTAGATTTAAAATTTTCACACTCACAAATCTGTGAAATGGTCAACTTTGGAGTATTTTATAACTAGAAACCATTAAGCGGCAATACATTCCTTTTTTTCTCCCCACAGGTCTCCTCCAACAGAGGTAATTATATTCGAGACTCGTCGGACACTAAATATGAGAAGTTCTCCCAGCGGAGATTTAAACATTGGTTAGCTATGTTGTGGGAGACTAGCTTATTCCTCTATACTCATCCACCGTTGGTCACACTCCTTTCTTTTTATTGGTCTAGATACTCGATATAATTTGATTTTAGTCGGGGAACCCATTTTATATCATTATAAAATGTATAAAAGAAATACCCATTTCAAAGAAGAGACGCCTAACAAAAAAGAAGATAAAAGCGACTAAGAAACATATTTGCTTGTTTGACTAGAAATTTGCTGTTCAAGGGAAAAGTTTTTTTTTTTTTTGAACAAATGTTCAGGGGAAAAGTTAGTCATAAATTTTTTATTTTTTAATTTTTTTTTCACCAAATAAAATTTCATAAAAAAGTAAATTAATTTATACAATGAGTTTATCATAAAATTTATTTAATAACAAATAAAGTATTAAAAATTATGAAAATATATTAATTTGTTAATCATTATTTTTGAATATTTTCATTTAAAAAAAAACAGTAGTTAATAAAAATATAATATTTAATATATTGAAAAAATAAAATATATTTTATTTTAAATAAAAAATAATTAATAAATACTTTTAAAAATACTCATTAACATTTTTAAAAATATATATAATCTTCACAATTGTCAGTGGACAGTGGTTTGTGAGATCTAGGACAGTGGTTTGTGAGATCTAGGATAAGGTGAGAACGACGAAGGTGGCTCTATAGGGAGGCACTGAGAGTAGGGGAATAGGATTATTGGTATTTGTCTGCATCAATTGCATGGCATCTTTAGTACGCCAGAGAATCTAAAACAAAGCTGAAAGGATCTCTACGTGCATTGGATATGGAATCTAATCTATGTTGCTCCTCAGATCAAGGCCTCTCATCATAATGTCGTCTTCCTTTGTCAACGCTTCAACTCAACTTGCTTTTTCACATTTTCTTTGCGGTTCAGTTCACAACATTAGCACCACCCACGACGGCTCATGTCAGGCACTATTTAGTGACACATTTTTTAGTGTATCATAACAGATCATTCATGCGAAGGGATGACAATCGGTACCAGATTCTATGACTTCCTACAAAAATTATCTACAACGGATAAGTTTACCCACTCAGTGGGTATAGAAACGACTCACAAATATGGGTCCACCCGTAAAATTTAGTGGGTGAGGATTGTTGTAAAATTAGTATTTCAAAGTATTTTAGAAATGGACTTAAATTAAATCTAATTGTTTTGATTTAATTATTTTTACTTATCCAAAGTTAATTTGATTACTATTAACGCATTCAATTACCGTTTCAAGACATAAATATCATATATTGATTCAATTCAATTTTACGTTAGATTAATGCTTTGTATTTCAATTGATTACAAGCTGATTTTTTATTCCATTTAAAAGTCAAAATAAATGTTACTGATTTATTTTAATTCTATTGGTAACAATTTCAATTTAAACCATCCGTTAGAGATTGTTTTCTATCAATTACTTCAGCTCCTCTTACGGTGTACATACCTGACAAATGTGTTCAAATTTTATTCTTTTAATGGCTTACAAATTAGAGTTTAAAGTCACGTCAAAAAAAAAAATTAGAGTTTAAAGTACTTTATTTTTAACGTTTCTTGTCTCTTGAAAACCTTTACTCGGAGCATTATTCTGATTGTTGTTGCTCATCTATATTTTAGAGGCTAGGCGTACACCTGCTGTTATTACTTCTTCATATATCAATAAGTTTTTAGAGCAATGCTTTTGGGGGCTTTTGAGGCTTGTATATTGTTTTCATGTGATAGTTTTTCTTGAGTACATCTTCTACTCACTTTCACCTTTTTCTTCCTGGGTCAACAATGAAAATATTCTCGTAGTTCTGTTACCCGAGATTATTCTTGGAAGAGCTTGTTGAATCCTGGAGGACTTTTGTCTTAGACGAATAAATCCTTGAAGACAGTGTACCTCCACACGTCTCAGGTTATAAACAGTGTTCGTGGTACATGATCGATAAGTTCAATGTTCGATGCTACCTTGTTCGTGGTTCATGATCTATGTTCGATGCCACCCCATACCCGCACTTTATTTATTTATGGAATAATACCCCTTTTGGTCCCTATAATTTGAGCGAAATTCGGTTTTAGTCCCTATAAATTTTTGTTTCGATTTAGTCCCTGTAATTTAAGATTCTTCCACTTTTAGTCTCTGCCGTCAAATCTCTATTAAATTACAGGAACTAAAAGTGGAAGAATCTTAAAATTACAGGGACTAAAAGTGGAAGAATTTTAAAATTACATGGACAAATTAAAAAGTGAAAGAAAAACTCAACGTTTTTAATAGGGATTTGACGGCAGAGACTAAAAGTGAAATAATCTTAAATTATATGGACTAAATCGAAATAAAAATATTTTACAGGGACTAAAACTGAATTTCGTTTAAATTACTGGGAAAGGGGTATTAACCCTTTATTTATTTGTTTACATACTTATATATACATACACGTACATATTATATGTATGTTTATTTATATGTATGCATATATAATTATAATATTAAATTAAAAATAAAATTACGCTAAACATAAAATTTTGATCAAAACTTTTAAGTTTTTATGAATTTGTTATTTTGAATATTTATTATAAATATTCAAACATAGTATTATGAGTTGTATTTAATATACTTATTATATTGTATTTCAATTTAGTTGTATATTTTTTATTGAAATGCTTTATACATGACTAACTTTAAAAGTTTTTTTATACATGACTAACTTTAAAAGTTTTTTGAATTACTTTGAAATACTACTCTATTTTTAATCATTTTTTATTTTGTATTTTTTTTTTAATTTTTCATAGTTTATTAAAGTGCAGGCCAACATGTGCAACTATGGGTACTTAGATATCCAACGGGTAAGGGTACAAGTATCAAAGTTGCCACCCACGGGCATAAATATTGCCTCTGGTTCCATGGATGGGTTGCGGTAGAGACCTAAAGGGGATGTTGGGTTGGTATTGGTGGTGGTCACTAATGTGATGTTTAAGGGAAGTTTGCAGGTTAAGGGGGCAAAAGGATGAGGGAAAGAAAACTTTTGGTGGCCTATGGTGAAATAGGGGTATTTTGCAGGTTGCACATTTATGATATCACTTACTTGTTTAAAATTTGGGATTAGAGTTTTTTGGTAAGTTGGGGATTAGTGTTTTATTTAACCTAAGGGAGAAGGTTGCTGAGTGGAGAGGGTGATGTGGAGTATCTCACACACATGATATGATACTTATGATTAGTGACTTACATGGTAGATTGTGACGGAGAGCTCCATCACGACAACTCATTAACTCCGTTAACATTAGGGACTAATATTAATACATTTCCAAACACGAGGGACTAAAAGCTAACAAACTTTTTTGGGGGATCAAATCCAAACATTGACATAATTTTGGGACTAAAATCATAATATTAAAATGGTGAGTCATTTGCCGCATTATTTATAATGTCCACGTGGCATGTGCTAACATGACTTCCGTTTACCAAGTTGGAATTTCTGACTGACGGAGTTATAGGGAGAGACAAATGTTGATACATTTTCAAACATAGAAAAAACTAACGGAATTTTTTGGGGGACCAAATCCGAATATTGATATATTTTGGGTACTAAAATCTTATTTAAGCATTAACTAAATATTTATAGAGTTGAATACTTTATTGAAATTATATAAAATTATGGTTGCTTATATGCTTGTTTTAATAATATTCGTTAATTAATAAAATTTGAAAAAATAAAATTTTATCCAAAAAATATGAAACTAGGTCACAATGGTAATTTTGGCATTTGAATGTGACTTATATCTTGTTATACCATCATTTTGTCCATCTTAAGCACATAATAGAACAATATAGTACTTATCTAGTTTGTTATAGGTGGTGCGTATTAAACACAACAATAAGAACTTCTTATGTTTATATCTTACCCTACTCTTATTTAGCTTTCTTATCCTATTGATCTTTATCCTATTCCATCAGATCCACAAAATGGGTCTTTAATGTAAAACACTTGAAACGAAAGACCTTATCCAATTACTTATATATCAAACTTTTTTGCCAATCACTACGTTGAAAAAGAACTCGGATGACAATTATTTTTTATTCTAATAATGCGTAGACACGTTACACGTTAACATCATCTGATGCATGCATAACTTCATACAATGCTTCAAAAGCGTTATCAGAGTTGAACAAAAAACACACACGTGTATTCTGAATGACACATCCAGATAACACTTGCTTAAGAAAGTATTATCTGGATAACTTTCGTACAACACTTTCTTGAGCAAACGTTGTCTGGTTTTGTCATTTCAGATAATGTATGTTCAAGAAAGTGTTATTTGAATAACACTTTGATAATGCTTTCTCAAGTAAATTTCAACTGAGTGATCTTCAGATAATGCTTGCCCAAGCAAGTGTTATCCAAATATATGTTTTTTTAAAAATAAGTAAATTGTCTACTTTTCTGATTTCCCCATATACAAATACCTATCGCACCATAAAATACATAATATCAAGCTATAGATAAAAGCGTGTTATGCATTTTTTTATCGAGTCAATGCCACCCATGTGATATATATGCATTTTTTACAATATAGTGTTATTGGTTGAGAAAATAGGTGCAAATTTATAGCACTGTTTGCCAAATGCATTTAATTGTTACAATTTGTACCTATAAAATTAGGTCTTTAATTTTTTAACTCATTTTTTTTGCTCATCCTTTTCTTCAACTCCTTCTTCCTTTTTGTCTCGAGCTTCGGGGGCACTTCCTTTCCATGTTAGCTACTCAAAGCGTTCTAAGATTTCTTCTAAAGGGAAAAACTAGAGCATTCAGATGGCTAACATAGAAAAAGCTCCATGGTGTCCCTTGTTGATGGTGATGTTTAGAACATTCGAGTATCTAATAGGGTGTTTAAGATATTAAATACCTCCCTGACGTGATTCTTTTTTATAAGGTCCCCGACATGATTTTGATATAGGGTTCCCTGACAGTACTTTTGTACTTTTGTACAACCTTTCTAGGCGTTCGTACTTTTGTACAACCTTTCTAGGCGTTTGTACTATATCAATATTTTCATTTCTTGGAGTGTGACCTCCATCTAATTGTACTTTCTTAATTAGGTTTAATTTATTTCTTGTATCGGTATTTTCATTTCTTGTAGTATTGTGACCTCCATCTAGTTGTACGAGTTATAAAGCAATAAATTTTAGTTTATTTCTTATACCCTTGAGTAGTATCTTTTTATTATTTAGAGTTTTGCAATTTTGTTATTCTTATTAGTTTATTTTGAGTTGTATGAGTTGTATCTCCTTCATGTACAATGGATAAATCTCCTTCACAATGCCCTAACCAGTAAAATCTCCTTCATGTATAATGGCCTAGCTGCGAATTACATAAACAAGGTGCGAAGAAATCTAAAGAGATGACACAGAGACGAGAACGAAGAAGAAGAAGTTGGGGCAATCTACCATTGTTAGGGCGGCAAGATGCATCAGCGAAAAAAATCATTGAGTTAAGGCTGACAGTGCGATGGTGGCGCAACAACTAGTAGTGTTAGGTCTCGTGGTGCGATGGTAACAAAAACACAGAGCTTTCGGATGACTTTTGTTTAGACAAGCGTTATCAGAAAGTTTACTTCATACAATGTTTGTTATCATGCAAACGTCATTCGAAAGCTATATGTATGTTTAACCAGATAACATGTCACGCTTTTCGCGTTATCTGAACGCCATTATTACATTTTATTTGGCATAATGAATGTTAATCCTACAATGAATTATCAGTTTCATTGATTAGAGCCTAAAATCCTATGTAAAATATATAAGAGCTCATTGTCACTTTATTTTTTTACTGTAACAAATTATGAATTTAATTCTTAAAATAATATTTGTCTAAAGCGTCAATATTTTTTCTAGCAACTTCATGAACGATTTTTTTTTTTTCAATCATGAACGAATGTTAGACGCATCAGATATAATTTTTATTTTTTCATGAAAAAGATGTACGACAATTGTCTCGCACTCTCCTTTATAAATATAAGTGGAAGTGGATGGATAAGTGGATGGTTATAATACGATGACATTGTAAAGTTGTATACTACGTACGGCTACCCATCCTCCCAGTCAAAAACCACGAAGAAAAGGGGGCAAATTCTTTGGCCGCCTCAAAGTCCCTTTTAAGTAAAGCGGAACAAAAATTGCACCTTTCTATATTTGCACCTTTCTATATCTAATAAAAAAGTTGTAAAGTTCGTTCCAAAAGAAAAAAATAGTTGTAAAGCACACAAGGTATGGATGATTATAAAACGATTTTTTTCAACTTGGAAACTTTAATTGTTAACGATCTGTATTTGGAAAACAGGATTCGGATTGCCTGCGGTTGTTTTAATTGCACGACATTTTGACCATAAAAGTTTTTTTTATTGAAAAAAAAAACTAGTAATAGATACATTTAATTCACGGGTGCACAACCAACCCGAGAAAAAAAGTAGGAAAATAATTTTTAGTGAGTGAACGAGTTTTCGTCACGTGTTATTAATGTAATTAATTATTTTAAATAGATAATAGATTATGGCTATTTAACATGATCTCATAGCATCTCCAGCTCGGAGTGCTTAACAGGTTCTTAAGGCACAAGGTTGTGTCGTTTTAAGAAGTTGAACGTATAGTCAAGTTTGATTAATAGATACGTTCAAGTTTGTAATCGTCAGATTATAGTGAAAATCTTTCAGGAACGAAGGGATTAGATGTAGTTATCAAGATTGATAGTGAGCTAGTATAAATTATCTCTCCCCTTTACTATCTATTATAAGCCTGTTTTTAAAAAGATCTTATTAACTTTGACTCGAACTGTTTTGCGAACATTATTCTTAATCGTTTCAAACAAGCTTAGTGCGTCTGCCTTAGTGAGTGTCTACTCATTATTGACTTTTGTGTCTGCCTTGTGAGAGAGTTTTTGAAAAATTAGTGTTTTATCAAAAGTTTTTCAAAACACAATTCAACCCCCTTCTCATGTTTTGTCATTTACATTTCACAAAATATGTCAAAAATTTGCACCAAAAACACCGACGGGCTCCACCAATGAGTGTGGCACATAAATATCAAAAGACCACAATCAGGGGCTAAAAAAAGACCAAATTTAAACAGGGGCTCAAGTTACATATATGAGTTTAACAATTTACCAACCGCCCAAGGAAGAGACTAAAAGAAAAACTCGGCTCCAGGCGTAATCCTTGCTTGCTCGACCACCACACGTACTACTAAGGACCAAAAAACAGAACTGGAACAAAGTTGGGAATGAAAACGGAAAAGAAACTAAACCAGATAGAAATGAGGACAGAAGACGAAGACATCATAGTCTCAACATATCACGACATAATGAGAACTGAAGGAAGCATCTAGTAGAGGAAACAGCGTTGGGAATACCGACAGGGTCATTTACAGGGTTCAGGGGTTGAAAATGGTGAATAAGAGCTCAAAACTTCATTAATGGTGTTCTAGTGTGTTTTAGTCGTGTTTAAAGCTGGAAAAAACAAAGAAGAATGATCATATTAAGTTTACATAGTTTTTAGGGTTATAGGTTTGTGCTTAAGCGTGCACCGCAACAACGCTTTAGTGTGCCCGCGCTTTGGCATGGACTCACCCCATGCTTCAGTGTGGGGCCCTACACATGCCGTTAAACTCATTTAACTTGACACGTGATCCCATGCACTACAGCACCTGTAAAACACGTCACCAAGCCAACCCTGGAGCGCCTAACACCGCCATGCTTGAGCGCTTGGACAAAATTTTTTTTTATTTTAGTCCCTTTCTCATCTACAACCTAACCCTAACCCTAACATTAGGTTTTAAGCATACAATCAAGCAATCAAACACTCACAAGCATATACTAGTTAGGGTTAAGAAAACGAGGATGTTACAGTTACATTTTATTTGCCTACAAATACTTATACATAAGGTGTAGTAGGGGCCAAAATTTTCATCACTTGTAACCACACATGCCTAACACATTTGATTACACAGAATATCATGCTATGATGGAGAACAATGCATGTGTTCCTGTCATTGTTTTAATTCAATTCACATAGCATAGTTGGTTTCCTTTGATCTTCTTCTTGGCTTTGCACTCTCTTTTCTACTCCTTGTTTTTTCTACTTGTCCCTTAATCACTTCGTGCGCACATTTCACTTTATGTTCTTTTACTTTACGTGATTTTGTTTGTGTTTTTTAAACTCATTCGAGTCACGTTCTTTATATCATTTTACTATAGTCTTTGCAAAAGACCCTAATTTATTAGAACACTATTAATTAAATTAATGTATTTACTGGTATTTACTAGTCTACTTACTTGTATTTACTAGTCTATAGTTAGCATACAGTTAGCATACGGTTAGTGACAGTTGTAGGTAGCTATTGACAGCTGTAGGTAGTTATTTCTTAGCTCGTATACATAGCTGATTTCCAACTTCTGTAACTAATTTGATTCATTCAATCAGAAAATGAGATTCTTCTCAACTTCTTTCTCTCTTGTTTGATATAGTATCAGAAGAAATTTTTTCGCAACCGATCCTTCATTGCATTCATGCGATTTCATCTCTCTGATCTTTGATCTTTTTTCGTGTTTCGCTATTCCCGCGTTCATCTTCTTCTTCGATCTTCTTCTTCGATCTTCTTCGCTGTTCGATCTTTATCAACAATGGCGAATCAAATGCAGAATCACGATGATGTGTTCTATCTGCATCCTTCAGATAATCCAGGTCTCATTCTGGTTTCTCAACATCTGACTGAAGCTAATTTCAGTTCATGGCGCAAATCCATGCTTATGGCTCTCGATGGAAAGAACAAAGTAGGTTTTGTTGATGGTTCAATTCCAAAACCTAACGAAGGAGATCCGCAATATCGTGCTTGGATACGCAACAACAGTACGGTATCTTCTTGGCTTCTGAATTCAATAACCAAGGAGATTGCTGCGAGTGTCATGTACTCTGCAAATGCTGCTACAATTTGGCAAGATCTGTATGTGCGTTTTCAACAGAAAAATGGACCACATGTGTTTCAATCAAGGTTATCAAAATCAGATGGACACCGAACTAGTGTAGGCACGGGTTCAAGGTTCAAAGGTCAGACCGGGGTCGGACCGAAAATGAATTAAATTAAATTTTTAATTTTTTTTAATATAACATATAAAGCAATAATAAACAAAAAATAACATAATATTCATGATTTCACGACATAAAAAATTAAACTACGCTTAAAATGTTATAAGTCAACATATAACATGCAAAAATTACATATTAAACTAAAACAAATATGTTATAATAACATTCTAATATTCAATAATCAAAAATACTGTAATGTAAGTACTCTCATAATAATATTAATATATAAATTAATTTTAAATTTTATTATAATATTCAATTTAATCCATCAACGTGAAAAAAATGGATAAAAAATCTCTTATGTGTCAAAAATAATATCATTTACTATTTTTTTAAAAAATAAAAAATTAATTTTTTTCTGAACTGCCCAGTTCCCGGTTTTCTCGGTTTTGGCCGGCTTTTAGCCTGATTCTTGGGCAATCCGGTTTTGAGGTTCAATCGGACCGGATAGGGGTCTGGTTCCCGGTTCAACCAGTCGGACCGACCGGTCCGGTCCGGTTTTGACAACTATGGTTTCAATGAAGAAAGAAATTCTCAATTGCACATAAGGTTCATCTTCAATTGGTTCCTACTACACCAAATTCAAGGCTATGTGGGAGCAACTTGGTGAATATCGTCCAGTCTACAATTGCAATTGTGGTGGAGTTCAACCATTATTGGATCACCTTCAAAGTGAGTATGTTTTCACCTTCCTGATGGGGCTTAATGAAAACTTTGTCAATGTGCGATGTCAGATCCTGTTAATGGATCCTCTGCCTTCCATTGATCATGTGTTTGCTTTGATTTCTCAATATGAGAGGCCTCGACAAGTAGGAACTCCTACTGTACCTACTGAATCCCAAATGGCTTGTGCTGTCCAAGCAGCCAAAGGGAAATTTACCAAGAAAGAAAGGCCTACATGTTCCCATTGTGGAGTCTTATGTCATCTCAAAGAAAAATGCTTCAAGATACATGGATATCCACCATCATACAATAACAAAAGTCCAAGAGCTAAGTGTAGGGAAATAGCGCAATAACAGAGTTTAAAAACGCAGCGGAAATTTAAACTTTCCCTTCCATGGATCCTTGCGAATGGTCATGACTCAGGGTTATATGAATTACCTCTTGTAGCGCAGATCGTTTGCACACGGAAAGTGGAATCGAGCACGAGCCTCGCACAGCAAACAACGCCTCTACGTAGGCCACACGAGCAGCCTTCGAATGAGAGCGGTCTCCGTCACAGTGCTAGCTGACGTACGGAACCAGTCACGATGCAAGTCACGATCTTTGGAACGGCTAGGGTTTTAATTCGTGTATGCATTTCGCCTTAACGAGTCTATTTATAGACTTCACTTAAGACTGACCTAGCGCACCGTAGCTTACCGTGTTCTGCGTCTTTCTTGACTCGCGCTGGTGCATCGTAAGAATGCACCACCGAATAAAATGAGTCTCACTCATTTATTTACTCTCCCATTAGCCTGTTCTCATGTGTGTGACCCTGTAGGTTCCCGTAACGTTGGCAATAATATTAAATCACTATTTAATATTATAAACAAAGGATGGCGGTGTCTAGCAACACATCACGCTACCCAAGTAACGAGAATGTCGTTGTTGTGGCGTAACCTTTCCGTGATAATGATCATGTGTATAATTACCCTTTTGCCCTTATATCTATATTGAACACAAGGCATAGTATGTGTCACCCTTGTATAGTTCAATATTATATTCCTTGATGCCCGAGTAGACTTAGTAACAACAAATAAGATCAATATCTCATATTGACTTATTTCAAAGATGGCCATGCATTTTACAAATCATACTCTATCAAGGGCCCACAGATATTACTCTGTTATGTAGGAGGGGCAAATCCCATCTAGGTCACTCATGTCTCTTTGCATGACTTGTTGAGTGCCCGCTAACTGACTTTATAATTGTCACATTGGACAATGTTTGGCGGCAATAAAACACTCAACTCCTCATGTAGGGACCATAGTGGTTTCAGTCCGAGGGTGGCATACACCACTATCACTATGAGAATAACTCATGACACTTACATAACACACTATGTAGTATTCTCATGGCGGGTCAATCCAAGACACAATTACCCTAACGTGTACCTATGTGGTGACTTGATATCTCATATCTATAACCTGTGAGATGAGGTTATCAGTCCACCCACATAATAGTCTTGATGCATTATTATTGTCCTTAATAATAATAATACTCGACTACGGATATTTAGAGTAAGTTCTTTAGTATCTCACAACCGAGTCGTCTACTCGATGTTCTATTGAAAACGAACTTTTACTCAAGGACTTTATTACGTTGAAACAAACATAATAACTGAAAATGCCTCATATAATAAATAAACGACATGATACAAAATATAAGTCCAAAGGAAAAACATTGGCCTCTAGGGCTTACACCGACACTAAGACCTTTTCTGCTGTGAATCATGTTGCTGATCATGATGCTGGCGCCAATGATGCAAGTGGTTCATCTTCTCTGTCTAACCAGCAATATCAGATGATGCTGCAATTTATTCAGGCTCAAATGGCTAAGGCTGCTTCCCCTGAATCTGATTAATTGGGCAATTCTTGCTTAGGTATGGTTCTTTCCACTCTTGAGTCTTCTAATAATAATACTTGGATATTTGATTCGGGTGCTTCCTCACACGTTTGTTGTGATCTGTCTATGTTCACCTCATTCACTCATTTGCATGACAAATATGTCACATTACCAAATAAAACACAAGTGCCTATTAGTGTTGTAGGTTCAGTTGTTCTTTCACCAACACTTAACGTTGCATAATGTGTTGTATATTCCTACATTTAGTGTCAATTTAGTTTCTCTGAGTAAGTTACTGCAGAATTCTGAATTGTCACTAATATTTCTTGCAAATCACTTTTTTATTCAGGGAACCCAGCAATCGAAGGAGATTGGCGAGGGTAACCTGAACAATGGCCTTTACACTATGCAATCACATAATGTATCAAATAAGTCATCCTATATGCATGATGTTTGTCATTCAGTTTTTTCTTCAAATCTGAATAAAAATGCCAATATTTGGCATTCTAGGCTAGGTCACTTGTCTGACAATGTATTGAAAGTTGTGAGTACTAAAGTTCCATTCATTGTACCTTCCAATTTCAATTCTCATAAATGTCAAATCTGTCCTTTAGCTAAATTCAAGAGATTTACTTTCCTTTCCTTAAATAATTTGTCCAAGAACCCCTTTGATCTAATTCATTGTGACATATGGGGCCCTTATAGCCAATCTACCTATGATGGTAAGGCCTATTTCTTGACAATTGTGGATGACTGTAGTAGGTTCACATGGATCTACATGTTAAGTCAAAAATCAGAAGCACCTATCCAGATAAAACAACTTTTTACATTTGTTCAAAATCAATTTGGGAAAACTATTAAGTGCTTGAGGTCTGACAATGCCAAAGAGTTGGCTTTGACTGAGTTTTTGCATGAAAATGGCATCGAACATCAGTGTTCTTGCCCATATAGACTAGAACAAAATTCAGTGGTGGAGAGGAAACATCAACATTTACCCAACATAGCTAGAGCACTCATGTTTCAAGCTAAGTTGCCTATCAAGTTTTGGGGTGATAGTGTATGTACTGCAGCCCATCTCATAAATAGAACTCCATCTCCTCTTTTGCAAGACAAGTCACCTTATGAGATCCTTCATAATAAACTCCTAACTTATGAAAGTCTAAGAGTCTTTGGATGTTTAGCCTATGCTGCCACCATTCCTTAACTTAGAAATAAGTTTTCAACTAGGGCATCACCCTGTATCCTACTTGGCTATCCTAATGGTTACAAAGGTTACAAGCTGTATGATTTAACTTCTAGAAAATTCATCATATCTAGAGATGTTATTTTCCATGAAGACGCATTTCCTTTTCAATCTTTCTCACCTACACATTCCCCTGCTGATCAATTTCCTAATTTAGTCTTACCCAAACCTTTACAATCACCTATTGTGTCTTTTCATGATGACTCTATACATGTCCCAAACCCCCTAATCCTCAAACAGACCCAGCTATTTTACCTCAAACAGATCCTGTAATTCATTCCAAAACAACACCTATTAACTTGCCACTAGCAGCACCAAACCTACCTGTTAACTTGCCACCAACAGCACCAAACCGTAGAAGATACTCTAGGACTCATAAAAGTCCTGCATACCTTAATGACTTTGTATGCAACACTTCTTATCCAATAGACTCTCACTTACTTACACCAATCTATCTCCTGCATAACACAATTATGTTCTTCAGGTTTCATCAATTTATAAACCTCAATTCTATCACCAAGCTTGCAAATCAGTTGAGTGGTGTAAAGCTATACAAGAGGAAATCAATGCCCTTGAAGCTAACAACACTTGGTCTGTGCAACCACTACCTGCATGAAAGAAAAGTATTGGGTGTAGATGGATTTTCAAAGTCAAATACAAAGCTGATGGAAGTTTGGATAGGTATAAAGCTAGACTTGTAACTAAGGGTTACACTCAACAACTTGGTTTAGATTTTGTGGACACTTTTTCTCCAGTGGCAACTCTCACCACTGTTCGGGTTTTGTTGGCTTTAGCAGCTCAAAACAAATGGAAGATGGTTCAATTAGACATCAACAATGCTTTCCTTAATGGTGATCTATTTGAGGAAGTATATATGTAGCTGCCTCTTGGTTATCCCAGCAAGGGGAAGAATATGGTATGCAAGCTCAACAAATCCTTATATGATTTGAAGCAAGCATCTAGACAGTGGTTCTATAAGTTTTCATCAACCATTATGCAAAATGGTTTCATTCAAGCTTCTGCAGATCCTTCTCTTTTTACTAAAGGCTCAGGTTCAACTCTGGTTGTTCTACTATTGTATGTAGATGACATCATTCTTGCAGCAACACAGCAACTACTTCAAAGCTTATTCAATCTAAAATTGTTGGGAAATTTGAAGTATTTCCTAGGATTGGAGATTGCTACTTCTCCTAAGGGCAGTTATCCATGTCAGAGGAAATATGCCACTCAACTCCTTGGTGACACTGGTTTTTTGAATTCCAAACCTCTTCCCACACCAATGGATCCGAACATACAACTTAGTGATGTTGAAGGGGAACTAGTCGATGATCCTTCTCAGCATAGAAGATTGATAGGAAGATAAATGTATCTCACTATCTCTCGGCCAGACATAGCATTTGATGTGAATAAACTTAGTCAATTCATGATTCGGCCTCGAACTCATCATTTACAGGCAGTACATCACATACTGCAGTACATCAAATCCTCTCCTGGACAAGGTCTTCTTTTCTCTTCAAAACCGCCTCTGGCTATATCAGCATATGCAGATGCTGATTGGGGAAGCTGTACATCAACCAGAAAGTCTACCACTGGATTTTGTGTGTTTATTGGTGATTCCTTCGTAGCATGGAAGTCTAAAAAACAACCTATAGTGTCCAGATCTTCTGCAGAGGCAGAATATCGCGTGCTAGCTGTACTTACATCTGAATTATTGTGGTTAAGGCAATTGTTGAGAGCCTTTCAGGTCAAAGTTTCCTCATGCAAAGTTTTTTGTGATAGCAAATCTGCTATTTACACTAGTGCAAATTTGGGATTTAAAATCGGTTATTTAGGGTTTTAAAATCGGTTGGACAACCGATTTAGATGCTCTGGATTTAGTATGTCTGGGGATTTTAAATCGGTTATTTAACCGATTTAAATTAGAATTTTAAAATCGGTTATTTATAACAACCGATGTAAAACGACTGAATTCGAGTCAAATTTGTGGTCATATTAGACTTTTTAAATCGGTTGTTTATAAAGAACCGATTTAAAAATACATTTTAAATCGGTTGTTTATAAACAACCGATTTAAAAAGTCTCACCTGGTCTAATTGAAATCTACCTTTTAAATCGGTTGTTATAAACAACCGATTTAAAAAGGCCTTTTAAATCAGTTTTTTATAACAACCGATTTAAAAGGCCTTATTGAAATCTACCTTTTAAATCGGTTGTTTATAAACAGCCGATTTAAAAATACTTTTTAAATCGGTTGTTTATAACAACCGATTTAAAAGGTTGTTTTTTTTTGTTTTTTTTTTTGTTTTTATAGCAACCATATATATAAACCTGTAAAAACAACCAAAACAACTACAACAATAGTTTTTCCAGCAACCCAATACAACCAGAACAATCACAAGAATATATTTTTTCCAAAGAACAAAATACAAACTAAAACTAAACCAAATCAAAATACAAACTAAAACTAAAACTAATAGTCAAATACAAACTTAACTAAATCTAAAACTTAAACTGAAACTAAATCAAATACAACTCTGACTTCCAATTTGTTAAAACACAAGTCAAAACCAAGTCAAATACAAACTAATATTCAAATATAAACCTAACTAAATCAAAAACACAAGCTGAAACTTCACTATTTGTTTTTTCCACCATTTTTTCTATTTTTTTTCCTCTTTGGCTCGTATTTCAACTCGGTATGGAATTTGCAAAAAAAATCTGCCCAGAGTTGTCTTATGCTCAAAAGCTCATCATTTGACATTGGTGATGTGTCATTGAATACCTGTAAAAAATAATATAAACACTAGTTAATATAACCAAAATAATGCTTAATTAAGTACAAAATCAATTAAGCTTATTGAGTTTTTAAATATTACCTCCATCCAATTTCTAATTATCCCCACCGAGATAATGGTCATCATATTCCTCATGACATATATCCCACATGCCCACCCGTCGGTTTGACGAGCCACCTCCAAATAAATATAAAAGATATGCACTCGGTTAATATTAAATATCCTAATATTTGTAAATGAATATTTTTAATTTAAACCACTTACTTTGGGCGACAACCATTCAGGCGGATTACTTCTTCTAACTCCTTTAAGCCTGTTATAGCCATCGATTGCACTGATAAAAGAATATTCATGATAAGTCAAAGTTCTAAAATTATATCATAATGTATGTTAAGAATTAAATTGAATCTTACTTATTAATTCTTTCTACAATGGTTTGATTTGACGGATAACGCAGGGAGCACAACCTGCATTTACAACGTGGTCTTCAGGACAAATGATGGCCAACTGCCAATGGTCACTACAATATTGGACAACAATAATGGTATGAAGAAACAGACAAACAAAAGAAAACAATATAAACACACGTAAATGAACTTACCTATAGCAGTATGGTGCTAAATAACATTGCCTCTTCTCTTCCCACATCTTGTTCTGGATGTATGCTTGAATTTTCTCTAATTTTTTGGGAGCAGACTTGGGACATAAAGAACCAATCTGGTAAGGCGAAAAAATTCCGTACCTATCATCATAGCCTCTATCCTTACATAGGCGCCAACAATACCTAATATATTGAAAAACATGTTAATTAATATTACAAATGATTTAAGCATGCTTACAATATAAACTTAGATTGACATATACTTACGAGCCCCATAATGCCAAGTGGCATAATTCAAGCCAACGTCCACCCATAGTAATGTCGGTTATCTCTTTCTCACCAATCCAATAATGTTCGATGCACACCGCGGTCATAATCCATCAAGAGCCCCCGTGACTTGCCCCCAAAGTCATATAACATGGCGTATAACTCTCTCAACCAATTAGTGGGGTTGGCATCCACGGTTGGGGACGGTGAGCAATCATTCTTAGCGCTTTCGGCGCATAGGAGTCTTCATAGAGTTGGCTGGCGGATGAGGGTTGACTTGCACAAGCCATATTTGCAAGTCTCTGCAAAATGAAATTTTATAAATGAAGACCATGTTGAAAGTTTCTGCACCATGTTGAAAGTTTACTTACACTACATAATTTATATTGTAGCATTTTATACATACCTCGACATCGCTCTTTTCTATCCTCGACTAATTGTCTCCTGTAACTCTTGCATGTTGATGGTCAGCAGTTGACTTACGCAACCCCGAGATGCAAGTCTCTGTAAATGAAATTTTATAAATTAATTTCTTCCTAAATCTAGTTAAATTAACTGCTTATTTTATATTGTAGCATATTATACATACCTCGGCTACCGCCTTATCTACCCTCTGATTGAAGGTGTCCTCAACCGCCATCAGCACTGTCTTGAAGGACTCCATCTCCGCATAGGCTTTTGCTTTGCCACGAGGTGCAACACTTCCATAATATGTCTTCAGGCCGACACCAAAAGGGCAACGCGGGGACGGCCGCTGTGATCAGGTGTCCCAATGGCAGTAGTCAGGATATCCATACGTGTATCAGGAACAAAAGTTCCTTGAGTGGCCTGATCCACAAGGTCATCCTGACAACATATATGGTGTAAGTCAATGTTATGTAAGGCATTACACTAAAAATGATATATTGAAAGTTTTACTTACAATTTTTGAGGCAACTGTGGCTGTCTCCTCATTTTTAAACCCTCCGGTTGACTTTATTCGAGCCAACTTCCATTGCTCGTGACGTGGTGGAGAATCAACATCATCCACCTTCAACTGCATATTGCCACTCTCTTTTTGCATTTCCTTCAACCTATTCTCCTTCCAGGTGGCCTTCAAATATGCATAACCACCACGAGAAGTTCTGTGGTAATACTTGTTCTTGGCCTGGTTTTGTCTTCCCTTTGCTCTTTTCTCCTGTTAGAAATAATGTACATGTAAATTAGCTAAACGAAAAATCAATTAGTATGAGAAATTAAGAAAAAGTACTAACCAAAAACTCAGGGTCATGTCGACTCTTCACAAACAACTCCCATGTTTCTTCTGAAATGGATTTATACTTATAACATGGGGTCTTACATCCGTCCTTGTCACCAGGGCCAAAAACATAAGTCCTGGTGAGCATAGTCTTGTGTGACCTCCAACGATTAGCAGCATAAGATAGCCATCTCTTCTTAAGCCCCTTATCATTAGGATCAACATCAAATGTTTCCTTAAATAGACAATAAAATGATATTAGTAATAAACAGATTTAGTTAAATAGCATAAGAAATTAAAGGAGTTTGTAAAAAGAGGTATTACCGTCACATCCTGCCAAATGCACTCTTTTGTGCCGTCATCCACATTCTCCCATTCATTTACCAATATGCTAACCTTGTTTCTAGCCAACATAGCCACAAATGTCTTGAACTTAGTTGCATAGTTCCCTTTAGGTTGGCCTGTCTCCCCATCAAACTCAATTGGATACCTATATCCAGTCGGACGTCTAGAAGTCAACTCCTGACAAGAAGTGGCTGATCTAGTCTTCTTTTTTGTAGATGTCGTACTATCTACAGGATCAGCCATGATATCTGTTTAGAGGACAAAGCAGAATAAAATCATTAATAAACACAATAACAGATGTAAATTTAAATATAAAACAAAATAAGCACAATCAATGTCAATAACAAATAGGTATTAACCTTTAAATTTATTCCATGGGTGAAATACAGATGTTCTCCCATATCCCTTCATTATGATCACTACGAATGGCACGTACATCGTCCACATCTCGTTCTTCTATGAAAGTAGGAATTTGTGTTGTGAATGAAGGAGTCTCAGAAATATTAAGGGTTGAATCTTCATTTTCATTATTATCATGAATGTTTTTCCCTTGTAGGACCACTGACCAATTTTTTCTAGAAGGATCATTGACATAAAAAACTTGTTTTGCCTGTTCTGCCATGATGAAAGGCTCATCCTTGTAACCTACTTTGTCAAAGTCCACCAATGTAAAACCCATTTCATCGGTTGTTACTCCACTGTTACTGTTAACCCACTTACATTTAAAAACAGGCACCTTAAATTTGCAGTAATCCAGCTCCCAAATCTCTTCAATTACCCCAAAGTAAGCTATGGATGCAAGAATAGGGTTTTTATCCCTTGAACTAGAGAAATGCATCGAAGAGGCCATTACCATAACCCCACTGTTTTGAACGGTACTCTTGTCATCCTCAGAACTTTGTGTAAAAGGAAATATTGTTTATATCGTACCCACTCCAGCACAAGACATTAAAACTAGGTTCATGTGCTAGTCTACGTAATGTATCAGAAGCAGTATCATATTCCTTCATAACCTATGCTTTGAACCAAGATAGGAATGTCTTGTTATGCTCTCTCAACACACCTTTTTCGTTCATTCGAGGGTTACTGGCCTTGACAATTCTTTTGTGAGCTTCTAAGTAAGGTATAACCTCGGCATTGTTATTCAATATATACAGATGTGCTTGAAGCACCTCCACACGACTCATGCTCTTAAGGTTAACCCTCGTGTACCCTTACCTTCATATCTTCCAACATGACGAGTCTTAGGAATCCCTACAGGTTCCACTTCTGACAAGTAATCTGTACAAAACTCAATGGCTTCTTCTGTGATGTACCTTTCAACAATGGATGCTTCGGGGCGGTATTGATTCTTAACATACACTTTCAAGATCTTCATATATCACTCCACTAGGTACATCCATCTTAAATAAACGGGGCCACACAATCTAATCTCCCGCACTTTATGAACAATTAAATGGACCATGACGTCAAAGAATGATGGAGGAAAGTACATCTCCAACTGACACAATATAATAGCAGCCTCGTTTTCCAAGTCGTCCAACTTCGTAGGGTCAATGACTTTGGCACATATAGCATTGAAGAATAAGCACAATCTAGTTATGGCATGTCGGACTTCTTTAGGCAAGATGCCACGGATAGCCACTACAAGTAATTGTTGCATCAATACATGGCAGTCATGAGACTTTAAGCCCACTACTTTAAGGTCCTTCAGTGAGATTAGGTTTTTAACATTGGAAGAGTAACCCTGTGGCACTTTAATTCCACGAAGACACTCGCAAAAACTTCTTCTCTCTTGTTTTGACAAAGTATGGCATGCTGGGGGCAGATATGTGGCATTACCTCTTGGCTGTGGAGCTAATTTCTGTCTTATACCCATTGCAACCATATCTAGACGAGCATTCACACTATCCTTTGTCTTGCCCTGAATGTTGAGAAGAGTACCAATTACACTATCACACACGTTTTTCTCCACATGCATGACATCAATACAATGTCTTACATCAAGATCGACCAAAGATGGAAGATCGAAGAACACAGACCTCTTCTTCCATATATTTTTCTCAGTGGACTGCTTTTGTTTCTGTTTCTTGCCAAATATGACTTTGATGTCCTTCACTCGTTGATACACTTCTGTTGGGCAAAATCGCAAGTGTACGATTTCGTCGTTAAGTAATAAAAGATCGTATCCGCAGGGATTGTGACTAATTCTTAACTATACCAACGATGTACTATTTGAACTATCAGACGAAAACGAGTAGTGTTTGAATTGTGTAATTCGTGTTGAACAATAAGATAATGACTAACAAAACAATTAATTTGGATTTTAAGGAGAATAGAAAGCGACTAGGGATCGAATCCTCTTACTTCCACTCTTATGCAATCAATTTACAACCAACGCAAGTTATTTCATATAATTGAAGTTCGAATCAACAAAATTAGTTTAAGGACAATTCCTTGCCTCATAAACCCTTTACTTTAACTAAAATCCCCTAATCCCTTAGGTGAATTAAAGCTAGATTAAGCAATAAGACTAATGATTCATAAGAACACATGCTCATAAGGTTATATTCCTATAATCCTCCTAAACATGACCAACAATTCAGTTCAAGTTCATAACCCCAATTTCCCAATCGTGAGTATAACCCAAAATCGATTCGGTAGTGATCAGTTACCAAAAAGCATTAATAATATAATTGAAGGCTCAATCATAATTGAAATAAACTTGCATTGATATAAGTAAAACAACTACATAAGAGTGTTCACAAGGTTCATCTTCCCTAGCCTAAGGAATTTAGCTACTCATAGAAAAGGAAAAGCCAAACCAGAAATTCATGAGAATTGATGAAGAGATCGTTCCCAATCCTCCACCGTGCCTCCAAATAACGAAGTTCGAACCCTAGACACGTCTCTAAAGTGTCTATTTATAGTCTAGGGTGAAAAGGAGTAAAAAATAGGTCCAAAACATGTAAAAACGTAAAATTCTGCGTCCAGGGTGCTATCGTAGCACGGCCATGGTGTGAGGCACGGCCAGGCCGTGCTTCATTCTCGCTTCTCGCAGTTTAGGTCTTTGTCGCCGCAACACGGCCGTGCTTCCTGACACGGCCAGACCGTGCTTCATGTTGTTTTGTATTTTTCACCTCTTTAATGTCCGAATTAGCTCAAGGTGTCTTCATGAAAGTTGAAGCTATGGATCTTAGCTTTCCAATGGCACCAGTTTCATCTCATTTGGACACGTAAAACTCCAGATATGATTAAAACACTGAACAAGTGTCAGGCTAAGACAGCATTACATTATCAACTTGTAGCACAAATTACCCCAACTTATTCCAAGTGATTTTTCTCCTTTTTCCTAGGACAAAATACCTTCCTTTAAGCACAATTGAACCAAAACCAAGTGCGTTATTCAAATCAAGCCAAATGCATAAATAACATGGATAAAAATGACTAAAATGACTAAGATGTGATGCAAAACTAACACTAAACTATATGCTATTTCGAACGCATCAAATTACCCCAAGCTTAGAATCTTGCTTGTCCTCAAGCAATTGCAGTGGCCAAAGATAAGCAAAGAAACAAGAGACGCAACAAATAAGGAACCCGAGATAATAGCACATTCAAGCAATAGGCTAAAGGCTCGAACAGACAATAGGGACAACCAAAATCAAGTCCAATTAGAGAATCAGGCGCTCTGGAATCACGTCTCTCACTGATAGGGCACTCTCCTCACAACTCTCCAAGTGTTTAAAGGTTATGATAAATTGCTCAAATCCATCCATGAAAGTGTTCTACCATAAGCTTGACTGTTAACCAAATCTCAGCATACAATTCATGAAAACACACTAGAATCAAAACGTCTTTGCAAGGTTGTAACGTGGCCGTGGGATTTTTCTTGTACGGTGGGATAAAAGCCAGAAAGGGAAAACACAAGGGCTAAAATAATAGACAAAGAAAACAACCCTTTTAAAGCAGCATAAGCGGAACAATTCATTCTCCTTTTCGTTTTCAACACCTTTTTATTTTGCTCCTCTTCTGTTATTTTATTTTATATATATATATATATATATATATATATATTTTCCATTTGAGATTTTTGCAATTACTGGGGAGGAATTGAATAACAGCAGAGGTCCCAAATTTCAAGCACTGCCTAATTTACACAAGATTCACAACTAATTGCTCCCTTACACATACTTTAAAAGGTACTGTAACATTTAGCAATCACCTGGGTACCAAGAAAATTAATTTCATTTCAGGCTCAAAAGGGGCAACTAGAGGAAGTTTTCATTCAACAAACAGAGGCTTGAAACATGCCTAAATTGCCTAAATCATATTCAAGTGTGTTGACAAAAATTTTCAAGTTTTAAAACGGTTTCAAGTCAAGTTCTAGAGAGCACAATCAGGATGGACACACTCATACAAGGAGAATGGGGCATATAAACATGATGAAGTGAAAGCCCCAATAATAAGCTCAAGTCTCACATTTAGAAGTTAAAACCAGTGAGAAACATCAAATCAGAGTGCCACATGCTAATTCTCAACTTATCCAAAGATTATCCCTATGTACATTAAGAATCGCCTTGAAGCCTATCACAAGAGAAAATAGTTGGGTTCCAAATCATTGCAATCTCAAATTTCAAAATATTGTAGCACACATGCCAAAGCACAAGAGGATATTGTAACAATTTGGGGGATAAAATGGTGCACAAAACAACAATTGACACAAAGATGCAAACACTAAAATGAAATGCAAAATTTAAAATGCCCTACCCCTGCTTAAGAATTTACATTGTCCCCAATGTAAACAATTAAACTAAGATAGGGATGAGGAGGAAAGAACTCACCAAAACTTGGGTTGCCTCCCAAGAAGCGCTTCTTTAACGCCACTAGCTTGACTGGAAGGAGTCGATCAAGGCTCCTTAAAGGAGGAAAAAGAAGATTGAAGCACCACCTTCCTTGGGAAGATGCACACCCATAGCCGAGTGCTTGCATGGAAATCATTTCCCTTTTTCGTATTGGTCTCCTTTTTCTCCTCTTGAATTTATGTGGGTGGACATTGTCATCCCTCGCCTGTTTGGTGCGCTTTTCATAAGAATGAGTAGGTTTTACATGTGCCTTCTTTGGAATTTTGCAATTTGGGAATTGTTTCCTATGGCCCATATGCAAACTACTCTTTCCTTTTCTTCCTTTTTCCTGCACTAAAAATTTTTCCATCCCATCATCCAGCTCTTCAGACATCTCCTCAATAGAATTCATTGTCACCTTCTCTAAGGGTTTAGAAGGTCGGTCTTGATCAAGATTCTCTCCAACCGGCTGCCCAACCACATCAATTCTAGAGCACTTTTCGGTGTCATCAGGATGCCTCATAGCCTCAAACACATTGAAAGTCTCTTTCTCATCTTGGAACCTCAAAATTAATTTACCTTGTTGGACATCAATCAAGGCTCTTCCTGTAGCTAGGAAAGGTCTTCCAAGAAGAAGAGGGACCTCCTTGTCTTCTTCCATGTCAAGGATCACAAAGTATGCCGGAAAAAGGAATTTGCCAACCCTTACCAATACATCTTCCATAACTCCATAAGGGTATTTGATTGACCTATCTGCCACCGCAGTTGTCATTTTTGTAGGCTTGACTTCACCTCCTCCCAGCCTCTTCAACATAGATAATCTGCATCAAATTGATGCTAGCTCCCAAATCACAAAGGGCTTTGTCAATATTTAAATTCCCAATAGTGCGAGGAATTGTGAAGCTTCCAGGATCTTTCACCTTTGGAGGAGCTTTCTTTGAATGATGGCACTACACTCTTCCTCACAAAGCTACAGTCTCATCTTCTTTGAATTTCTTCTTTTTAGTTAACAATTCCTTCATGAATTTGGCATATAAAGGCATTTGCTCAAGAGCTTCTGTGAAAGGAATGTTGATCTGGAGGCGCTTGAAGACATCCATGAACTTAGAGAATTGTTCATCCTTCTCCTTTTTCTTGCTCACAGGAGGATATGGCAGCTTCTTATATGGAGGAACAACTCGGGCTTCTCTTGTACTTGCAAACACAAGAATAACCCTGGTCTTCCTCATCTTCTTTTTTTTTTCTTTTTCAATATTTACTCTACTCTCATTTTCAACTCCACCTTTTTCTTTTTCAACTTCTTTTTCTACTTCCACTCTCTCTTTTTCAACTCCATCCACTTCACTTTTTTCGCTCTTTTTCTTTCTCTCTACTTCAGACAACAACTTTCCACTTCTCAAAAATAGCACTACAATTTTCATTCTTAGGGTTGTCAACTGTGTTAGCAGAAAACTTACCTTTCGATTGCTCCGCTAGTTGCTTTGAGAGTTGCCCAATTTGGTTCTCCAGATTTTTGATAGAAGCCTCCTGGTTTTTGAAATGGGACTCATGATTCTGGAAGTTGGATTGTGTCATCTTCATAAACTGAATAAGAGCTTCTTCTAATTGATTTGGCCTCTCTTGCTTTTGCGGTTGTGGAGGGTTGCTGGATGATGGGTTATCTTGCTGCTTCCAAGAGAAGTTGGGATGATTCTTCCACCCTGGATTATAGGTGTTAGAATACGGATTCCCTCCTTGCCTTTGAAAATCACCCATGTAATTAGCTTGCTCCTTGGAGTCTCCTAATGTATCACACCCTCCATTCTCATGAGGCCCTTGACAAAAGTCACATCTCAAGTTTTGATTCACCTGATTCACTTGAGCAGAGGAAGGGGTTCCCACTTTCAGTGCTTTCAACTCTTTTGTGATAGCCTCCAATTGTTGAGAGACTAATTTATTTTGAGCCAAGAGCGCATCTTGTGTTTCCAATTCTAGGACTCCTCTTTACCCAAAGGTCCCTCTATCATTCGACATAATCGCCATTGGAAGCCATTTGCTCCACCAAGGTCCTTGCTTCGCAAATTGCCTTGTTGTTGATTGTACCTCCACCGAGGCATCCAACATCAACCTGGTGCTCGGCCTCAAACCATTACAGAACATTTGCATCTGGTTGAAGTCATCATATCCATGTCCCGGACACCTCTTTAGAAGGAGTTTGAATCTCTCCCATGCCTCATACAAGTTCTCACTTTGGTTCTGTTGGAAGCCATGAATCTCACCTCTTCTTTTGATGAATTTGGAGGGTGGAAAAAATTTTGTCATGAATTTCTCCTCCAAATCGTTCCAAGTTGCAATGCTTCCAGTAGGCAAGGTGTCTAGCCAATCTCTTGCTCTCTCTCGCAGGGTCCAAGGGAAAAGCCTCAATTTCTTGCTTTCCTCAGTTACTCCAACTAACCCAAAAGTATCACAGATTTCATAAAAACTCACCAGGTGCTGATTTGGGTCGTCAATCTCATTCCCCGCGAATTGGCTTTGCTTGAGAGTGTTCAACAATGCCGGCTTGATTTCAAAATTGGCATTTGCCTCACCCTGTTGGTAGGCATTGAGAGCCCTGGCATGGTTGTTCCGTCTCCCAAAATCACCCAAAGTGCGTGGTTGGTCCCCCATCACTTCTTGAGTTGGGACTTGAGAAGTAGATGCAGAGGATTGTTTTTGTTGTTGTTTTGCCTCCTTTGTCTTCTTCCTTAATGCCTTTGCTGTCTTTTCAATTTCTGGGTCAAACAACAGTTCACCTATTTGTTTACCTCGCATGCACAAAACTAAGGCAAAAGGTAAGTAGCAAAGCAACAATTAATATTTTTTTTTTAAAATAAATAAAAGAAATAGTTCAATAAGGTACTCGTTTGCCTTGTTAAAAATTAATTCAACAATTCCCGGCAACGGCGCCAAAAACTTGTTGGGCAAAATCCCAAGTGTACGATTTCGTCGTTAAGTAATAAAAGATCGTATACGTAGGGATTGTGACTAATTCTTAACTATACCAACGATGTACTATTTGAACTATCAGACGAAAACGAGTAGTGTTTGAATTGTGTAATTCGTGTTGAACAATAAGATAATGACTAACAAAACAATTAATTTGGATTTTAAGGAGAATAGAAAGCGACTAGGGATCGAATCCTCTTGCTTCCACTCTTATGCAATCAATTTACAACCAACGCAAGTTATTTCATATAATTGAAGTTCGAATCAACAAAATTAGTTTAAGGACAATTCCTTGCCTCATAAACCCTTTACTTTAACTAAAATCCCCTAATCCCGTAGGTGAATTAAAGCTAGATTAAGCAATAAGACTAATGATTCATAAGAACACATGCTCATAAGGTTATATTCCTATAATCCTCCTAAACATGACCAACAATTCAGTTCAAGTTCATAACCCCAATTTCCCAATCGTGAGTACAACCCAAAATCGATTCTAGAGTGATCGATTACCAAAAGCATTAATAATATAATTGAAGGCTCAATCATAATTGAAATAAACTTGCATTGATATAAGTAAAACAACTACATAAGAGTGTTCACAAGGTTCATCTTCCCTAGCCTAAGGAATTTAGCTACTCATAGAAAAGGAAAAGCCAAACCAGAAATTCATGAGAATTGATGAAGAGATCGTTCCCAATCCTCCACCGTGCCTCCAAATAACGAAGTTCGAACCCTAGACACGTCTCTAAAGTGTCTATTTATAGTCTAGGGTGAAAAGGAGTAAAAAACAGGTCCAAAACATGTAAAAACATAAAATTCTGCGTCCAGGGTGCTATCGTAGCACGGCCGTGGTGTGAGGCACGGCCAGGCCGTGCTTCATTCTGTTTCTCGCACAGTTTAGGTGCTGTCGCAACACGGCCGTTCTTCCTGACACAGCCAGGCCGTGCTTCATGTTGTTTTGTATTTTTCACCTCTTTAACGTCCGAATTAGCTCAAGGTGTCTTCATGAAAGTTGAAGCTATGGATCTTAGCTTTTCAATGGCACTAGTTTCATCTCATTTGGACACCTAAAACTCCAGATATGATTAAAACACTGAACAAGTGTCAGGCTGAGACAGCATTACATTATCAACTTGTAGCACAAATTACCCCAACTTATTCCAAGTGATTTTTCTCCTTTTTCCTAGGACAAATACCTTTCTTTAAGCACAATTGAACCAAAACCAAGTGCGTTATTCAAATCAAGCCAAATGCATAAATAACATGGATAAAAATGACTAAAATGACTAAGATGTGATGCAAAACTAACACTAAACTATATGCTATTTCGAACGCATCAACTTCTTCCCCTGTTAAGGCATTTGGAGCTACACCATTTTCCTGACATCCATTGAAAGCCTTTTTCAACCTACGATACGGGTGATCACGTCGTAGAAATCTACGATGCCCAAGGTAAACAGTTTTCCTTCCATGTTTCAATTGATTGTAGCAGGTGCCCTTTTCACATACAGGGCACGCATTATGCCCCTTAACACTATATCCGGACAAGTTCCCATATGCTGGAAAGTCATTGATGGTGCAAAATAACATGGCACGCAACTTGAAATTTTCATTGGAATATGCATCGAACACATCAACGCCCTCATCCCACAATTTCCTCAAGTCTTCAATCAGGGGACTTAGGAAAACATCTATGTCATTTCCAGGTTGTTACGGGCCCGAAATCATCATGGATAACATCATGTATTTGTGTTTCATGCACAACCAAGGAGAAAGGTTGTAGACTACCAAGACAACAGGCCATGAACTGTGGTTGCTACTTAAGTTACCATACGGATTCATTTCATCAGAAGCAAGCCCAAGCCTAATGTTTCTTGGCTCATTGCCGAAATCTGGAAATAGAATGTCAATTTTCTTCCATTGCAAACAATCGGCAGGATGGCGAAGTTGTCCGTCACACTTCCTCTCATCCACATGCCATCTAATACTCTTTGCGTCTTTTTCATTGGCAAACAATCGCTTCAATCTTGGAATTATTGGAAGATACCATAAAACTTTTGCAGGCACACCCTTAGTGCTCTCATCGTCATAGCAATCGCCAACACCATCCTTCACCTTGTAGCGTGATAGCCCACACGTGGGGCACTTGTGAACATTTTCAAACTCTTTTCAGTACAATATGCAGTCTTTGGGGCATGCGTGTATTTTCTTATACTCCACACCCATCGGACACAAGATTTTCTTCGCATCATAGGCACGATTCGGCAATGTGTTGCCCTCTGAAAGCATATCATTCAACAACTCAAGCAAGTCCGCGAAGCTCTTGTCACCCACCCATTTATTGCCTTCAGATTAAACAATCTCAACACGGCAGACAACCGTGTGAATTTTGTCCACTCCTTATACATAGCCTCTTCATTGTCTTTTGTCAAGGATTCATAAACATGTGCTCGTTTAATAGATTCATGTTCAATATCTCGGATCCTGTCTTCTAACTGATCGTCCATTTCTACGTCAACTTTCTTTCCTTCAGACACACTTGACATTTCCTTCTTCTCACCATGCCATGTCCATGTTGTATAACTGCTGCAAATCCCATAGACAATTAGATGTTCCCGTATTGTGTCGACTATTTGTGGTGTCTGGTTCACACAAATAACACACGGACAAGAAAATGTTCTGCCACTTTTAGGAAGATTCGTTTGAGCAAAATTCAGAAACTCTTCTACTCCCTTCTCATACTCTTCACTCAATCGATTTTGTTGCATCCAACTACGATCCATAACTACGTTTTAAAAAAAATACAGACTTCAGGGAACGTCAGCCATAACTTGTTATCGTCTACCTAGTTGAAACTCACAACTATTTCTAACTAAATTTCAATGGGTGCCAAGAATAAAAAATAAACAGTCTTGCTCCACACACCCATAGGAGCAAGAAAACATGCAATCACCTGCTGTTATGGCATTTAGAAAACAAATTAGGACCCAATCAATGTATATAATATACTATGTACAATAACAAAAAACAACAGTAGCATAACAATATTTTCAAAATAATTCTGAACCTCACAGGCATTATGCCTATCTTTCTTAACCTCTCTCTCTCTCTCTTTATTATCTTTGTTATCATTTGTACTCTTAAAAGTAAATGTGTCAAGATTATTTGTTGTAAACTAAGAAAGGAAGAGACTTTGAAGAAAAAGAACAAAATCATGAAATGAGAAAAGCAACATGTTTTGAATTGATTCATGGAATCATGAGAAGTTCACAAGCTTAGTAGCTATCAGAGCAATTTTACAAAACACAATCAATGTCTGAAATTTTACATTGAGGAGACCATACCCAAAAAAACTATTAAAACAATTACAAAGAAACTCAGTTAATAAAAAAAAGAAAACTACTTAAAACAACCTTGTTATGAGAATACAAGTTAATCAAAATACTAAAAACATGAATCCTATGAAAGCAATTACAAATAAACTCCATTTATCAGAAACACTTTAAAACAAACTATCCATGATATGAGAATCAAAATAATAGAATTAGAATTAGACATAGTCCTGATTGGTGACAAAGGTATCAGTTCCCAAATTTCAATCAGGAACACTGTTGTTCATGGCTAACCAAACCAGTTATCTGTTTGCACCAAAAGGAAAGAACTTTAGATTTGATTAGAAAATAAAATACCCTTTTAAGTATACTTTGACTCCCTAAGTAGAATAAAATATTCTGCATAGACCAGACCAATAAATAATCTAATAAGCATGAATGACGAAACAGATTTTTATATTCATTAAAACAGGAATAAAAAATGAAGACTTTTGGAGTTTGGATCATGCATGGAACTTTACTAGCAAAGAAAGCAAACCAATGAAGTGGATTATGGAACCATTAGTAGTTATTTGCCATTCTGAACCAAAAATTCTAATTCCAATAGTCTCAAAAAGGAAAACTCAACTCTCAATTACTGTTGAAAAGTACATGTACAATTCACAAGGCCAGAGAAAGAAAAACGGTAGAATAAAAGAATAAAAGCAAAACATTAAACAAAACAAATTGGGCAAAATTTGTGACTAGAAGACTCATAATCATGTTAAGGCAAACACACACACATAAACGAACACACACATACAGAGAGAAAAACAATTTCCAAAAGAGAAGAAAACAAGAAAATAAATAAACAAAGAAACTATTCACAAATCATTGAAGAGTTTGTTCCCTTTGAAAATGAAAAATTTAATCATGTTAAGGCAATAGAAGAGAACCCCATATTTTTATTTTTATCATCATTCTTTATAACAATAGCATTTACATAAGGAGCATAGAAGAAGAACCTCACCTGAGCTAGGACCAAGACAATGTTTTTTTGTTTTTTGTTTTCTCTGACTTGTTGAAGTAGAAGTTAGCTTGAAGCTTGAAACAACCCAACGCAGCTCGTGACCAACCCAACACTGAAACATAGTTGGTGGGTGAATCAAAATACTGGCAAATGCATGTGTCTGTGTGTGCGCTGAGGGGAAAAAAATAAAAAAATAGGAAACCTGGAGGACGAACGGAGGGAAGAACGCGACGGAAGAAGAAACCCGGGAGGACGAACGGCGAACAATGTCTGAAACCAGGGAGGACGAACGCCATCGCGACGGCGAACAATGTCTGAAGCTGTTGAGGAAGAATGCGACAGCGAATGGAAGAAGAAACCAAGACGAACGCGATGACGAACGGAAGAAGAAACCAAGATGAACGGCCGCGACGGCGGCGACCTCGAACCAGAACAAACGACGAACGAACGAACGAGGTGTGCAGAAGCAGTCGCGGCGTACGTGGCCTTGAGAGGGAAAACGAAGCAGTCGCGGCGTACCTGGCCTTGAGAGGGAAAACAAAATAAAAGTTTAAAGGGGTCTTTTTAAATCGGTCATCTTAAATAACCGATTTAAAAGACCATTGATTTTTTCAATTTGGGATTTCACATCTGTTCTTTAAGATAACCGATTTAAATTGTTTTTTCGTAAACAATTTTAAATCGGTTGTTTTAAACAACCGATTTTAAATGTGACGCACAATGTTAAAATTTCAACTTAATTTCAAAAATGCCACCGTATTTCATTTTAAATCTGTTGTTTAAAACAACCGATTTAAAAACCCTGTTCCGAAAGTCAATTTTGTACTAGTGTTAATTAGCCAGCAATCCTACTTTGAATGAAAGATCAAAGCACATAGTTATTGATGTTCACTTCATAAGAGAACATATCAGCAACAAATTCATCAATCTATTCCACGTTCCTTCCAAGCATCAACTGGCAGACCCATTAACACAGGCGCTTCCTAGGCCTCTGTTTGTCAGCCTCATATCCAAGTTAGAAATATATAATATATATCTTCTGTAACGACCCGTTTCTGGACCGCTACCGAGCTCAATATACCGAGCTCGAGTTACCGAGCTCAACACACCAAGCTCAAAATAAACCTATATGAGATGTGTTTTTAAAAACGAAACTCTTGTGCCTTTTAAAAATACGATATATTTTTTTTTTTATAAAATCAACTCGTGCACATCAGAGTAATTACAGCTTTTCGAAACATGGTGCAACTAAGACACAAGACTTAAATTCAAATAAAACATACATGTATAACATACATATATATATCACTCGAAATAATAATGTATACAAATACAGAGTAGCAAATGTGCAAAGAAAATACACCTAAGGTACGACAACTTCAAAAGAGCCATCATACCTGGGGTACTTCCTACAGACTCCCACGCAGGGGTCTCCTCCAAAAGTAAGACCACCCGCCTTCACTGTAGCAACAAAACCAACACTGCCCAAACTGGTCCCGCCCTCGAACACAAAAGAAAAACAAGTACAGTTCTCAGAAAAACAAACATCCAACAAATAAACAATCACGACAGATAGAGGTCGTCACTCGGGTCCTCGCCGAGATCCTCCTCGGCATCATCTATCGCCGAGTTACTGCGCTCGACATCGCCTGGGTAACCGTCATGGATTGAAGGCACCACTGAAAGTGGTCAACTTCTCAATAATTCAAGATAAGCTCGACATAAAAATATAAGCAAACAAAGAAAGTATAACAATCACCGACGTGACTCGACCATCTCACTCTAAACTCGACACAACTCACAAATCCATTTTCTCTCGACTCGACAATTTTTCCTGAATGCACACGCCGCATCAGTATGTCGGAAAGTCAGCCGGAACCTTGGGATCTCGCTCTCCCTAGGGCCGGTCAACTCGAGGTCAGTGGCGTGGCGGACGTCTAGTCAATCTCCCGTAAACAAAAAGGGGACCTAGCACCCTCGATTATCCGGTCACGGCTCAAAACGCCATACGACTCACCTAGCTCGCTCACTCGATGAACAATTCGCCGCATACGATATTCAAAGAGTTAAACACAAGATATTCAACCGCATGTCAAATACAAAGAGTAAGCTCGACATGAAGAAACGCAATTCAACATGCAATACACACTTCACGACATATATTCAATCACATATTAAATACATGCAAAACTCGATCATATCACAACATTTCATCTCGACACAAATCAAGAAATCCATACACAATAACATAACCACATAGAATATGAAATGCCCTTACGCTATCATGCTACGAAAACATTAATGTGAAGCGCCCTTACATACTATAACAAGTATAAATGTGAAACGCCCTTTCATACTATAACAAGTATAAATGTGAAGCGCCCTTACATACTATAACAAGTATAAATGTGAAGCGCCCTTACCGAACTCCAAGTTAAATGCTGCTCGACAACGACCTCGACACAGCTGTCTTCAAAGAGATCGACAACGACTTCTCTTACTCGATAACGACTTCGACACGTACGCTTTCAGTCGACCTCGACACGTACAGTCCTCGATCTGGATTCTGCTGCTTCCGCGTCCTTGGATTCGCTTTTCGTACACCTTGATTCGGAAATCACTCGATCTCGGGAATCAGACTTCCTAAAACAAACACAATTCAGATCGATCTATGGGTTCCAATACATCTAACTCTCTCTTCCCCAAACTCAACCACAACCCAGAAAAAATATAAAACTCAAGAACTGAAAGATATTTTTCCTCTAACACTAAGTTAGGGATTTCGATCAAAATTCATGAAAAGTTATCTGATGCTTCAACAGATAGATCGACAACAACAATAACCAGAAGCAACGAATGAGAAACAAGAAAATCGAAACGAACCAAAAATGGGGTTTTCTGGGCACTGCAGATTGCAGAAAAACAGAGGAAGAAATTTATTTTACAAGCCCAATTAATCGGTTAAAAAGATAGGTAATATTGTGAATAAGAAAACCCATCAATTTGATATGATTTGGAAGCATAAAACTGGTTAAAATGGAAGAAGAATTAGCGCTAAACAAAGAGTACGTATGAAAGAAAATCTGTTCTTCATACCTCAATCGGTGATGGTCGATCGACGAGATATGGGTCGAGAAGTTGATGATGAACAAAATTGATGAAGAAATCTTGTGCAGATCTCGATGGAACTCACGGTTTGCCGATGAAGATTTTTAAAGAAAACAACGAAACACAGAGCGTAAGGAAGGAAGAAGAAAGAAGAAAAGAGAAAGAATGAGTGTGAGGAATCGGCCGTGGTATACAATGGCGAGAAAGGGGTAAAACGTAACTCCAGCTAAAAGATGCCAATCCCATCAATCATCTATCCGTTAACTCGCTCCTCTCATGATTACCCTCTACTCGCTTGGCCAACGACAAGCCGACAATGTAATAATTACAAACAATATAATAATAACGCTGAGTAACGCTCAAATAATACGAGGTATCATCTCGACACGGTGTCGACAAGTGTGCTCGTGCAAACGCATAAGGTTCTAACACGAGTTCGTGAACGCGGTCTCCTCACCGACTTGCGCCCTCATCACCAGACGCGACTTCATCAACTCGACACCCGACCTCCTCACCAAAGACTAGTGTACGTGGTCTCATCACCGACAAAAGATCTCGCAAACGATCTAGTCACGGGATCTCGACACAAGGTCTTGGTCGAGGTCTCGATACGTCGCCCTAATACGATGTCGATCTCGCCCTCAGGTGTTACAATCTCTCCTCTAAAAAATTTCGCCCTCGAAATTGCAAATAAGATTCTTACCTCGTAAAAGTTCAGTGGTAATCAATCTTCATCTTCTCCTCCACTCCCAAGTCGCATCTCCCGCCTTCGATCCCACACAACCTTGACAAGTTGAATCTCTTTGTTCCGCAATCGCTTGGCTTTCCGATCAACGATCCTTGCTGGTGACGCTTCAAAAGATAGGTCGCCCTTCGCTTGAATCACATCCGCTCGATGACATGAGAAGGGTCGAAACATACTTCCGCAATTGTGAGACGTGGAAGACGTCGTGGATGTTCGACAAGAATGGTGGCAATGCACCGATATGCCACCGACCAATACGACGAAGAATCTGGTAAGGTCCAATGAATTTAGGGGTAAGTTTCTTGGATTTGATCGCTCGACCAACTCCAGAAGTGGGGTGACTCTAAGAAATACATGTTCTCCTTCCTCGAACTTCGGCGGTCGACGTCGTTGGTCCGCATAACTCTTCTGGCCGACTTTGAGATGTTCGTGATCCGATCTCTGATCAAACGGATCTTCTCAGTAGTCTGCTGGATCATATCTGGTCCTACAATTCGCTCGCCGCCCTGGTACCAACAAAGAGGCGTCGACATTTCCGCCCATACGCTTCAAAAGGTGCCATCCCAATACTCGCATGGAAATCGTTGTTGTATGTGAACTCCACCAATGGTAAGACGTCGTCCCAACTTCCTCGGTGATCTAACGCATAAGCTCGCAACAAATCTTCAAGCGATTGGATCGTTCTCTCGATCGACCGTCGATCTGTGGATGATATGCCGAGCTAAGCTCGAGCTCGCCTCCCATCGCTCCTTGCAATTCCCTCCAAAAATGAGACGTGAACTTGGATCTCGGTCCGACACGATCGAAGAGGGTATTCCATGAAGTCGTACTATCTCCGCGATGTAGATCTCTACGCCTTTTCCACGTTGTATGTCGACCTCACCGCAAGAAATGAGCGATTTGGTCAATCGGCCGACGATCACCCAAATCGAATCATTCTTCTTCTGCGTCTTCGGCAAACCTACAACGAAATCCATGGAAATACCGCCCCATTTCCATACCGGGTACGCTGTTTATCAGAGCATTCCCGCAGTCGTTGGTGCTCCACCTTCGCTTTCGACACGCCAAACATGAAGCTACGTGCTCGGCCACTTGCTTCTTCATTCCGACCACCAAAAATGCTTCTTCAAGTCTTGATACATCTTCGTAACTCTGGATGAATACTAAAGTTGCTCTTATGCGCTTCGTCGAGAATTAACTTCCTCGGCTCGGATACGTTAGTAACGCACACTCGGCCATTGCACCTCAAGATGTCGTCCCGCCCGACCAAATTCGCCGCTTTCCTTGCGCTTATCAATCAATCTTCTCTTGCGAAGCTCGTCATGAACTTGCTGGTCTCGGATCTCGCCCAACAATCTGTTAGAAATGGTAAGCATACCAAATCTCGCCTTCCCCTGAAACTTCGACACTCAACTTCAAATCTCTGAACTTCGAGCATCTCCAACTCTTTGATCATCATTACCGAGGTTAAAACGCTTCTTCCCGCTCAACGATCTGCTACTACGTTAGCCTTACCGGATGGTATTCCAACGTAAAGTCGTAGTCCTGAGAAATTTCGTCCATCTACGTTGACGCATGTTGAGCTCTTTCTGGTCGAACAGTACTTCAAGCTTTCGTGATCGCTGAAAACAAGAAGAGTGCTCCCGTAAAGGTAGTGCCTCCATATCTTCGGCCAGAAAAACTATCACCGCTAGCTCCAAGTCGTGAGTAGGGTAGTTCCTCTCGTGAATCTTAAGTCGTCTTGAAGCATACGCGACCACCTTCCGATGTTGCATCAAGACGCATCCCAATCCCCTGGTGTGACGCATCACAATACACCTCGAAGGCTCTTACGGTTTAGGCAAAATCGACAGCGCCGCCGTCAAAAGCTCCTTCGGCCGTTGAAAATCGGCTTCACACTCCTGGCCCAAGCAAAAGGTTGATCCTTCCTCGCCAATCGTGTAAGAGGCGCGACAATCTTCGAGAAACCTTCAATGAATCTTCTGTAATAGCACGCTAAGCCGACAAAACTCCCGATCTCAGAACCGCCTTAGTCGCTCCCATGCTATCACCGCCTCAATCTTAATTGGATCCACAAATCCCTTCTCCTGGAAATCACGTGACCAAGAAAATTCACCTCTTCAAGCCAAAATTCACACTTCGGCAGATTGGCATAGAGTTGCTTATCTCGTAATATCCGTAGTACTCGACATAGGTGTTCTGCGTGCTCTTCTCGGTTCCTCGAGTAAATCAATATGTCGTCGATGAACACTACAACGAACTGATCCAAAACGAATGGAAAATCATGTTCATGTAGTCCATAAACACACCGGGCGATTCGCTACTCCAAACGGCATCACCAAGTACTCGTAGTGACCGTATCTAGTCCTGAAAAGTCGCTTTGGCGACTTCTTCCTCCTTCACGCCGAATCGATGGTAGCCCGACTTCAAGTCTATCTTGGAAAGATCGCCGCTCCACGGTTTGGTCCATCAAATCGCCAATACGTGGTAACGGATAATCTGGTTCTTCACGGTAACCTTGTTGAGTTCGCGATAGTCCACGCACACCTTGATCGTCCATCCTTCTTCTTAACCAACAACACTGGAGCTCCCCACGGTGACACGCTCGGTCGTATGAATTGCTTCGACTCCAAGTGTTCGATCTGGGACTTCAGCTCTTTCATCTCGGCAGAGACATCCCATGCGGCGCTTTGAAATCGGTCTGTTCCTCGAATCAGTCGATGGAGAACTTCGACCTCGTCTTGGTGGTAATCCCGCACGCCTTCTGAAAACGTCCTCAAAATCACACACCACCGTACATTCTTCACGTCGATCTGCTGGAAAACTTCCGAACTAGCTAGATACATGTATTCCCTAGTTCCTTCTTTTCAAAGAAACTCCAATACGTTCGCGAAAGATAATTGGAGACTCCAAGGTCCGGAAAAATTACGCTTTACTGGCACAGTCCAAAAGGACATGATGGTGTGACAACCAATCCATCCCGAGGATAACATCTAAACCCTTAAGAGGCAAACAAACCAAATTGACCACAAACTTTCTACTCTGAATAATCACTACACAATTAAGACATGCAGTGTTTGTGACTAAGGTTTTAGCAATTGGGTTGTAACTACTAATTTAAACTGTATAGCGATCACAGTCAAGCTCAAAAGGTTCACACAATCGAAGAAATAAAGGAATGGGTTGCACCGAATCAAAAAGAAACGGATAAGGATTTACCCTCGATCTCACATTCACCTTGGATAAGATCATCACTCGACCGCTTCCTCGCCACTCATGCAGAAAACTCGCCTTTAGCCACTTGACGCTTTCCTTTGGCCTTTCGCAAGCATAGTCGGTTCGACTTTAGGTGTAGGACAATCCTTAGCAAAATGCCCTGGCTTCTTGCGGTTGAAACACACCTCCTCCTTCGAGTACGCTACTCGCGTAATGTCCCGCTTTCCACATCGGTAGCAAATCACCTCGACACTGGTCCGACCTCCACTCCTCGGTACTTGGGTCATCTGACGACATCGCCCCCTGTTGTCGTTCCCTCGAGGCCTGGTCGTAAGGCCTCTTCTGCGGTAGTTTTCCTTTCAGGCAAATCTCTCGCCCGCACTGGGTCTCACCCGGCCCGCCCACAACAGTCTTCTTCTTGTGGCTCCTCACTCCTTCTACCTCGACACATCGATCAATCAGTTCTTGGAGATTTGGATCCTCAACGACACCACCGACTTCAATGTCGAATCTCAATCCCGTTGGAATCTCTCACTCAACCATCTCTGGTCAACTTCGGTCACGAAATGGACTGAAATACCTCGCCAACGATTCGAACTTGGTCGCATACTCGGACACCGTCGAAGTTGCCTTCTTTGCAATTGAAGAAATTCCTGCTCCTTCTCGGCTCGTGCAAGATCCTGGAAGTACTTGTCCAAAAACCTTTCACGAAAAAGCTCCCAGTCATCTCGCGATGTTACGCTTATAAACGCTTGCTTCACCTCTCCACCAATACTCTGCGTCTCCTAGCGGTAAGTAAGTGGCATAGTCGACCTTCACGTTGTCCGCAATGGAGTGCCTCAAGATCTTCTCGATCTCTTGCATCCAAAGATCGCCTTTATCCGGATTTGGCTCACCGTAGAACTTCGGTGGATCATGCTTCTGAAGTCGGCCAATCCTCTCGCTTGAGATTTCGCTCGCCGTTGTTGTTGCCGCAAGTTCTGCCGAGTTAACGCTGTCGCCTGCTGAGCCATCGCGTTAGCCTGGTTGAGTTGCAGCGGTGATTGTTGAGCCATGGCTGCCGCCATCTCGGTCATAGCTTGAATAGCTCGTTCCATGTCGACGTTCTCGGTTGCGGATGTCGATTCCTACGAGGTGGCATTAGATTCCACAAAGTTCAAAACCCGCTGAATCTCACACAAGGATGTGTTAAAACACACCGCTTCAATCAAGAAACAGCTTCAAACAATTTCTCAAGCAATAAGTGCTTCACTTAATCAAACAAAGAATCAACACAATACAACTAGGTACCCAACACAACCCGACAGTGACTCCCAAATTCCTATGCACACTCGGTCGAACCGAATCGCTTCGATACCAACAATGTAACGCACCGTTTCGACCGCTACCGAAGCTCAATATACCGAGCTCGAGTTACCGAGCTCAACACACCAAGCTCAACATAAACCTATATGAGATGTGTTTTTAAAAACGAAACTCTTGTGCCTTTTAAAAATACGATATATTTTTTTTTTATAAAACCAACTCGTGCACATCAGAGTAATTACAGCTTTTCGAAACATGGTGCAACTAAGACACAAGACTTAAATTCAAATAAAACATACATGTATAACATACATATATATATCACTCGAAATAATAATGTATACAAATACAGAGTAGCAAATGTGCAAAGAAAATACACCTAAGGTACGACAACTTCAAAAGAGCCATCATACCCTGGGGGTACTTCCGGCAGACTCCCACGCAGGGGGCTGCTCCAAAAGTAAGACCACCAGTCTACCCTGTAGCAACAACACAACACTGCCCAAACTGGTCACGACCTCGAACACAAAAGAAAAACAAGTACAGTCCTCAGAAAAACAAACATCCAACAAATAAACAATCACGACAGATAGAGGTCGTCACTCGGGTCCTCGTCGAGATCCTCCTCGGCATCATCTACTGTCGAGTTACCTGCGCCCTCGACATCGCCTGGGTAACCGTCATGGATTGAAGGCACCACGGGAAAGGGTCAACTTCTCAATAATTCAAGATAAGCTCGACATAAAAATATAAGCAAACAGCAAAGTATAACAATCACCGACGTGACTCGACCATCTCACTCTAAACTCGACACAACTCACAAATCCATTTTCTCTCGACTCGACAATTTTCCGGAATGCACACGCCTGCATCAGATGTCGGAAAGTCCAGCCGGCCTTGGGATCCTCGCTCTCCCTAGGGCGGTCAACTCAGTCCCGTAGCGTGGCGACGTCTAGTCAATCTCCCGTAAACAAAAAGGGGACCTAGCACCCTCAGTTATCCGGGTCACGGCTCAAAAACGTCATACGACTCACCTAGCTCGCTCACTCGATGAACAATTCGCCGCATACGATATTCAAAGAGTTAAACACAAGATATTCAACCGCATGTCAAATACAAAGAGTAAGCTCGACATGAAGAAACGCAATTCAACATGCAATACACACTTCACGACATATATTCAATCACATATTAAATACATGCAAAACTCAATCATATCACAACATTTCATCTCGACACAAATCAGTAAATCCATACACAATAACATAACCACATAGAATATGAAATGCCCTTACGCTATCATGCTACGAAAACATTAATGTGAAGCGCCCTTACATACTATAACAAGTATAAATGTGAAGCGCCCTTTCATACTATAACAAGTATAAATGTGAAGCGCCCTTACATACTATAACAAGTATAAATGTGAAGCGCCCTTACCGAACTCCAAGTTAAATGCTGCTCGACAACGACCTCGACACAGCTGTCTTCAAAGAGATCGACAACGACTTCTCTTACTCGATAACGACTTCGACACGTATGCTTTCAGTCGACCTCGACACGTACAGTCCTCGATCTGGATTCTGCTGCTTCCGCGTCCTTGGATTCGCTTTCCGTACACCTTGATTCGGAAATCACTCGATCTCTGAATCGACTTCCTAAAACAAACACAATTCAGATCGATCTATGGGTTCCAATACATCTAACTCTCTCTTCCCCAAACTCAACCACAACCCAGAAAAAATATAAAACTCAAGAACTGAAAGATATTTTTCCTCTAACACTAAGTTAGGGATTTCGATCAAAATTCATGAAAAGTTATCTGATGCTTCAACAGATAGATCGACAACAACAATAACCAGAAGCAACGAATGAGAAACAAGAAAATCGAAACGAACCAAAAATGGGGTTTTCTGGGCACTGCAGATTGCAGAAAAACAGAGGAAGAAATTTGTTTTACAAGCCCAATTAATCGGTTAAAAAGATAGGTAATATTGTGAATAAGAAAACCCATCAATTTGATATGATTTGGAAGCATAAAACTGGTTAAAATGGAAGAAGAATTAGCGCTAAACAGTAGCACAGATGAAAGAAAATCTGTTCTTCATACCTCAACGGTGATGGTCGATCAGACGAGATATGGGTCGAGAAGTTGATGATGAACAAAATTGATGAAGAAATCTTGTGCAGAATCTCGATGGAACTCACGGTTTCGTCGATGAAGATTTTTAAAGAAAACAACGAAACACAGAGCAGAAGGAAGGAAGAAGAAAGAAGAAAAGAGAAAGAATGAGTGTGAGGGAATCGGTCGTGGTATACAGCTGGCGAGAAAGGGGTAAAAACGTAACTCCAGCTAAAAGATGCCAATCCCATCAATCATCTATCCGTTAACTCGTTCCTCTCATGATTACCCTCTACTCTGTCGGTCAACGACAAGCCGACAATGTAATAATTACAAACAATATAATAATAACGCTGAGTAACGTTCGAAATAATACGAGGTATCATCTCGACACGGTGTCGACAAGTGTGCTCGTGCAAACGTACAAGGTTCTAACACGAGTTCGTGAACGCGGTCTCCTCAGCTCGACTTGCGTCCTCATCAGCTCGGTACGCGACTTCATCAACTCGACACCCGACCTCCTCAGCTCAGCAGCTAGTGTACGTGGTCTCATCAGCTCGACAAAAGATCTCGGCAAACGATCTAGTCACGGGATCTCGACACAAGGTCTTGGTCGAGGTCTCGATACGTCGTCCTAATACGATGTCGATCTCGTCCTCAGGTGTTACATCTTCCAATTTGAGGGGGAGTATTAGAACACTATCAATTAAATTAATGTATTTACTTGTATTTACTAGTCTACTTACTTGTATTTACTAGTCTACAGTTAGCATACAGTTAGCATACGATTAGTGATAGCTGTAGGTAGTTATTGACAGCTGTAGGTAGTTATTTCTTAGCTTGTATACATAGCTGATTTCCAACTTCTATAACTAATTTGATTCATTCAATCAGAAAATGAGATTCTTCTCAACTTCTTTCTCTCTGGTTTGATATAATTCAAGTACACTATTATTGAGCCTGAATGTTGCATTGTCCAACATTGTGTAGCCCTTTGAGGTGTAGGGAAATAGCGCAATAACAGAGATTAAAAACGCAGCGGAAATTTAAACTTTCCCTTCCATGGATCCTTGCGAATGGTCATGACTCAGGGTTATATGAATTACCTCTTGTAGCGCAGATCGTTTGCATTTAAAATTGAATCGAGCACGAAGCGCCGCACGTAAAAACAACGCCTACGTAGTCCACACAAACAGCCTTTCGAATGGGAGCGGTCTCGTCACAAGTGCTAGCCGACGATTTTAACCGCCACGATGCAAGTCACGATCTTTGAAACGGCTAGGGTTTTAATTCCGTGTTTTGACTTCATCTTAACGAGTCTATTTATAGACTTCACTTAAGACTGACCTAGCGCATCAGTAGCTTACCGTGTGCTCTCAAAGACCGTAACTTATCGTGTTCTGCGTCTTTCTTGACTTCGCTACCGTGCATCGTAAGAATGCACCAATCGAATAAAATGAGTCTCACTCATTTATTTAATCTCCCATTAGCCTGTTCTCATGTGTGTGACTGTAGGTTCCTCGCACGTTGGCAATAATATTAAATCACTATTTAATATTATAAACAAGCGAGCGGTGTCTAGCAACACATCACTTCTACCCAAGTAACGAGAATGTCGGTGTTGTGGCGTAACCTTTCCGTGATAATGATCATGTGTATAATTACCCTTTTGCTCCTTATATCTATATTGAACACAAGGCATAGTATGTGTCACCTTGTATAGTTCAATATTATATTCCTTGATGCCCGAGTAGACTTAGTAACAACAAATAAGATCAATATCTCATATTGACTTATTTCAGCATGGCCATGCATTTTACAAATCATACTCTATCAAGGGGCCCACAGATATTACTCTGTTATGTAGGAGGGCAAATCCCATCTAGGTCACTCATGTCTCTTTGCATGACTCGTTGAGTGCCCAGCTAATCGACTTTATAATTGTCCTGCTATGCATAATGTTTGACGGCAATAAAACACCCAACTCCTCATGTAGGGACCATAATGGTTTCAGGTCTGAGGGTGGCATACACCACTATCACTATGAGAATAACTCATGATACTTACATAACACACTATGTAGTATTCTCATGACGGGTCAATCCAGTACACAATTACCCTAACGTGTACCTATGTGGTGACTTGATATCTCATATCTATAACCTGTGAGATGAGGTTATCAGTCCACCCACATAATAGTCTTGATGCATTATTATTGTCCTTAATAATAATAATACTCGACTACGGATATTTAGAGTAAGTTCTTTAGTATCTCACAACCGAGTCGTCTACTCGATGTTCTATTGAAAACAAACTTTTACTCAAGGACTTTATTACGTTGAAACAAACATAATAACTGAAAATGCCTCATATAATAAATAAATGACATGATACAAAATATAAGTCCAAAGGAAAAACATTGGCCTCTAGGGCTTACACCAACATGAGGACCCAGTTCGAGCCCTTGATTGCTCTTTCAAACTCATTTGTTGCTATGAATATTTAGTGTCAACAAATATATAAGATAAAAAAATGGTATTGTGATTCAAGTATTTGTCTTGTATTATTCTACTTGTACTATGCCTCTACATCAAATGCAAACAGATGTGTTTGGAGGATGAGCTTATCTTTTGTATAAATATTTGAAAGAGTTTATGAAAATAAATCATTTTGATAAGCTCCCCATAGTAATTTATAGAAACAGTTTTCTCTAGTTTCGTCTTTGATTGTAAAAATAATTTATACATAAGCACTTATATAATAAATATTTAATAAATAAATACTTAATAAAACTAGGCTTAAATTTGTTTGTAATCTACCTAGTTTTTATTTTCATCCCTTATTATTTTATTTTATTTTTTGCTTTGAAGTGGTTCTTATAAAAACTTGTTGTTTTGTTTTGACCTTCGTGCTCTTAGATTTATTTAAAAAAATAGTCGTAAGAACCTTTTAAATTTTTATTAACGACAAAGAAGTAGAGCAGACACGAAAAAGTGGAGGGGCTGGTGACCTCACGTGAGGGAGAACAAGGAAATGTAGAGCAGTAATAATAAGATGCAAAGGCGAGGAATTGAGAAAGGAGAAGGGCCATCAGAATATCGCGAATCACCTTGCTTTGCCACAAAAGCTGATTCCAACCACACACAACTAGACAAGGCTCAAAAGTAGGAGCCTACTCAAATCAATGTGGCTTCGATAAATGAAGAATCCTGCTGGAAATCGAAGTGGATTCCAGACAACTCTTCCATGCCGCTATAGGGCTGCATCAGGGGTCCTCATCAAAAGCTCGTAGAAAATGTGAGGTGAGGTGACGTTTTCTATGGGCCAACGGCACTGACGGAGCTAGATTAAAAATTCTTTCATGGCCAAATTATTAAAAAATATATTTATTAATATTTAATTATTAGTAAAATAATAGATGGTGGTTCGAATTTTATATTGGTTTTATTTTTGTGGTAATTTTTGTGCACAGATCTAAAATAGAAATGCAAAAGATAAAAAATGTTAATACAAGATTCGATCTCGGATTTTAGCACTTGCTACAAATTAATATTATCACTACACCAATACTAATAACTGAAAAATATGTGACAATTTATGTATATATATACCGAATTTTTAATTTATTTTTAGGCTTAAATATGAAACTGGTCCCTAAAATTTCGCGAAGTTCGTTTTTAGTTCCCCAAAAAAAATTTGAAAGTTTTTAGTCCCCTAAATTTGAAACTATTTTTTCGTTAGTCCTTATCGGTGACGCCGTTATGATTTTAGTCCATCAAAAATTCTAAAAGTTCATTTTTAGTCCCAAAAATAGTCACATAAGCACCACAAAACGGCTTCAACGACAGGAACTAACGGAAAAACATTTTCAAATTTGGGGAACTAAAAACTTTCAAATTTTTTTAGAAGACTAAAAACAAACTTTACAAATTTTTGGAGGACCAATTACATATTTAAACCTTATTTTTATTTTTGGAGAGCAATGGATACAAGAGGTATCGCCCCTTGGCCAACAGTAAAATTGGACCATGGTGGTCAAATGGCCATTTAACTTACGATAGTCATTACTTTTCCAGTTTTTCAGTATTTATACAATAGCCCCAACTGAGAACACTTTTAGATATATTACCCATCATTTTTGAAAAAAAGAAAAAGAAAAAGAAAAAAGCAAAAGTCAACCTTCCTTCGCAGCAAGAATTGCTGACCAGTGACCACGTGTGAAGTTGCCCATTACCACTTTATTAACATTATTTTTTTTTATAAAATAAAGACAACATATTATTTATAAAATAAACACAACATAATTTTTTTATTAGAAGCAGTTCGTCTTTTTTTTTTTTTTGGCAAATGAGGCTATAGTCTTTAATGTGCTAGGTTTGATAAAAAAATATTAACGTTATTTTTTTTTGGTGTCTAAATGTTAACCCTATTTATAAAATAAAGACAACATATTATTTATAAAATAAACACAGCATAATTTTGTATTTGATGTGGTCTTTTAGGGATTATTTGATGCAGTTCGTCTATGTGTTTTTAATGTATTGGGTTTCATAAAAAATATTAACATTATTTATCAAATTAAGACAACATATTATTTACAAAATAAACACAACATAATTTTTGTTTGACATAGTCCGTCCTTTTTTTTTGGCCAACGAAACCATAGTGTTTAATGTGAGTTGTATGTTGTCTGTTTAATATTAATTTCTTCAATGACATTGGAGATGGGACTCTATCTCGCATCCTATTAGTTTATATTTTATAGAATTTTTCTAAGGTGGGCAATATTGCACACGATAAAAATAATTGATTGCTCACTTTTTTTTTATTAATTATGTAGTTTCCTATTTTGTGAGTATAGAGAGATTACATGAATGTGAATCTATAGAATAAAAAGTAAAGTAAATAATTAAAAGTGAACAATTAATGATTCTTATCGTGTGCAAGGTTCTACACGTTAGAAAAACCATATTTTATATTACTGACAAAAAAAAGTGTCTTCTATCTCAGTATACAATTCACAATTTCTTTGAGGACCATTTAATAAATAAGTTAAACATTCCCTTCCAAATTACCATACGGGTAACCCTTCCAAAATCCAGACCATTCAATACTTTAATGATTATATCCACGGCTGAAGGGTCATTTGACCACCATGATCAAATTTATATTTCAGCCTATAAAAAACGCCACCTTGAGGTAGACACTAGGGTTCTGCTAGGGTTTGGTTGGCGCACATGGCGTTGCGTTTTTTCGGTACACATGGTGCCGCCTGGTCAGTGCGAACGGCGCCGTGTCCTTTCCTCTTTCGAAGGCCTCCTCCTTTTGCTTTCTGTTGACCACGAGTATGTTGCGACTCGGTTCCCTTTTCTCCACTGCCAAGTTTGTGTCCACCGCCATAGCTCTTCCTCTTTCTCATGGTGGTGGTGAGCCATCACCCACTCCATCACCGGTGGCCACCCGCCCTCCACCAGAACCACTTCCAGAACCATCGGGCCGGCTCTCCACTCTCTAGATCTACGCCACTAGTTTCCTTACTCGTCCACCGTCCACCACCACAAGGTATACATCCACCACCCTCTCTGCTCCCCACCTTCTCAGACCCCCTCTCTTCTCTATATCGGCTGACCCAATCCATAACCTAGATAGGCAGCACCTTCATCACCGCGAAATCTGATCTCTCCATGCTTCCCCTCCGTCCAAATCTCAATTAAGGCTTGTTTACTCACACACAAGTTGTTTGATAATATGCCTCTCAGAGCTCTTGGCCCTTACAACAAGCCCAACACAGACTCTGTTCAAAATGGTGTGCATCCTATTTATCTAGTCAGTGATGATATGCAAAGGAAGCTGTATGTTAGGTTTTATTATCTTGATAGTGCCTGTGTGATGTTTGCTGATAACTTCCTTTTGAGCTTGGTCATATGGAATTCTCTGGTGCTTAGACCAGCTTACTTGAGTCTAGGTGATGATTCACAAAATCAGCACCGTCATAATCCAAGTCGAACACAGGTCGTTTTTCACAGCACCATAAGCTTAGTGGAGAGCCCCGTGCCTTCTGTGCCTCCCATTCTTGGTACAACAAAATGCATTGGGATAAAATGATGCAACTGGTACTCATTGCCAAAGGAATCAAGAGGAGGGAAAAATGATCAAGGAGGAAGTGTAAGAACACTTGTTAGGAACTCTGATTCAAAGGTTGCTATGAACAAAGATGAGCCTCATCAGCGTTGACCTTGCTCGAATGCAAAAGTAGAGTTGCACAAGATGCTAAGTCGAAGTCCTATGTTCCATCCACCGACAAAACCACCCGATTGCTTTCTATACATTCACTACCTAGCCCACTCATAATGACTTTGTATGCTTGCTCCCCGCTTGGTGTGCCCATTTCAAATGGGTGTCATCGGATAGAGAATGAGGGTCCATGCTAGTATGTTAATTATTGGAATTGTTAGTTAGGCTATGGTGTGACAATACTTTGAGTGATGTCTTTACTGTAGGTTCCTTAGTGGTAGGATCGCAAGAGTGGTTGTCACTCAGTGAATTCTAGTGCGTATCAAGGTTAAGTTAGATTATCTCTAATGAAGGGTACTACATTTTACTAGAATATGATGTAAGCTTTTGCTTTGTTGGGCCTGGCCCAATTTGCCGTCGTGGCGAGTTGTAATTTGGTTAGCCATTTGTTCTATCATCAATGGAAATGCTACAATTTCGACAAAAAAAGGCAAACACAAGAATACAGGATCCATTATTTGTTTGGACCGTTCGGTAGAGTCCTAGAGTTGTTATTTTTCCTGTGAGAGGATGTATCTTGTTCGTTCGCGGGTCTAGGTAGAACCTTTTTGGATGTATACCCATGGCATTATTTCTTTTATGGTCTTTTCTTTTATTGTAACGCGGTGACCTTTTTTCTTTCACATTATTCACTTATGTATTTTTCTTAGCAATATGTGTCTTCTGATACCGTCTTACATTTTTTATGACAGTAAAACAATTTCATTCAATTAGAAAAAGCAAAGAACCATACAAGCTTATCGAAGCAAATATGTTGGAGCATTCCCCTTCCATATACTAAAAAATAAACTCTAAGAGTTAAGCTAAGAAAGACATGAGCATCATTACACAAAGATTCTTGAGGACTCAATGGGGCACAACCAATCCAACTTCTAGATCCTAACCGTCGGTTTATCAATATCTTTTGCACAAGGTCAACGACGACAAAGAAATGAGAGATCGTTTTTTATCCTTAAAATACATGTTTTTTCTCTCTCAAGAATGAAGAAAGCTTATTTTTGTAAACCATATTTCACAAGTCAGGGTTTCATAACTTAAACTCAAAAAAATTAACCAAGAATAATATTAAATCAAGAGGGAGCCCCAACACAACAAACCAGATTTACACACATATCTACTCACTGATTCAATAAAAATTATGAGAAAACCAGATTTACAACACAACTAACCAGAACAACACAAAGATTTACACAATAAATTATAAAAAAAAGGAAATCATAACAACAATAAAGTTACATAATAGAGGTAGACAACTAGCAGCGTACAACGTCACATGGGGTAGTCTGTGGCGGCAGATGGCGTCAATCACGCGGCTAACGATGTCGCACACGACGATACTGGTCAGAGATGAAATCAATTTTATGGTGAAAAAGGGTTTCAATCGATTTTGAGAGAGAAATGCAATCGATTTTGGGCGAAAAGATGATGGTAGAGGGAGATGAGAGGGAGAACTGAGGGGTGAAAGATGATGGTCAAGGGAGATGAGAGGATGGTCGAGAGAGATATGACAAGGAGAACCAACGAAAGGTTTGAGAGAATAGGGAGAAAATGAGAGTTTGAGAGAAGAAAGAAGCTTCTCGATAGAAATAAACTAAGGGGAGGTTTGTGAAAATGGACCAAGGGAGGGTTTGTGAGCTCAAATGCTCATTAACTTCCCAAAGGATAGAAATTAAGTGAGAAAGAGAGTTTTTTTTCCTTGAAAATATTACCGTTTGTTATCGTTTTGTGATCGTTCAATATTTTTTCTATAAATAATGGTACAATTCACACCATTTTGTACACAATTTTTCACCCAACAATTCCATTCTTATGTCGTTATTAAGCCCCAATCTTGTTTGTTTTCGTTCAAATGGATCACAATCAGTTTAATTATCAAGCCTACATAATTTTTTGGCAAAAACTAACCACCACTACTGGTAACAATTATCAAAATCCGCAGTACACCATCACCAACTAATTCCACCATGTGGTATAGGCCTCCAATGGGTACCAGTGGCATTGTGGAGTCCCTTGGCGATGAACCCGAAACACAATCCAAGTCCATGTCTGAGTCTCAAGTTCCATAATTCTCCACTCAAGTTGACCTAGAAAATATTACACTCAATGAAGGAGGGTCATTACCTCGTTCCAGGTTTGCAATAGAAGAAGACACATTTCTTATTCAGTCATGACTTAACATTTGTTGTGTGAAATAACAGTTGTGCAAGTATACACAATCGTGAACAAGTAATAAAGAGTAAGAGAGATCGTTCCCACGAGGATTGATTATGGTTAATTCCACAAATTCCCAATTTCGTTAATCTAATTAATGAGGAAACAAAGTAACAAGTAACACATTAATTTGAGGTGATGATGACAGTAATTTAAGGACAGTAAAAATAACTTAAAAAGATGTGATAAAAATATGAGAAAAACAGCTAGGATTTCAGTTCATTCATATTTTCACCAAGTTGGTTCCAGTGCCATAAGTCAGTGCCATTTGGCACTGGGCGCAGGGCACTAATGTGTGTACCTTTCAGTACTTTCACCAGGGTTAAGTAAATGGTACCTTATGTCTAAGCTCTCATTATATTCCCCCTTGTCTTCTAAGTGTGACCCAGAACACCCTATGAGACAGATTTTCCATGTCTAGTTTAATCAAAATTAATTAAAGTGTTCCTTAATTAATATCCCTCATATTAACTCATGAATTCAGCATGTTACCACCTTTCAGCACCTAACATACATGTACCCAACAAAAGTTGGCCAGACTTAGGTCAAGCATATTGTAAATAAATGTGCATGAGTCAAAGGTTCAAACGCAAAGACTGATATACATTCACCAACAAGGATTCAATACAAAATCACATCATCCTAGCATAAAGTATTTAGCTCATAATAAACAAAAACATAGAATAGCAGAAACTGGTGCCAAAAATCGATGCCATGGCACCAGAAATCTGCAGTGCAGAAATGTCTACAAACGTAAAACAAAGACGTGGAGGCCTTCAAATCTGTCAAGATGAGAGAACGCTTCACTGCAACAATGTCTTGTTGCTGCATTTCCTTGCTATGTCTAAGATTGGTTCAGCATCCATGTTTTTCAGCATGTTTTTCTCATAAAAATGGTGTATGGAAGGGATATGAAAATGGAGAATGATGGATGAAGGTGATGTTGAGGATGGCACCTGCTGTCCAGAGGAATAAAAACGAATTTTAATCTATGGCACAACCCCTGCACCAGCCTCCTCTCCTTGATTAGGTCATTTTACTTTTATAGCCTCTCCTCAAATGGGCTGTCCAATGTAAACCCAATGAAAGTTGATTCCTTTTGGCCCAAAAATAAAGGCTTTTGTCCTTTAGCAGAGAGAGAAAACACTGCAGAACAGTGGGGACCATCACAAATACACGATGCAGCCTTGCACTAAAGGACAGAGTCCTTTCCTTCAGCTCTGATGAATTAAAAACGCCGCCGCAAAGAAGGACAGGGTAGAATCTTAGAGTACGGTGCCATGGCACCAGATTTGGCACTGAGTATTTCTTAATAAAATCCTGCACAATGTCAAAACACATCAAAATGCTCACAAAAGCACCAAAGTGCCTTAAACAGCTCCAAGCAAGGGAAATCCCATTATTTACACAATTCTAATAATTAAAGGATCTAAATTACTCTTAAACTCACATGATTCATAGTCATAAAAGCATAAATAACTCTTATTTCTAAGAGTTATCAACATTTCAAAGGATGCAATTGTGGGAGTTGACCAAAAAGAGATGGCTTTTGGTTAAGAATCAGAGACAACTATAATAACTATCGCAGGCTGTTTCCAGATAGGGAAGCAAGTCAACTAAAATCTCAATGACATTAGTTGAATGATATAGGTCAGAAGTTTGTCGACTGCTACAAACAATTTGTTTGTCACAAGAAAAGCAGGAGCTTAGAGAAGAACATCATGGTCATTGCATATACAATATATTCTCAAGATGAAGGTGACAATTTCAAATCTGAGCATGCTTAATAGGTGTTGAGAGATGAACCAAAATGGAAGGGAGAATAAATTGACAACTCTTCAAAAAGATCAAAGCTTTCTACTTCTGGGGCCTACTCATCGTCATTTAACCTGGGGACGCCAATCGATTGTTCAGAACATGACACAGACCAATGGCCCACCAATGAGACAAAAGGCAATAAAAAGGAAGAGCAAAGGAAAAGTAGTTGAAACGTCCTTTAAGAGTGTCGATTTGACTAGCATGGAAAATGCTTCGTAACAAAAATAGTTGAGGCAAAGGATTAGGAGAGCAAGGCAAAGAAGGTGGGAAGCATACTAAAGTTGTATGAAATCCTCATGAAATACATATCTACGATGGATGAGAGTCGACGTCGAGATCATGAACTTTGTTGTAATGTTATTGGATAGAAGTTAGGACTTATGTAGCCAAATATCGTAAATTTATTATAATTAATCCTTATGTACTAGTATATGTTATGAAAAACTAGTTGTTATAAAAAAAATTAGTCGTTATAGAAAACTAGTTGTCATGAAACTAGTCGTTATAAAAAACTAGATGTTATGAAACTAGCCTATATATACCTCCTTTTATTCTCTCGCTCTCTCGTTTTGGAGGCATGTGTTCCTTCGAATTGTAGAAGCCTTTGGCAATTATGACGAGTACTTCCAGATGAAGGTTGTTGTAGTTCATAGAATGGGTTTTTTCACCATTGCAGAAGTGCATTGCCACTAATCGTATATTGACATATGGATCATCTGCTGACAGTGTGGATGATGATGTTCGAATTTGCAAAAGCAATGTATTGGAGTGTTTAGATAGATTTGTAGTGGGTGTATATGCGATATTTGGTGTTGAGTGCCTGAGAAGGCCAAATAATGAAGACATTGCACGCCTACTACAAATAAAGGAGGCACACGACGTTCCAAGTATGTTAGGTTCCAATGTGTTTAACGACATTTTGAATAAACAAGCTCCCACAATGCAATACATGATGAATACAGCCCCATATCGTATGGGGTACAATCTAGCAGATGATATTTATCTAGAGTTGCTATATTTGTCAAGACCACCCCAATGGCACAAGGAGAAAAGAGAAAATTATTTGTCTAATGACAATAATTAACAAGAAAGAATGTGGAACGAGCATTTAGAGTGATACAATCTCGATTAGCAATTTTATTCGCATGCTTGGAATGTGAATAAAATGAAGTATATATAATATATGCATGCATCATATTGCATAACATGATTGTTGAAGACGAGCGAGACACATGTAACACCTCACATTTTCATCTTTCTATGATTTAATGTGTTAATGAGTGGCTTGTATATGTTTGGAATGCCTTAGAATGAGTTATATGAGTTTTTGTATGATTATAATCAATTAGATATGTGTTATAATCAATTAAAACGAGTTATCAGACCTTGGTAGGCTTTCAAGAGCGACCATAACCGACTATAGAGGTAGTAATCGATTAAGGCATGAACAAAACCCTTAGTACACTTTCCTAGGGAGCTCATAATCGATTAGGAAGCATCCATAATTGATTATACTCTTCACAAACAGTTTTTCCTTGTAAAAATGCACGATTTAATCAATTATAATGGGGTTATAATCAATTATAATCATTGTTAATATCAGTTTTGTGTTTTTGGCTTTTCTAATATGATTCATTAAGGCCCTAACCTTTTCCCCACTTATAACCCACGACCTAAACCTATTCAATACACATTTTCCACCACTTTCAAACTTCTAAAAGCCTCTCTGAGTGCTCTACTAGGGTTTCTCATCTTCTTCCTCAAGGAAGCGATCCTCCATTGAAGAGCTTCTTCACCAAGGTGAAACCAGATGAAAGCTACATGAATTTCTCTCTTGCCACTACCCTAGGAAGAGTTCCCTTCAATCCATTCCATTGGTAAGGCCCTCATGATTCTAGAGTCTTCTTATTTGATTTTAGAGTTTCTCTAAAGTCATGCTTTCTGTGTCTTTTATGACTCCTATGGCTTAGTTGCTTTTCGTAGTGACCAAGTTCTTAAGGAACGAAACTAGAAACCGAAACTCCTTGTCTCCATGTGTTGGGCGCATCCTTCATCAAAGGTAAGGGGGGAGATTATTGTATGAATGTGTAGATGAAAGGGGTTACCCTTGGACCCCTATAGAGTGCTTTTTTTACAATTTTGATGCATGTGAATCTATCATACACTATTACCTATTTTTGTATAATGTATAAGAATTGGATGAATATTTGGTTTGATCTTTATTTTCTATGTATTGTTGAATACCTTGTGAATTCTTTGTTTATATAAATGTGTGATAATGAGTTGCATGCCAAAGAGGCATTTGAATGGTTGACTCATGATATGAGAAACCTTGATTGACATTGGATGGTTGTAGTGTCAACCCATGATGAATATATGATCTTAGAATGTGGTTTGGTAATTGAGTTTAAGCCTAAAATTGAATTAGATAATGGTTTAAGCAGAAATTATATAAACATGTAACAATGGTTTAGTGAACTTAGGCTTTGGATTCTTGGATCATGACATGGGGGACCTTGATGGACCTTGAATGATAGGAATGGTTGTAGTATTGACCCTTGATAAGTACATAGTCTTAGGATGTGACTTGGTTGTTAATTTTAGGTGCCTAAGTGAATTAGAAGTAGAATTACGCAAAGAAATATTGTTATGAAGTTAAGGGTTTCGTGTGTCCAATGTAAGAATTAAAGAATGCATTCAATAAGCTCATAGATGTCCAAATGGTTTAGACCTTTAGGATGTTGACTCCTAGTGTGTTAGGAGTATGAATGTTGAGGCTTAAAAGGAGAATATACTTGGCACCTTGCTAGTTCTTAGGATTCACATAACGGATTAAGGATATGGATTAGTGAGTTATAATCTATGTTTTGATCTTAGTATATTAAGTATTAAGATGACAAAGTCAGTGAAGGCTTAAAGAGTATTTCTATGTTGTGATGTGGGAACATGAGAATGAGTTGGAATATGGTTAGTGCCTTAAGTTCTTGATCGAATCTTTTAGAATCTTAGCAAATGGATTCAAATTGTGACAATGATTTAAGATAATATGCTTAAGATTGACTAAGTATGGAGATATAAGATGTTGAGAATTGAGTATTTGGAGATAGTTGTAACTGAACTTTGTGACTATAACCACCTGTGAGTAGGAATAACTTTGTGACTACTTGGTAACCTTGTGACAAGGCACCTAGCTATATGTAGCCATGATGGGACTTGAATTATACCAAAACATGGATGATCCTAGCCATATGGGCCACGATGGAACATCCATGAATCTTACGATATGAGGAGTTCTGAAGAGAACCCAAATTTGATTGTATTGATTGAGTATACATCATTTTGACCTTGTGATTAGGTTGGGGGAGTACCATTGAAATGAATGATGGAGGCCACTAGGAGCGAGTATGTGACAATATCTCGGCCTAGGGGGTGAAGCAACCCGAGTCGATAATCCTCAATGGTTTGAGCTAGCACCTTGAACTGAGGGATACTTTACAGACTTAACTACCCCGACCATCATCGGACATTATTATGATTAGTCGAGAGTGTGAGGTAACATCGTAACATCAGTGTGGTGCACTTCACCAAGAAACTAAATATGTCCTTCGAGTAGATTGGTACCACATGCATATGGAGTAGTGATGATTTGGGACAATGCATTTGCATATGGCATGAGATGCTTTGAATCGTGACGTGATCTATATGATAAATGATATGTATGTTGTGGACATCTATATGTGTGTGTTGGTTGATTGGTTGGTTGTGTTTGTATTTATTTACTCCATTCTATACCAACACAACTCAACTACAACATCCTCACCCCTCTATTTTTGTGTTCTCTTGTATTCTACATGTTGTATTTGCAGATGCTTCTAATGCCAAGACTAGTGGCTGATTTAACAATCGTGTGGCTTTAGAAACGGTCTAGAAACAGGCCATTAATTTATGGTTTCTTAAACTCTGTTTTGGACTTCGAGTCTCTCATGTATTTTCAATTATTAGATTGTAAGCTCTGATAGATGTGACATTAGTTGTTTGGGATTTCTTTAATTGTGTTAAAGTTATTTTCACGTGGATTTATAAACCTTTTAGAATTACAATTTTTTTTCAGATTTTGTACAAGACTTGAGATTTGAAATTTAGTGCTCTTATCCGTTGTGAGAGAATATTATTATATTTATTTATAATAATTACGAAAAGATGTTAAGGGTGTCACAACACAAATGATGATAATTTTGATTACGACCATGTATATAATGATATTACACTGACTTAAACTCTATGAGTTGACCAATGAGGCAGCCCGCCCACTTTATCCGTTGGCTCAAACGGATGGAGATGGGTTTGATATTACCGTCGTCAGTTTCACTCGGATGAGTAATTTTTAGACCGAATTTGACCGAAGCTGACCGATGTCCAGCCCTAGAATGACTCATGTAAACCTACTATAATCATCAACAAAAGAGGAAACAAGAATGACCAAATTAGAAGGGGTGACAGAGGAAACAAGAATGAACAAAAATAGAAGGGGTGCAGTGCTATTGGGGTGGGGAAGTTTTATTTGCTTAGAAAAATGGTAAATATCACAAGGGAATGTATTATTTTTGTATGATACAGAGGAAATTCTAAAAATATACATTTGTGGATATTATAAAAACATGTCCTAATCTAGTGTGCCATAAAAAAGTAGAATCAATGTTTTAAGAGATTGAATTACAAACAGGACTAAAAAATTGTGGTTGACCTGATAGTGAAGCTTCTAGCACATATAATCCTCCATGTTTCTTAGTTGTACAGGTCATCCTTTGGTTGGAATTATGCAAAATGGAACAATGATTAGTATAAAAGGTAATATGAGAATCTAAGGAATTGAGAAGTTTAGTAACAGACGTACGTTTATATTGAAATTGAGTAAGTAGTAAACATTGTGAAAGGTAATGGAGTTAGACAACTTGGTTGTTCCTAAAATCCTCCACGTTTCTTAGTTGTACAGATCATCCTTTGGTTGGAATTATACAAAATGGAACAATGATTAGTATAAAAGGTAAATATGACAATCTAAGGAATTAAGAAGTATAGTAACAAGAAGTAGGTTGATATTGAAATTGGGTAAGTAGTAAACATTGTAAAAGGTAATGGAGTTAGACAACTTGATTGTGCCTATGAAATTGTGGCACTGGTTTTGTGGCCATTGGGTAAGGACATGGAAAAAGGATGAATGTAATGAAATGTAATAAAGTTTTGAAGGGAATAGGTAATGTGATTTGTGTCCCCTATGTCTATGACCCAAAGGATGGTTTTCTTACCAATGAGAGGAGAGAAGGCGGAATATATGGTAACTGGCTGAGATAAGGTAGAATGGGTGGCTGGTTGAGTTAGGATAGAATTGATGGAGGGTGTAGCAGGAACTTTTGATTGTTGAAGAAGTTGTAAAATCTCTTAGTATTGCTCTTGAATGAGAGTTAATGAGGGAGTGGTAGCATGTTTGAGATAGCATGTTTCCACTGTGTGGTTGTTTTTGTAGTGAATACAAACTTAGTTGGAGCCTTGGGTTTAGCCACAACTTCCCCCATAATCCCCTTTACCTCTGCATCTTACATTGGAATTATGATTGCTATTAGAAAATCATCTGTTGCAATTCTAATTGCCTACAAATTGAGGCCTTTTATATGATTTTTGAACTTGTATAACTAGGGATTGTTGTTCCACATTACTGTCAAGGCTAACAGGATTGGTTAATTATCTTTCTTATTGAATTACCAGTGAAAAAGCTTTGTCTAGTGAAGGTAAAGGATCAAGAAGCATAATTTGGGAATGAACATGAGCACACTGCTCATTCAATCCTTTGAGAAATTTAACAACTTTGTCTTCTTCCTTATACTTCCTTAAATCAGTAGCAACACCATAAGTACATGGAATGGCACAAATGCAAACCCTAGTGGGCCTAAAATTATCAATTTTTCCCACATAGTAGTCAACAGAGTGAAATAATTGGACACGTAAACTATACCTTGCTGGAAGCAAGATAATTTGTCGTGAATATAAATTTTTTTTAAAATATCTCCCTGAGAAAATTAATTTTCAAGAGTTTTCCATACTGCTAAAGCTCAATCACGCTAGATGAATCACTTTGCAATACTCGATCATACTTTCATCCTATGGTTCTAGTGTAGTGGTGACTTCCTATCCTTGTAATCTCAAAGTATTGTGTTCAAATCCCCTCAGGGATATTTTGTATGGCGTAAGTGCCTCTCCCTCCCCTTATTAATAAAAATCGTCTCCCACGAGAGAACTATATCATTGCATTAGATCGATGGTTCATAAAGTAGATCGGAAGATGGAGGAGAATTGAGGGTTCCATCGATAAATTTCATATTGTTCTTCGAAATTGACACAACTTCATAGCTTAGGCCCATGTTTGGTAATTCTTGCTATCAAGCAAGGGTGTGACAAGAACAAGGAATGTATTTTCATTTGGAAGCATGTAGTAAGGGTTTGAGGAATTGGTGGCGAAATCTGAATTACTAGGGTTCACATTTGATGAGGTATAGAAGAAGAGAAAACGATAAAGGAACAAGAAAGATCAAGAATGATTGAGAATCAATGAAATCTGCTACCATATTAAGCTGAGAATAGCTTACAAATCACACAAAGAATAAGAGGAAACTCATTTCTCATTTATGAAATTGATGAATGAATGATCAAGTGAATAGAATTTGTTTAAGCTACCTCTACTATCTTATATACAAGGCAATACACGAATGAAGAAAACATAATGGAAAAGAAACCAGTTACAAGGCATAACTAACTACCTGTCATAATTAACCCTTAACTAACATAACTCTTAATTCATTTTAGCTTAACTATCGAAAATAGACGTTTTACTCAATCTCCAACTTAAATCTAGATTGTATGGTCACTTAAGGATGGACAAATAGAGGGGTAAGTTTTTTTTTCCCTTTTTTAAAGGAACATTTATAGAAAATGCTTTTCCCTTTTGATTTCATTTATCAAGTTGACTACACAAAAGATATTTGCCTACTTTCAAAAGATGTAAATTTTTTCAATGTTTTCAATTCAATGATATTCTCAAATACATATTTACTTTCTAGGGAAAGATACTGTAGATTTTAAAAGAAGAAGGAAAGGAGGTATAAGAAGGGAGAGGACTTAAACTTTTCTCTATTTTATTTTTGGTTAAATTATACTTTTAGTCCCTTTTGTTTATTTTAGGTTTCAGTTTGGTCCCTTATGTATTATTTGTTCCGAATTGGTTTCTTACGTCTAAAGATTACACCAATGTAGTCTCTCTATTTCAAAGTGGTCTCTTATGCTACAAAAATTATACCATTGTGGTCCATTTTTTTGCAAAATAAGAGACAAAAAAAGGACCACATTAGTATAATTTTTGTAATATAAAGGACCATTTCGGAATAAAAAACAAAAGGGATCACAATTAACACATAAGAGATCAATTCGAAACTTTTAATACGTAAGAGACCAAATTAAAACCTAAAATAAACACAAGGGACTAAAAGTATAATTTAGCCTTTATTTTTCTATAAAAACATGTCTATTTTTTATTACATTTTAAACAATTGAAACAATTAATCAAATTATTTTATTTTATTTTATTTTAGTCTAAACACAACCTATATAAGCAGAGCCGAACAGAACTACAAATTGTATCAAATATTTAATTACTAATATAGGGAAAGAAGAAAACAAGAGATGACACGAGCAATCGAATTGCCATAGCATTCTTAAGAGAGTAAAACCAAATTTGTATTAAGACGTTTTACTTAATCTCCAACTTAATTAGATATAGATTGTAGGGTCGCTTATGAAAAAAGAATAGAGGAGTAAGCTATTTTTTTTTTTTGAGGAACATTTATAGAAAATGTTTTTTTCCTTTCGATTTCGTTTATCAAATTGACTACACAAAAGATATTTGCCTATCTTCAAAAGTGTTGGGAAAAGTCTGCATATTGTTAGTGTAAAATAAATTATCACAGCCCAATAATAATTCTCAGCCCAGAATAATTATCTAAATAAATAGACAATAATAACGCCAGAGATTTTAGCGTGAAAAACCCTCCAAAGTGAAGGTAAAAACCACGGGACCCGTAAGCCGCTTAAACTTCCACTATAACAATAATAGGATTACAAACTTCACCCTTAGGTGATCTCTCTCAAAATAATACAATAAAATTGTACTCTCAATTTGTGACTAAAACTCTCACAAATTAGTTCTCTCTATTTTTCTCTCTTAGAAACTTTCTCTAAGGCTCTCTCTAACTAATGTTTGTTGCACTTAGTTGTGGACAGTGTAATTTTATCTCTCGGACTGCTCCTCTATTTATAAGAAAAATGATGTGCACTATTACAACAATATTGCATCGCCTAATTGAATTTTGAAGTAGCCAACCACTTCCAATTAATTATTTGCTACTCAACCACACAACTCCAATGTGCTTTGAAAAGTCAAAGCAGTTGGCTAGATCACCAACAAATCTCCCCCTCCAGCCAATGGAAATTATATTCTCGGGTCAACATGGGGTTGATGCTAAGCCTGCAACTTCTTTGCAGACTTCTAGTTTGTCCTTTCAGCAGCTTACCTTCCAACACTTCACGGATCCAGTGATACCTCACGTCGATATGTTTCGACCTTGAATGAAATATTGAATTCTTGCTGAGATGTATTGCGCTCTGACTGTCGCAATAGAGAATATAGCTTTCTTGGTTATGACTCAACTCTTGTAGGAACTTCTTCATCCACAAGATCTCTTTGCAACCTTCAGTGATTGCAATGTACTCTGCTTCTGTGGTGCTTAAAGCAATACACTTTTGTAAGCGTGATTGCCATGAGACAGCTCCCCCTGCAAATGTTATCAGGTACCCTGATATGGATTTTCTGGTATCCACATCACCAGCCATATCTGAATCTGTATATCCTTCTAATACAGGTTTTCCATTACCAAAGCATAAACTATGACTAGAAGTACCTCTGAGATACCTAAGTATCCATTTGGCAGCTGGCCAATGTTCCTTACCAGGGTTTGATAGGGATCGACTCACAACACCAATCGCATGCACAATGTCCGTATAGTGCATACCATAGCATACATTAGACTGCCAACCGCCGATGCATATGGCACTTTGGTCATTTCTATTCTCTCCTCCTTGCTTGAAGGACACTGGCTCACTTTGAGTTTGAAGTGACTAGCCAGTGGAGAACTAACAGATTTTGCTTTGTCCATGTTGAATCTTTCAAGAACCTTTTCTACGTACCGTTCTTGAGATAGCCAGATTTTGTGATTCTTCCTGTCACGGGTAATCGTCATGCCAAGAATCTGCTTAGCGGGTCCTAAGTCCTTCATTGCAAAGGACTTGCTCAACTCTTTCTTCAACCTGCTAATCTTGTCGTTGTCTCGGCCAACAATCAACATGTCATCAACATAAAGCAAAAGAATGATGAAGTCTCCATCAGAGAATTTCTTGATGAAGACACAATGGTCTGCCGTTGTTCGATTGTATTCATTTTTCTCCATGAATGAGTCAAACTTTTTATACCACTGTCTTGGTGCCTGCTTCAGACCATATAGACTTTTCTTTAGTCTGCACACCAACTTCTCTTTACCTTTGACTTGGAAACCTTCTGCCTGCTGCTTGTAGATTTCTTCATCAAGATCACCATGTAAGAAGGCAGTTTTAACATCAAGTTGCTGATCCTCCAGTTTTTGGCTAGCTGCTAAGCCTAGAACAACTCTGATTGAAGACATTTTCACAACTGGTGAAAATATTTCATCAAAATCAATGCCCTTCTTCTAACTGAATCCTTTCACAACCAGTCTTGCTTTGTAACGTGGTTGTGAGTTGCCTTCTTCGCTTTTTATCTTGTATACCCACTTGTTCTAGAGTGCTCTCCTTCCCTGTGGTAGTTTCGCCAGATCAAATGTGTGGTTCTCATGTAAGGAAGACATTTCTTCTAACATGGCTTTTGACCACTCATTCTTGTGTTGGTGGGTAAAAGCTTCATCATAGCTCTCTGGTTCTCCCCTGTCAGTGAGCAATACATACTGGTTTTGTCTCTCTAGAAGACTTCCTCACTGGTGCTTCTGGTTGGACCTGCTCAAGAACTTGCACAGGTTCTAAACAACTGGATGGTGGATCATTATCATCAGTATCTGGAGTAGCTCCCCCGTCATCAGAATCTGTTGGTGGAGAGACTGGTTGCAAATCAACTGGATTTTCATCTGACTGTGGATTTTCTGATTTCTCGAAATCCTTGATTGTTTGATCTTCGAAAAACACCACGTCTATACTTCTAATGATCTTCCTGCTAGTAGGATCCCAAAGTCTGTAGCCGAATTCTTCATGGGCATAACCCATAAAAATACACTGCTTGGTTTTTACATACAGTTTAGACCTCTCATCTTTTGGTATGTGAACAAATGCTCTGCAACCGAATACCCTCAAGTGTTTGTAGGAAATGTGTTTTCCTGTCCATACACTTTCTGGTACTTCATAGTTCAATGGAACTAATGGAGACAAGTTGATTAGATCAACTGCTGTTCTAAGTGCCTCTGCCCAAAAGGAGTTTGGCAGTTTTGCATTTGAGAGCATACATCTGACTCTCTCACAGATGGTTCTGTTCATTCTCTCAGCAACACTGTTGTGCTGAGGTGTCTTTGGTACTGATTTTTCCAGTCTGATGCCGAAACTTCTACAAGATTCTCAAATGGCCCGCGATACTCATTTGCCATTGTTCCGCACGCACACACTTCAATCGTCTGACAGTGTGTCTTTCAACTTTCACATGAAATTGCTTGAAAACTTCTAGCACCTGATCTTTTGTTTTCAAAGCAAAGGCCCAAACTTTTCTGGAATGATCGTCAATGAAAGTCACGAAATAGAGTGCACCTCCTTGTGACTTATCACTCATCATACAGACATCAGTGTGTATCAAATCTAGAATATGCATCTTTCTAGATGGTGGAGTACTTCGAAATGCAACTCTATGTTGTTTTCCCATTAGACAATCAACACAAGTGCGTAATGAAGTACCTTTCACACTACAAGAAAAAATGCGGATACCAACGGCTTTTTACCGACGGGCAGGAACCATCGCAAAAAAATAGGGATTTCCGACGGCTTTAGCCGTCGGTACGACTTCGTCTCATTTGCTGTTGTTTATCGACGGCTTTATCCGTCGTTAAAGCTCTTCTGTCGTCCGTTGAAGATTACCGACGGCATTACCCGTCGGTATACTGGACGCCTTTTTGAGTCCCTCCAATTTTTTTATTACCGACGGGCCTGTGCCCGTCAGTATTTGAAAATAACCGTCGGTAAGGCCGCATATTATTTTTTCGTATTTTCGACGGGCACAGTCGCTTGCGACTCGGCAGCTTATGATGTAGATCATGACCTTCTCCCCCCACACTGTTCAGTCACCCTTCTATCTCATCTCTCTTTGTGATAGCTCCCCAAGAGTGTCTCCAACCACCACACAACAACTCCGGCCTCTCTTCGTCCCACCCAGTCGGTGTCCACTCCAGCCACGCATGCCGCTCTGCTCACGTTTTCTTCCAAATTGCGCACCATACACGCCGCTCTGCTCAAGTCCTCGTCGCTCTACTCATGTCTTCTCCGCCGTTCTACTCATCGCTTCTCCGCCATCCCTAGGGCCACCCATTCCAAAGCCCCTCAACCATCACAAATAGCTTCTCACCCATAGAATCTGCAAGGCGCAACCTCTCACTGGAGCCACTAACGGTGACCCTTTGTCGCTCTCACTGATTCGGCCATCGTGACCGCCACCTCCACTACGTGGCCGCACCACCTCTCCTCTCCTCTGCTCCACTGCGCTACTTCAAGAGGTACATATTATTTGGGTTTTTCTGTCGATTTAGGTTTATCAATTTGTGCCTGTTTTTTCAATTTCGCAATTCGTTTAGACTGGATTTGTGCAGTTTTGTAATTACGGTGGGCCTGAAAAGCTGAAGTTTTGTGCTTTGTTCCGTCGTGTGTTTTTTTAGAATAATTGGAAATGGAATTGGTGCTCTGTCTGTTTCAAATTCATTTGAAAGGTTCATGGTGGAGTTTTGTATGTGATGTAATTTTGAGGCATGGCTAGTTTGTTATGTTGACAGATCCAATCTTGTTCTAGAGCTCTGTGTGATGTTAGCTTTTATATATTTCATCCTTTATAAGCCAAGACTTATCTGTCCTGGTTTCTTTTCAAAAAAATGTGAGACAAATTTGTTTATTGGTTCTGTAAAGTTCAATAATCCTTGCTAGTTTCATCTTGACTATTTCAAATCTACCTGTGCATGTCTTCTTTATTCTATCATAGGCAATCATGGATGCCAAGCTATTTGATTACTTAATTTTCCATCTTGTTGTCTAAGTGAAGTGGAGCATATTTGCAGCTATTTTATTATGGTGTTGACCGACAGTATTGATTGTATTTTGCCCATTGCAGTAGACCTCGTGGATAGGCTGCACTAGAGCAACTTTTTGCTTCCACAAAGTAAGTAATGAAGTTTCTTTCTTTATTCTTTTTTGATGCTATATATTGTTGCACTGAGAATGTAAGTTTTCACAGGTTCTCCTTTTGTATTTGCATTGATAGCTATGAGTAGCATACATACAATCACCAATAATATACTAAAAGAATCTTTATTACAAAATATGTCCATGAGTGAATGCCTTGCATATTGATTTTGATTTTGATATACATAATTTTATCTCTGAAAGGAAGAATTTTGCATGCTACGTTCTCGATTCTTTATATCAGTATCCCCCTCTGTCACACACACACATAAATTATTGGAGAAACATTTGGCACTAGTTTTTTTGTTTCTTTTTATGAATTTGTGCCTCATTTTTTTATGTTTTGGCATGGTGGTTTGCTTTGAAAGCTATAAGATTGGTTGATTTTATTTAATGTGATGATTTAAGCCCAGTTCCAAGGTTCCATTTTCAATTTTAAATTAGATAGAGAAATAGCTGTTATTTGGATATGTGAATTAAAGTCATCCCTAATAATTATTTTTTGTAATACATAAATTCATAATTTAATAGAAAATAGGTGAATAATTTTTATTTATCTTTTATTATTATTATTTTGATGGAATTTACCTTTTATTATTGAAATAGCCATGTTGATGCCTTCAAAGACAATTCATGTTATCCTTTTTTTAGTTTACTGCATAGGATGCTTTGTTGGAATCAAGTGGATTCAGAAACAATAACCCTTAATTGTTTTGATGATAACAAAAGATTAAGAGAACAATTTATTCTCTAACATGGTTATAAGTGTGCAGAAATTATTTATATTCGGAAAAATTCTGCTTCAGAAGACTTAGTGAAATCTTGAATTTCACTCTGGAAAGCCCTGCCTCGCTCGTTCTTGGCACATAGAATCTGCATTTGGTCAACGCCTCGTGTAAGTCAAGCGACTACGGTAGATCAGTCTAAGAGACTACACTCATTTGGTCAACGCCTCGTAAGTCAACGCTCTGCAGTAGATCAAGAGACTACACTCTGTTTAGTCAACGCCTACGGTCTTCAGTCCAACACTCAGCAGTTGTGTTATATGTGCTCTATGATAGACTTAGTGCTTTCCTACACGATTCTTCATTTGATAGCCCATTAAATTCTACACACAAGAATCTGGTGATCTGTGAAGCTCGATTCGATAGTAAAATTCAAGTACCTTGTTATACGAGGTATCTTTAGACAAGAAGAATGTCAAAGGATAAAATCATCAAGGAAACTTGTGCTTGAAGTGTCTATATTTTTGAAAAGCTCACTAAGGACAAAGTTCTCGACATTACGTATAATACTCGAATGCTTTTCGTCTTGAAAGCGACGTTACTGCAAAAAGCCAAAGTTCCAGGATCTGAAGCTTTGACTTGGACAAAAAGAGACGCGTTGTGTCACATCTACTTGCCTAGCGGCACTTTTTCAACCCTAGCTATATATCCTACCTCATACCTTTGAAGTAAGACAAGTATTGAGTTTTTACAAGCGATTTTCAACACTGTATGCGCCAATCTAGCAACTTGAATATTTTTCTCGAGTAGTGAGAGCATCAACATCTATCTTCTCAAACACTACCCAATCAAGAGACAAGGAGCAATCAAGAATTCATCCAAGTCTCCGAGATCGTTGAACAAGACACTTACTTTGTTTTATTCTTTCTTTTAAGAAAGTTATTTTTGTGCTAAAAGTATTTTCATTGTAAATTCTCTCTGAAGAGAGTTATCTCTATATTGTTTCAAAAACTCTTATTTGAATCAGTACTTAGCCCAAAGAGTGGTCAGATACCTTAGAGGCTCAACCGTGATCGAGTCGTTTCTAAGAAGTTGTGAGTATAGCCGGTTAGCGTAAATATACTCTCAAGTGTAATCGGTTGATTATAGTGGAGAAATCCTTCAAGTGAGTGAAGGGACTAGGCGTAGCTATCAGGTGATAAAGTGAACTAGTATAAATCTCTGTGTCTCTTTCTTCCCTCTACTCTTTATTCCTTGCACGCTTTATTCAATAGTTATTTTTCATAAACATTTGTATTTGCGAAAAGTTTTTAAAAACCCAATTCAAACCCCCTTTCTTGTGTTTTGCCACGCTCAATGGTACGAGCTCGGCCTCTTGGTTGAGCACTTAACGGTGAGGAAAGATCCTATACTTTCCTATGGCAAGCAAACTTAACCCAGTGGTCACGCTAATCGTCCCCTTTGTTCTTTGGATCTAACTATGACTACCGGAAAGATAAAGTGAAAAACTTTTGAATCTCACCAGATTTGAACTTTGGGATATGGTTCGAAACAAGACACGACCAGTTGACTCCAAAGAAATCCTATTCCTAGAGTCTTGGGACTGATGATCATAAAAGGAATATACCTTGCACCAAAAAGCAAGATACTTTCTTGTATGTGCTATCTCTCGAAAAAGAGTTTGAGAAATGTGGTAATACTTGACCTTTGCCAAAGAAATTTGGGACTCACTAGCTTTAGCCTATGAGGGTACTTCCCAAGTACAAGAAACCAAGGCTAATATCTTGGTTAGACAATATGAACTCTTCAAGATGGAAGAGGATGAAAGCATCGAAATTATGTTTGGAAGATTTCAAACATTAGTTCATGGCTTGAAGGTTCTCAAGAAAAGCTATACTACCGCTGACCATGTTAAGAAAATCTTGAGAAGTCTGCCAAAGAGATGGAGACCCAAAGTCACGGCTATTCAAGAAGCCAAGGACTTGAATGAATTACGACTTGAAGATCTTTTGAGTTCACTAAGAGCTCACGAGCTTGAGCTTGATGAAGAAGAACCTCCCAAGAAAATCCAAGACCATTGCTTTAAAATCATCACACAAGGCATCTACTTTCTAAAGCTCTGCCAAGCAACTTGACCTTGACAAAGATTCATCCCGAAGAGAGTAGTGAAGTTATCGACGATGAAATTTCCTTAATATCAAGGAAGATTCAACGCATTTGATGAAAAGCAAAGGAAGGTTTAGAAGAAAGTTCCCTAAAAAGGACTCGAGGGAAAAACACGACTAAAAAGAAAGAAGGACTTCAAGGACAAAAGCCAAGTCACTTTGCTATGAATGCAAGAAACCTGGCCACTACAAGTCGAGAATGTCCACAACTTGAGAAATCAAGGAAAGGTGGCTTTAAGGGTAGAAGAAGAAGAGTCTCATGGCTACATGGGATGATTCTCAGTCATCATCCCGATGATGATGATGAAGAACAGCCAACATGGCTCTTATGGCCAATATAGAGTCAGGCAGTGAAGAAGAAGAACAAGAAGAGGTAAATTCTAACATTTCTTCTAATATTCAATTAGCCTTTGATGAATCTTAGACGAGTCTTCCAAACTCAACAATGAGTATAAATCCTTGAAAAAGAGATTTTCAAATCTTCAAAAACAATTTCAAATACTCACTTGAGGAGAATGAAAAACTCAAAACAAAACCACCGGTTGGTGAGTACAGATTCAAGATGAGGAATCGATGAGAATGCAACTCTTCAAAAATATGAAGAGGGATTTCAAAATTTCTTGCTGAATGTGTCACACGTAGTAAACAAGCATCTATGATTTGGGGAGTAAGCCAAAATGGTAAAAAGGGTCTTGGTTACAAAACCAGAAGAACCCACCTTTCAAAATATACATTTGGAAACCAAGGATACTAATAATCATAGTATTTGTTTGCTTTGTACTTTCTGAATCGAAGGGACACATTAGAAATGCATGTTATGAACTGAAAAATGAGAAGGACAAGTCTCCTTCTAGAACTAACAAAGAGGACCCAAAAGATTTGGGTACCTAAGGACAAGATTGTCTATGTTGCGATTTGCTTAGCAACAGAGTTAAGACACCATCCTGGTTCTTAGGCAGTGGGTGCTCACGACACATGGACGGGAGAAAGGCGTATGTTCCAAGATCTTCAACTTAAAGAAGGTGGAAATGTTGGTTTTGAGGAAACCAAAAAGGTAAAATCATTGGTTGTGGAAGAATTGGTGAGAAATTTCTACCCTCTATTGATAATGTTTTATTGGTTGTGGCTGAACCATAACTTCGAGTATAAGTCAATTATGCGATAGTGGTTATGATGTTGCCTTTAACAATAATGAATGTATAGCCAAAAGCAAAAAGGACGGATCCATTTTCTTTAGAGCAAAGAGAAAGAACAATATTTATAAAATCAAACTTTCTGAGTTGGCTGATCAAAATGTAAAATGCTTTTTGTCAATTGATGAAGAGCAATGGATCTGGCACAAGAGACTTGGTCATGCTAGCTTGAGGTTAATCTCAAAGCTTAACAAGAAAGGACTTGTTAAAGGCTTACCAAATCTCAAGTACAAATCGATGCTCTTTGTGAAGCATGTCAAAAGGGAAACAAACGAAATCTTCTTTTAATTCCAAAATATTGTTTCCACCTCAAGGCCCCTTGAGCTTTTACATTTAGATTTATTTGGACCAACAGGAAAGAAATATGGTCTAGTCATTGTCGATGACTATACTAGATGGACATGGGTAAAATTCTTAACCCACAAGGATGAGTCTTTTACGGTGTTTTTACGTATTCGCAAACAAGTGCAAAATGAAAAAGGTTTTGTATTACTACTATTAGAAGTGATCATGGTGGTGAATTTGAAAATGAATCCTTTCAAAACTTGTGAAGAAAATGGTATTTTTCATAACTTTTCATCCCTAGAACACCACAACAAAATGGTGTTGTAGAAAGGAAAAATAGATCTTTGCAAGAAATGGCGTAACCATGATTCACGAAACATATATTGCTAAGCACTTTTGTGTTACATTCAAAATATAATCTATATTAGACCTATCTTGAATAAGACTCCTTATGAATTGTGGAAAGGAAGAAAACCCAACATTTCATATTTTCATCAATTTGGGTGTGACTGCTTTGTTCTCAATACAAAGGACAGTCTAGGAAAATTTGACTCTAAATCACATAGAGCTATCTTTTTGGGATATTGCTCTAAAGCATAAAGAATATACAACAAAGAAACATTAGTTGTTGATGAATCTATGCATGTAAGATTTGATGATAAAAAGCCCGACAATGATACGTCGAGCTAGATGAAGTTTTTGATTCTGAGATAAACAAGGAAACAAGAGTTGATATCACAAGTCTTTGACTCTGGTGATGTTTCGTGTGATCTCTGGTGAAGTCTCTGGTGCTGATTACGGTGATAAGGAAATAATCATATCGGTGGAAGTTCAAACCCCATCACCCAAAGGACCAAATCATTGGTGAACCTAGTGATAAAGTCGAACAAGATCCTCTCTGAGAGAACACTCGACCTGGCCTTACTCTACGAGATAGAGCCAAAAACAATTGATGAAGCCCTTCGATGATGGTTGGATCATTGCTATGCAAGAAGAGCTAAATCAATTTCAAAGGAACGATGTGTGGAAGCTTGTGCCTCCTCCAGAGGACAAGTTAGCCATTGGAACCAAGTGGGTTTTTCGAAACAAACTTGATGAAGATGGCAAAGTGGTAAGGAACAAGGCTAGACTTGTTGCACAAGGTTACTCACAAGAGGAAGGTATTGATTATCTTGAAACCTTTGCTCCTGTAGCTAGACTTGAAGCTATTAGAATATTACTATCTTATGTCGCACATCATGGCATTACTTTGTACCAAATGGATGTAAAAAGTGCATTTTTAAATGGTTTCATAAATGAGGAAGTGTTTGTGAAACAACCACCTGGTTTTGAAGATCTTGAGTTTCTGAACATGTTTTCAAACTTAAAAAGGCACTTTATGGTCTTAAACAAGCTCCAAGAGCCTGGTATGACAGATTGAGTTCCTTTTTAATGTCAAATGGTTTTGAAAGGGGGCAGTGGATACAACCTCTTTAGAAAATCATCTAAAAAGCATTTCATTGTAGTTCAAATTTATGTAGATGATATTATCTTTGGTGCTACTAATGAGTCTCTTTGCAAAGAATTCTCTAAGCTTATGCAGAATGAATTTGAGATGAGTATGATGGGAGAACTAAAATTCTTCCTTGGCATTCAAATAAAACAATGTCAAGATGGAACTTATATCCATCAGACTAAGTATGTGAAAGAATCAAGAAGTTTAAGCTAGAGGAAACCAAACCTACGAGCACACCAATGCATCCAACATGTGCTCTTGGCAAAGATGAATCAAGTAAAAAGGTAGACCAAAAGGTATATAGAGGTATGATTGGTTCACTCCTCTATCTTACAGCCTCAAGGCACGATATTATGTTTAGTGTGTGCTTATGTGCAAGATTTCAATCGATCCTAGAGAATCTCACTTAAGCTGCGGTTAAAGGATATTTAGATATCTTAAAGGAACTACTAATCTTGCTTTGCTTTATAAGAACTCGATGATTACAAGTTAGTAGGTTTACGTGATCTTGACTTTCTTTGAGGCAATTGAAAGGAAAAGCACAAGTGGTGGTCGCCAATTTCTTGGAGCAAATCTTGTCTCTTGGTCCAAGAAAGACAAAGCACAATTGCACTATCCACAGGTAAGTACATATCTGCAATTAGCTCACAACTACTTTGGATGAAGTATCAACTTGAGGACTATCAGTTAAAGAGAGTAAAATCCTATATCTTTGTGATAATACTTCTGCTATATGCTTGACTAAAAACCCTATTTTGCATTCTCGAGCCAAACATATTGAAATTAAACATCATTTTATTAGAGACTATGTTCAGAAAGGGATTCTTGAAATTAAATTTATTGATACTGACCATCAATGGGCAGATATCTTTACAAAACCCCTTGCTGAAGATAGATTCAACTTTATAAGAAAGAACTTGAATTTCCTTCTTATAAAGGAATAGGTGTTTGATCTGAATATAGTTGACTCTGTTTGACTAAGTTGATTCTGTTTGAATATAGTTGACTCTGTTTGACTATGTTGACTCTGTTTGAATAAAGTTGACTCTGTTTGACTAATTGACTCTGTTTGATGTGTTTGACTTGTTGACTCTGCTTGAGTGTGTTGGCTATGTCGTAGTTAAATCTGTTGATTATCTTATCTCGTTATATTCTTTTCATTAACTGTTCGTATGATCATTGCATGCATTTGTCTCAGGAATCTTAAGTACGTGTCTCTGCGAGGCTGGTTGATGCGTTAGTGATTGACATTTGCTTTCTTGAGTCACCAATTGCTTTTACTAGGAAATGACAATTTCTTTGCGCCTCTTTAATTTTGACTACGTTTTGAAAAAGACAAATATTTGTTCAAAAATTCATTTGAAATCAGCGCATAACGGCAATCTTCTCGAACGTTTATAACTCACTCCTCCACTCCAACTCCATCACCCACTACCCACTCTATCTCTCAAAAAAGTCTACACTTTTTAGAACCCTAAACCCCTTTCATCTTACTTTCTGTGTTTCTCGGAGTTTCAAAAATGGTGCTCCACAAACAACCAGAAAGTTGAGTTCACTGAAGAAAAGCGTGGGGTAGCGGCTGGAAAATCTTCAACCCTCGACCTCAAGGTGTTGGTGGAACACGAAGTAAGGTTTGAGGATATGGCAAATGAAGGATCGACTTGGCGAACTTCATTGACATGGGGATAATGGATTTCTTCTGCATGAACAGCTTCGAGTCTATGAGAATCACGGTGAAGGAGTTACGGACTTATGCTTGGAAGTAAAGATAAGACCATTCGAGTCATGTTCAAGGTAAGAGCGCATTGTGGTCACTCGGGACCTAATTGCTGAAATCACCCATTGCCACTAACGATGGAGCGGTTGAAACCCCTGGTTGGGAAAAGGATCTTTGGTGGCTGGGATGTTGTAAATGAAACCATCTATGAGAAGCACAGGAGGGACAAGGCAATGGACATGAAGAGCAGGTTTGAAACCTTTGTTGAATCATCATGAGCTGCTTGGTGCCAAAATGCGGCTCTGTGGATCTTGTCAGCCCAGTACCTACAAGTTCATAATGTGGAATTATGAACTCAAAGCTAAAATCAACCTTCCCACAGATAATTTTTGAACATCTGCGAAGAGACTTAATGTACTCAGGAAGGGAAATATATGAATATCCTTATGGAAAGCTGGTATGTCGACAATTATGGAGAACGAGGTCTTATAAATCTTCTTCAAGGTCTCAACACCTTGGAGCGAGGGCTTGCCACGAAAGCGATGGTGATTCCTATTCTCTCTTGAGAATCTAAGGAGAATGGGACTCGCTTTCAAGAAGGTTATTCTTGCAATTCAGCAAAGGTGAAGAAGGAACGGGAAGAAAGTTGTGAAGAAGGGGAAGAAGATTGTGGTGGACTCTGGTGTCTCTCTGGACCAACGGAAAGGGTCACTTTCGAAACACAGGCATTCACATTGCCTCGGGAATCCTCGGCTCACTCTCCTGTGAGACTACATGCATGCCTACATGCTTACGAGAGGAAGAAGAAGAGAGAAAGCGGAGATTGATCGAATGATAAAGGAAAGGTTAGAGGAAACACGACTATATCATGAAGCAAGCTTGCTGCCAGGGCCTTATGCAGCGTGAAACCTTTGCCTCAGGTTCGTGCTCTACCTCACCGACCACTAGAGTGGCTATTCTGCTTGAGCCTCTGGTTGATCACCTTCGAAACCACCCACTGAAAAGGATACACAAGGTTGGAGATGCCTGTTTGCAAAAGGAAGAAGGCACTTGATAAGGTGGTTGGATTTATATGATACTACTTATCGAACTGGTTTGTTCTGTTAGCCTACGGTTGTTGAACCCCCTCCATCCTGATCCCCTTGCCCAAACCTAAACCCCAATCTGTCTCTGCACCCAAACCAACACCTACCAAAAAGCCTTTGCCGTCTTTACCCTCAGACTCATCTTCATCGATGAAGATGATGTTACTCCATGAGGACTAGACAAAGACCTCAACCCACAGGTTCAATTCCTATATTGAACCTTTAGCCTCTTTACCCCAGATTCCACTATACCTCAAACCCAAACACCTTCACCACCTAAATCACCACCCAAACCAGCTTCTCCACTAGAACTGCTTCACCTCACCAACAACCCAGACCTCAACATACCATGTGAGACCGTAGGTCCATTCGAGGAACACGAATCTGAGTCAAGGGTTGAGAGTCTTCATCTCTTGAATCTGGCAATATGGTTGTGTGTGAAACTCAACCTCTTCGCATGTTGCAACCTCTCACTGACTCCTCTTTAGACTTCCCATAATGGTACCCTTCATGTCTCATTATTCTCTCCTCCAAATTCTCCTCTCCGGGAAGAACCGAGAATGCGTGCAGACACCTGGGGATGATCTTTGATGATCTCTGTGAGCCTCTGCCCTTCTTTCTTGCACCACCTGGACCCTACGGGCCTGGTCTTGGGAACCAAGAATTGTGCGTTCTTCCCGATTTAATTGGTAGCATTAGTACTTCAAAGGCTTTGAAAAGATTGAGGAATCTCGTTTACGGGGTTTCCTTGGAGGCAACAGATTTGATGAAGTAATCAATGATCTTCTTTGAAAGAAGATCGGTATGAGGCGGGTGTCTGTGAACACTTGGTTTTGACAAGCCAGGCAAGTGCAAGAAGAAGAAAGCAGGGAGATGGCATCTTTATACGACATGGAGAGTTCCTCCCAGAAGAGGTCTTGCATTGTTTGGGGAACACACCTCACTCCCTCGTCCTCCTACTCCTCCAAGAGAACACCTTAACTCCACCACACACTGACAATGCTATGGTTGCATCTATACTTACGGATCGGCTTCACGCATGTCAATCTGTAGTTGTGCCAAAGAAGTTTTTGATAAATTTGGTTGAAGAAAAATAAGCGATTGAAGATTTATGGAATCTTGATCAAAGGGTGGCCTCGAGAAAGAAGCAAGATTTGATGACTACTCTGCTGCGGCAAATTTTGGAGAGGATGGAGCAACCCTAGAAAACCTTAGGATTTTTTTGCCTTTTAGTTTTCTCCACTTTTGATAGATTTGCTTTGAGTTTGTTTTTGTTCACTCTGTTTTATTTCTAATAAAATTTATTTATGACACTTGAAGTTTTTCTCTTTATCTTTCTTTATCTTTGTTTTGTTGTGATGTTCTTTATTTCTGTCTTAACCTTTTTGTCGATGACAAAGGGGAGAAGAATATAGAGAGTATAAAGCAATTGATGAACTAGTGTATCAACCAAGTGTCATCATGCACATACATTATGTGTTGATTAATATATTCTGTATGCTCTGAAACTTATATGTGTGATATCTCATGCTCTGTTACACTTAGAAATATTTATATATGCTTAATTCAGGGGAGCCTCTGAAATCATCACGAATAAATATTTTTATAAAGAAAAAATTGTTCATCGATATATGTATTTGTCATCATCAAAAAGGGAGATTATTGGAATCAAGTGGATTAAACAATAACCCTTAATTGTTTTGATGATAACAAAGATTAAGAGAACAATTTATTCTCTAACATGGTTATAAGTGTCACGAAATTATTTATATTCGGAAAAATTACCTTGAAGACTTAGTGAAATCTTGAATTTCACTCTGAGCTTGCTCGGCTCTAGTTCTTGGCACATAGAATCTGTTTGGTCAGCGCTACCTGGTGTAAGTCAGCGACTCACGGTAGATCAGTCTAAGAGACTACACTCTGTTTGGTCAACGCTCACGGTGTAAGTCAACGCTCACGGTAGATCAGTCTGAGAGACTACACTGTTTAGTCAGCGCTACGGTCTTGATCCACACTCAGCGGTGTGTTATATGTGCTCTATGATAGACTTAGTGCTTTCCTACACGATTACGTCATTTGATAGCCCATTAAATTCTACACACAAGAATCCGGTGATCTGTGAAGCTTCGATTCGATAGTAAAATTCAAGTACCTTGTTATCTCGGTATCTTTAGACAAGAAGAATGTCAAAGGATAAAATCATCAAGGAAACTTGTGCTTGAAGTGTCTATATTTTTTAAAAGCTCACTAAGGACAAATTCTTGACATTGCGTATAATACTCGAGAATGCTTTTCGTCTTGAAAGCGGCGTTACTGCAAAAGCCAAAGTTCCGAGGATGCGAGCTTTGACTTGGACAAAGAGGCGTTGTGTCACGCCGGCACTTACAGCGGCACTTTTTCAGCCTAGCTATATATCCTACCTCATACAGAGTAAGACAAGTATTGAGTTTTTACAACGATTTTCAACACGGTTATGCATAATCTAGCAACTTGAATATTTTTCAGTAGAGGAGCATCAACATCTATCTTCTCGAACACTACCCAATCAAGAGGCATTGAGCAATCAAGAATTCATCCAAGTCTCGAGATCGTTGAACAAGGCACTTCTTTGTTTTATTCTTTCTTTTAAGAAAGTTATTTTGTGCTAAAAGTATTTTCATTGTAAATTCTCTACGAAGAGAGTTATCTCTATATTGTTTCAAAAACTCTTATTTGAATACGTGCCTTAGCCCGATGGTAGCTGTATACCTTAGAGGCTCAATTGTCTTGAGTCGTTCTAAGAAGTTGTGAGTATAACTTAGCGAAATATACTCTCAAGTGTAATCGGTTGATTATAGTGGAGAAATCCTTCAAGTGAGTGAAGGGACTAGACGTAGCTATCAGGTGATAGTGAACTAGTATAAATCTCTGTGTCTCTTTCTTCTCTCTACTCTTTATTCCTTGCACAGTTTATTCAATAGTTATTTTTCATAAACATTTGTATTTGCGAAAAAGTTTTTAAAAACCCAATTCAAACCCCCCCTTTCTTGTGTTTTGCCACGTTCATGCTTGTCTAATGCTCTCACTGGCTTTAATTTGTTACAACTCTCACTTTCTTTTCATTGACTTGCTTCCTAATCTTGCCATGATTTAGAGGAGGAATAACCAAAACTTAGAGCTAATTTGGATAAAATCTCACTGCTGTGACTTTGGTTTCCCTTGACTTTATTATGTAAATTAATGATTCCCATTGTCTATAACTTTTACACTAATGAAAGTTGTATCTTATATATGTTTGTAAACCATTTCTATTTTGTACCTTGTAATATCATCTTTATAGTTCTACGAGTCTGATCTTTATAGTTGCTAACTGATAAGGGACAGTATGGTCGTAAATTTGTTTACAAGTTGGCTCCAATTTGCTTTGCACTTCTCTCTGTATTTCTTTTCCTTGCCACTTCTGCTTGTCTAATTTTATCCTTTGTGAGTTATGAGTTTAATTTGGTTTTCCAATTATGTCTGCACAGTTTGAGCTTTAGTAAGCGCTCGGTTCTTACCTCCCCTTTCGATTCACAATCCCGTCGGCACTGCACTGTTTGGGTAATGATTTTGTTTTTCTGTTAGTATATGCTTTTATTGTTCTTGTGTAGTTCTTTGAGTTTAATCTTGTGTTTGCGATTACTACTGCAGTGACACAGCTCCGCCTCTTCCTTCCTCCAGTTTGCCGCACGCCACATTCTTCTCTTCTGCAGGTATGGATTAATTCCTTTCCTTTAGTAACATGTGAACCTTAGGTTCAAGTTAGGGATTTCGAATACCCTTATGAAATAAAGTTTATTATTATTGATTTGATTGTATAGTGGAGTGCAGTAAAGAGGTTGGCTTCACCTTTGACCTCCCACAACTTGTATGTTTGATGTTTGCTCCTTTGTGTGCTCCATTGAGCTCCAAAGGTATGAGTGTGGTTATGTGTTGTCCATTATGTTGGTAAGTTTTGAGGCTTGACATAGAGCCCTAAATTCATAGTAATGATTTATGTTGAATTCCTTGATTTCTTATTTAGGGTTTTAATGCTATTTTTGTTGCATAGAAAATGCTCTCAATATGAGGATTGTCACTCTGATTTCACGCGCTGCTTGGTTGGATTTTCCATTGTGTTAAATTTTAACTAGTGTGCTAATGTAAAAATGATATCAAATAGCTTATGAGAATTTGAATTTTATAGATATGAGTGCGTGTTTGGTTCGCCGTTTGCATCTCGTCAATGTTTGTAAACAGAAAAGAACGAACACCAAGAGAAAATATTGAATGAAATCACAGAAGGAATAAGAAGAGGTTTTTTTTTTTAAAAAAAAGTTAGACATCGAAAAGCACTATGCAGTTTTTCACATTGGGCCGTTCAAAAGTGCATATTGGGAGGCGTGCAGCTGGTGCATTAATTTTAGAGTGTAACTTGTAAATATCTAATCTAATTATATATAATTAAATAAACTTGAAAATTATTAAACATTAATTACAGTAAATTATATGTATATGCCTAAGTTTAAATATTATATATTTTTAAACGAAACAGTTAGTAAAAGAAATTGAGAAAGGAATAGTAATTTGGGGGTCAATGATATTATTTATTCTTAAAAATAATTTAATATTTTTCGGATTACCTGGAAAATTCATTTTTTTTCTAACAAACTAATAGAAAAAGAAATAATATTAATATATTCATACCATACACATAGAAACTCAAAAATAAAGAACTCACAAAATTTAACACATATTCATAGACGTCTATCATTTTATAGATAAAAATATATTCTATACTAATAAATAATACACTTAGTTATTATATTATGTAAATAATTGATAGATTAAGTGTCCAAAAATATCACATAATTAAGTATTATGTTGAATAATACATATTAAGTAAAATATATGAAATGTAGAAATTAAACTTAAAGCTCATGGAACCAATGTAAATAACTAACTATTATATTTGGTAAAAAAAATAAATAAGTAATATATCATATTAAAAATAATTAATTAACACGTTGAATCATTTGCTTTGTTATTAGTATTGGGGAAAACCCTTATCTTCCCGTTTGAGGTTCAATATATTATTGAGTGCGTGTACTCTTTTAGATACCACGTGTTCATTGTATATTGAACCTTGAATTGTCCAAGTCGGACAGTTTGGGAAAAACTTTTTCTTTACTTGTATAATAGTTGTTGCTTGATTCTCGTATCTTGATATTTGATGAAATTTCGGTTAGATTCATTTCCTTTTGTTCTCTGAGTGCATACTTGATTGCCTTGTTCCTAACTGCGATTATTTTGTGTACTCAGAGACCAATGGGAAATGTCAATAAATTTTGTCAAGTATAAGATATGAGAATTAAGGAATGACTATTATCTGAGTTCTGAAAAAGTTTTTCCTCGAATGGGATAGGGTCATACCATTTAAAGAAAGAGAGCGGTTGTAAGAATGTCGTCTTCTTTGAAATTGTCATTTTTTTTTACATGCAGAAGATGGGATTTTTTCCTTCGAATCGTAGTTGGATGTACGATAGGTTGTATCCGGGAAGAGGGGGTTTGAAACAATCTTTTTGCGATGGGATTGATCACTTTGTTCAAGTTGCAATGGCACACGAAGATTTCGAAATTAATGGAGGAATTAGATGTTCGTGCCTTAAATGCGATTGCAGAAAGATCAAGAGCCCAGGTGAGGTCATGCTGCACCTGCAGAGAGTTGGATTTATGCCTAGTTACTGGATTTGGACTAGACATGGTGAAGAGTTACCTCGGGTTGAATTAGGGTTTGGCGATAATTGCACAGGTGCTTCAAGCAATTGCGTAGATACGAGATATGGTGAGCAGATTGAATTGATGCAAAATATGGTTTGTGATGCCTTGGGGGTCAACGTATCAGGCGTAGCACGCAGCTCGACTTGTACGTTTTATATTATTATTATTATTATTATTATTTAGTTAAGCTTTTTTTATTAAATAATTACAGTCTCAGCGGTTGAAAAGGGAGGTTCAGTTGCACGAGCTCCATCGTGCAACTCATATTAGGAAAGGTACCAGTGATTTTGTAGATGAGCGGTCGAGGCGGACCCAGGTAATTATAAAACATAATGAATAGTTTTTTAACAATGTTTATATTGTTTTATTACAATAAAAATTGACTAATTTGTTTATGTTTGACAGGAGGAGTTTGAGGCGAGGATGTCTCAGGTTAGATCTCAGACATCATCATGTTCCCCGTCTCAGAGCCCAGAGGATCCAGCTGCATCGCTGATGGTTTGGGCAGATGTTGTTGGCGGCAAGAAGAAGGGTCGCCTATACGGTGCTGGCGACCTTGCCAGCAACTACAAGAAAGGGGCCTGCTGCCTCCCCATTGGAGAGTCGTCAAGCAGTGGTGTTGCCGCGGATGAGCAGGAGATAGCAGAGTTGAAGCGGGCCATGGCCGAGCAGCAGTGGTTGGCGGCCGAGCAGCAGCGGATTGCGGCCCAGCAGCAGGAGGAGGCCCGCCGGACGGCTGCCATGTTGGCTCAGTCTTTGCGGCAGGAGGATCTGTACCATTTGCTAGCTTGCGAGCCGCCTCCTCCACCGCCTCGCCTCTGCCTCGCCTCATAGTCTTGGTGATCATGTCGATGATGCAGATGGTGATCATGATCGGGACTATCGTGACTATTAGTTATGTTTGAATCGATATTTTTATATTTCCTGATATCTTTTTATTACCGCTTTGTTAAATCGAATTTTTATTTATTTGTTACGTTTCTTTTTTTTAATTTGTTTTATAGTTTACGTTATCGCATTGCATTTTTAAATACAGGAATAAATTAATAATTAAATGTAATAACTAGTAATCGTTAATTAAATGGATAAATAAATTAAATTGATTACAAAAATTAAAATTAAATAATTAAAAAAATTAAATACTTTTTTTAATAAAAATTTAAACAATTTTCAATTAAAAAAAAAATTAAAGTTCGGCTTTACCGAAGGTCATGGCCGTCGGAAATGTCAATTGTTGTAGACTCGGCATTATCGACGGGTTAAAGCCGTCGGAAGTTACCGAACGATTATACCGACGGGCCAAAGCCGTCGGTACGCATTTGCGACGCGCGTTTTACCGACAGATATTAGCCCGTCGGTAATCCGTCAGAATTTTTGGATTACCGACGGCATTTGTGGATTACCGACGGCTTTTGGCCGTCAGTAATCCCGCGATTTCTTGTAGTGTCATCTCTGGCAAGAGCTTTTTCTTGGAAAGAATTCTGAGACCCTTCTCACTCATGTGGCCGAGCCGTTTATGCCATAGCTCGGTCGGAACTTCTTTCTTAGTGGAATTTACTTCTCCTCTACATAACTTGGCTTGTGTTAAATAGAGAGAAGTATCTTTCTTGCCTTTAGCTACTACCAGGTTGCCTTTGGTGAGCTTCCAACTCCCTTCACCAAAATAACTGTTGTAGCCACCATCATCAAGTACTCTGGTGGAGATCAGATTGAGGCGTATATCAGGAACATGCCTTACATCTTTCAAAAGTAACCTGCATCCAAGGTTGGTCTCCAGATAAATATTGCCGATGCCGACAATTTGGGATGCATCATCATTTCCCATCCTTACTCGCCCGAAATCGGCCTGAGTATAGGTTGAGAAGAACTCACGCTTTGAGGTAACGTGGTAGGAAGCACCTGAGACAACTACCCAAGTAGAGTCTTGACATGCAAGATTGATGTAATCTGCATCTCGAACAATGGTAACATCTTCAGAGACTGTTGCCGTGTCATTTGTTCGGTTTTCTGCTTCCTGCTTCTGCAACTGTTTCAACTTCCGGCATTCTCGAATGAAATGTCCGGGAAGGCCACAGTGATGACACTTCTTGTCATGCCTCGATTTGGACTTTGATCGTCCTCTTTGCCAGTTTTGGTTTTGAGAACCTCTACCTTTACTTCTCCCTCGCCCTTCTTGCTTGCCTTGCTTCTCAGTGACAAGCGCTTCAGATTCAGGATTGTATCCTTCATCTTTTTGTCGAGACTCCTCGTTCAATATTATGTCATTTACCATATCCATGGTAAGCGTGCCTTCAGGAGTGGAGTTACTGACTGAAACAACTAGGGTGTCCCAGCTCTTTGGTAGAGAACTTAGCATCAACAATGCTTGTAGCTCATCATCAATAATCATCTTCATTGAGTTGAGTTGATCAACAATGCCTTGGAACTCACTCATGTGTTCCGATACACTATTCCCGTCTCTGTACTTCAAATTGACTAAACATCGCATCAGATTGGCTTGGTTCTGTGCGGTTGTCCTTGCATACATTTTCTCCAAATTTTGCCAAAGAACGTAAACATCATGTTCATTAGCAAAATTCTGAAAAATGCTCTTGTCAATCCATTGACGGATTTGAGCAGCACACTTCCGATTTAGCAATCGCCCACCACCGCGATGTGCTAGTCGAAGTGTCGTGGTTTTTTCCGCCTTTTCCGATCTTCTCATCCGACGAAGTTTTTGTTGCGATTCTTTGCTTTCTCCTTCGGCGTAACGATCGGCTTCCATAGATCTTTAATGTATAAAAGATCTTCCATCTTTGGCTTCCACATTGCATAATTAAATGCAGTTAACTTTATCATATTACCGGTGCTCCCCTCCATTGGGATGACAGGTCAATAAGTTTCGCCGTGCTTTGAAACTTCTTCGATAATGAATAGTGCCATGTGAATAGTACCACTTATACTGGAACAGTAACCGTAGTCTGTAAATAGTGCACCAGGTAAGTTCCCAGGAAAGAGAGGTGGGTCTCCAATGGACACAGTTAAATACCAAATCTTTCCTTAGCCAGAACTTTCCTAGGCATGCATAACTTTCACAACTACAATTAATTTCCAGCAACAAGAACAATTATTTTCTAATGTGGAAGATCAGACAATTCTGCAACTACAGAGCATACTAAGAATTTTCTTATAAATAGTACACAAACCTGGCTCTGATACCACTTTGTTGGGAAAAGTCTGCATATTATTTGTGTAAAATAAATTACCACAGCCCAATAATAATTCCCAGCCCAGAATAATTATCTAAATAAATAGACAATAATAACGCCAGAGATTTTAGCGTGGAAAACCCTCCAAAGTGAAGGTAAAAACCACGAGACCCGTAAGCCGCTTAAACTTCCACTATAACAATAATGAGATTACAAACTTCACCCTTAGGTGATATCTCTCAAAATAATACAATAAATTTGTACTCTCAATTTGTGGCTAAAACTCTCACAAATTAGTTCTCTCTATTTTTCTCTCTCAGAAACTTTCTCTAAGGCTCTCTCTAACTAATGCTTGTTGCACTTAGTTGTGGATGGTGTAATTTTATCTCTCGGACTGCTCCTCTATTTATAAGAAAAAGGATATGCACTATTACAACAATATTGCATCGCCTAATTAAATTTTGAAGCAGCCAACCACTTTTAATTAATTATTTGCTACTCAACCACACAACTCCAATTTGCTTTGAAAAGTCAAAGCAGTTGGCTGGATCACCAACAAAAAGATATAGATTTTTTTTAATGTTTTCAAACAAGTGTTTTTCTTAAATATACATTTACTTTTTTCGAAAAGAGAGTGTAAATTTTAGAGTATGAGGGGAGGGAAGTATAATTTTCTCTATTTTATTTTATTATATTTTAAACAATTTAAACAATTAATTAATTTTTTTTATATTAATCTAAACATATTTTATATAAGCAATACAGATCTGAACTACAAATTGTATCAAATATCTAATTATGTATCAAATATCTAATTACTAATATCAAAAAAGGGGAAGTTAAAATATAAAAACAACTCATACAAACCAAACACCTTATATTAGGCGGGCGTTACCAGAACTCTAGCCCCTAGAAAGAAGACACACATGCATCAGAAGAAAATAAGAGATAACACGAGAAATGAAACTGATCTTAAAAGAGTAAAAACCAAATTTGCATTGAGACGTTTTACTTAGGCCTTGTTTAATTACACTTTTCAAAAATTGTTTTTTGTTTTTAAAAAATAATAAAAAATAAAATTTGTTTTTTACTAACTTTTATAGAACAGAAAACAGTTTTTGAAAACCAAATCAAACATGCCTTTAATCTCCGGCTTAGATCTAGATTGCAGGGTCGCTTAAGGGTGAAGAATACATGAGCAAGTTGTTTTTTTTCTTTCTTTTCTAAAGGTATATTTAAAGAAAATGTCATTTCTCCTTTGATTTTGTTTATCAAATTGACTACACAAGATATTTGCCTATCTTCGAAAGATCTAAATTTTTTCATTGTTTTCATTCGGTGTTTTTTTTAAAAACATTTTACCTAAAGCAAAGATAATGTAATTCATGAAAATGAAAATGAAAAGAGATATAAGCGTGGTATTAATATCAGGACCGGTTTATGTAATGCAATCAGCTTTTATTCCCTGACTTATTTGTGATGAAATTGATAAGAGGTGTAGGAGTTTTGTTTGGGGGATACTGAGGATCACATACATGTCCATTTGGTCAATTGGAAGAGTTTATGGAAACCAAAGCCTTGGGATGTGTTTGGGTTGCGTGAAGCCTGGAATATAAATCAAGCGTCCATGATGAAAGCTTGTTGGCAGCTTTTGACTAGAAGAAATGACTTATGGGTTAACATTATTCGGTCAAAGTATGAGTGTGGTGGTGATCATTTTGCCAAGATTAATAGTAATAAGGTTGGGTCAAATTTCTGGATAGGCATTTGTCATGCTTGGGAGGATTTAGCTAGAAACATAATTTGGAGACTTGGGGATGGTCAAACAATTAATTGCTGGAACAATGTGTGGGTTCCTGAAGTGGGTGCTCTGAGGGATGTTATTACTCATAGCTTAACTGATGTAGAGAGTGTAATTAGAGTTTGTGATTTAACCAATCAACAAGGGGAGTGGGACATGACTCGGATAACACATTTGCTACCAGAGGATGTTGTGAATCTCATTCTCAAAATGTGTCCTCCAAATCCGAATAGATATTCAGATGCAATCGCCTGGAAGCTGACGAAGGATGGGAATTTTTTTTAATTCCCCAGCTCATGATTTTCTGTTGGGGTTTGAACAGCATCTGCAATCAAAGCTATACAAGCGAATATAGTCTTGGAGTGGGCCGAACCATTTGCATCTGTGAAGGCTCTCTCGGTTTGCTTTGTTGACGAATTGGGTGAGATTTAGAAGGGGTTTTGCTTCGTCAAGCGATTGCCCGGTTTGTGATGTGGTGGAAGAATCAATTTTCCATATGACTAGAGAGAATGGTGAAGTCTCTTGTTTGTGGTTGAAGTTGGGAGAGAACTCATTAATTGCAGCTTTTTAGAATTCGGACATTGAGTAGTGGTTGGACCTAAATTTAGCTGATGAATCTCTCCATCATGATTTCAAGTGGAACATGATTTTTGGTGTTGCTGTGCTTCAAATTTGGTGTCACCGGAATGAAAAGGTTTTTGGGGGGCAGGACGGTGTCTGAGAGTGTGCAGATCCGTGGTGTGTTGATTGCTTGTCAATCTATTATGCAGAGTTGGGAAGAAAATGGGCTCCTCTGTCGTGTTGGTAGTTCGCCGATTGAGCCTCATTATGTTAGGTGGGTACCTTCTGATGAAGATTGGATTAAGCTGAGGTGCGATGGTGTTGTGTCTCAACAAGGCACTTTGGGATCAGCTAGTGGTGTGCTTTGGAGGCGCGGTGGTGAGTTCATCTGTGGGTTTGCATCCAGACTGCGGAGCTCTGGGTCCTATACACGAGACTTTCATTGACCTTGAGTAAGGGTTTTCATAAAGTAGTAATTGAGTCAGATTCAATGACGATTATTAAATTTATTCAGTCGAGGTGCTCTTCGCAACACCCCCTTTTTGCCTTAGCTACTGACAGTGGCGGATCCACATGCATCTAGTTGGGGGCAATTGCCCCCATAAAGATTTTTTTTTTAACTTATAGATAGTTAATAATTTTATTTTTTGCCCCGATAAAAAAAATAAATGTTGACCCCATAAGACAAATTTTTAGAATAAAGGCTTAAAATAGTCATTGACAAAAAACACAGACACCTATTTGGCTCCTAAGAAATGAAAATTACAAATTTAGTCATTAAAAATTTTAAATATCGGTCAAATTAGTCCTTAAAAATTATTCTATAAATGACTAATTTGTTCGATATTTGAGATTTTTGGAATCAAATTGGTACTTTTTATTTTTCAGAGAGCAAATAAATCTCTGTGTTTTTTGTACTAGTTTGGGTCTTTACTAATTTTAATTAAAATGAGCATAAAAAGTTATAAGAGACAAAATATTGCCCCCACCGGAAAAACTTTTTGGATACGCCACTGGCTACTGATATCGGATCCCTTATGAATAGTGTTGGTGAGGTGGTGATTTTGCACATATTCAGGGAGGCCAATCAAGTGGCGGATGAGTTAGCCAAGTTTGGGCGCAGTCTTGAGTCTTGTAGTAAAAGTTTTAGTAGTGTGATTTGGTTTTGTATACCTACATAGTAAATGTTGCTGAAACTTAGTTTTCTAGAGGTTTTTGATTTGTTTTTTTTTTCCTCGGGGGTGTAACCCCTTGTTGTCCAACAAAAAAAATATCCGGACCGGTTCAATCTTTAATCAAAAACATATAATTGAAGATCAATTCTTTCAACTAGAGCAATGCCCCACGAGGCATCCCAAGGAACACCAAAAATAGATGCGGAAGTTGTAAAGCAGGGGAATATTTTCCCAACAAATTGTATATAGCCCCCCACCCCCCTGTCCTCTAGGAATTTACATAAGAAAGATATTAAGCTAGCAGTCGAGAGATTAAAGAGAATAATCTGAGTGGAGAAAGTTGCTTTTGACACATCAAAACTTTGGTTTTGTGTTTAACAATAATAATAATAATAATAATAATAATAATTATAATAATAAGAAGGAAAAAAAAGGAAATTTAAACTTTTAAAAAAATAATAAAAAGCAGAACAAATTCCCTCCAATATGTGATTGGGCTCCCCCCCCCAACGCTCCTCTGTGCCCCGCCAAAAGAATGCCTTCGTGCCGATACCATTTCTGCCAAATGTGCCCTCTCTCTCTCTCTCTCACACATTCCCCTCCTATATAAACCCTTTCCGTTTCTCTCTTCCTCTTTCAGAACCGAACCATCACAATAACAAACCCTCTCTTTCTCTCTCTCTCTCTCTCCCCGCAAAATCCCGAACCTCCGTTTTCAGTCATTTGCTCCCAATCAAACTGAACGAAGAAGCACTGAAGCAGCATTCGCACTTCGTAGAACTTTGCACCTTTCAGGTTAGCTTTCTCTATCTCTGCCTATTTATCTGTTTTTGCTGGTGTGTTATGATTGACTCAATTGATTTTGCTTTTTGAATCGGAGTGTTAGATTAGATCTCGCTAATCGCTTGATTGTTGCATGTTGTTTTTAGATTTTTTTTTTTAAAATTTGTTGATGATCGATCTTTTTTTGGTTTTCTCCGCGACTTGAATGAATTTTGAATGTGAACTAGAAGTTGCTGTTTGGCTGCTGAGAAAATTCGAGGAAAACCGAAAATGAAAGCGAGAAAATGAAAACGACATCGTTCGTTTTGCTTTATCTCTGCTTTTTGCTCGCGTTTTTCGGTTCGAAGTTCTCGGTCGAGTGACCTGCGATTTTCGTGCGCGCCGAATTCTTTTAATTCGGGTGGTTTTTGTTGATATGAGTTTCTTGTTTACTTATTTTGTGAATGTGAATTTAACTTGGCCTGATATATCCGTACGAAAACGTCCCGTGCTAGTTAGAGGAATCGTTGACGTGTTATTCTAGCCTCTGTAAAAAGAAGGATGAAAATTCCAGAAGCAGAAAACTCAATTATGGTCACAACGCGTTGAATTATTCACAGGAGCTTCTCCAGGCAGATATTTTAGTGGATATTGGTATAACACTAGTAGTGACGTTAAGTTTGCGGGTTTGGGGTTTTGTGGTCCCCTAGGGTGTTTGTTAGTTTGCTTCTTTGGACTTGGAGATTCTCTGCGAAAAATTCTTTGATTCGTTCCTTGAAATGCTCTGTGCGACCTTGGAAGTTTATTCTGTGGAGGGTGAAACCCGTTTCTAAAGTGCTTTGGCTCGTGGTTCACTGCTGTCCTTTGTGTGTGTGTGTGGAGGGGAATGGGAGCTTGGAAAGAGAAAACATCGTGTTGTTATATATGATCATGAGGAAAAGAAGCGGTGGAAATGAATAGGGGCCATGGCTTCTAAAGATAGGCTTTTGAGTTAAAGATGGCTCTCGTCTCTCTGTAGATCAAGCAGCAGCACATGTGACTCACTCAGGCACCCATGTGGTAGAGTTTGTGGATGCCAGGAATGATGGACCCTGAAAGAGTTATACTTGAGGTTTCTCTCATTCTATATAGAAGCTATATTAGTTAGAAGAAGATTTTCTTAAAGTTCGACACCGTGCCAGGTCAAACTCTGCGATCATGCAAAACCTGCCCATCTATTATCGTATGTCGTAATGAGGATGCTCTTATAGTAAAGAATAATTAGTAGCATAGTACGGTAATTCAGCTTTGTAGGCTATAGTCTAGTAAGTAGTAACTAGAATGAGAATTCAATTTAGTAATCTAATATCTTTACAGCTTGTACCAATTAAGAAGATTATAGCCGCAGCTGCCTAGTTTTGGAAAACAAGCTCACTCATCAGATTTGGGTTTGGGCTAACTCAATTCGGAAGGCTAGTTTATGAGGCGAGAGTTGTCCCAATCAGACCATATCACTACCCTGAGAGTGTGAATGGTTGTCCTAGTTGTCCTTATTTGAGGGTTATGGCTCGTGTGCTTGGTGCTGAGGTATGGAATAATTCTACATTTCATGTAGAGAACTTTGGCTTTTCAGGGCCTCTGTTTTTCCGTTTCATTTTACATTCACTTTGACAAAGGGCATCTGATGGTGAACCGTGCTGCTGTCGAGAATAAAAATCTTGGGAGTCAATTAGTCTAGTCTCTAGTGCATCTTTTAGGTCAGAATTGAGAGCAGAGACATGCAAATTGACTGCCAGTGGGGTCAGAAGAAAAATATAGTTCACGAGGATAGTATCTTTTGGACCAGGATTTGCAGGGTAAGCTACAGACTGTCTACCCATGAAAAGGACTTGAGTTGCTGGGTGTTAACTAGGGTGCTCATGGTTTGGATAATCATGTAACCAAAACCAAATCCAATTAAAACCACATATTAGGATGGGTTTTCAAATTCAAATTTCTAAAACCGGATCTCAAATATGGTTACGGATATAAAACCAGTTGTTTTTCCATATCCGGTTATGAAATCAGTTGCAACTCAAAACCGGTCATGAAACCGATTTTTGTCCTAAAACCGGTTACACAATCAGTTATGGATCTCAAATCCAGTAATAAAACTGGTTTTATATCTGGTTTCATACTTAGATATCTGGTTTCATCTCTAAATCCAATTATAGTTTGGTCTTTTCACTTCGATCGTTTACAATAGGAAACAGTTGTTTTGTGATAGTAATTTGTTTTTGTTTTGTTTTACATTATAAAGTCAGTGCCATTATTGTGATGCGGTGGTCCTTCCTTCTGGAACAACGTCCACGTATCCTGCCATGCTATCTATTCGTAGGGTTGAGTCTAATCTAGCTTTATAATTTCCAGAACTATATCCTAAATATATTTGTCTTCATCTTTTTATTGATTTTTTCTTGGTTTAAAATTAATTAACGTGTTTGAGCTTCATGAAATAAATTTAGTATGTTTTAATTAATTTGATAAAATTTCAAGTTTGTTTAATTTAACGATGTATTTTAAAACTTTTTTTACTATTATTGATGATAACTATTTTACTTAAACTCACCTATCTTATTTAGCAAGATAATATATTTAGATATACATAATTATTTTAAAATTATATATCATAAAACATGGCTCAATTTCAATTTATTATTTTCTAAAGTTTTTTTTTTAAATTAGTTGTGCAGAAATTTTAAATTTGTGTATTTTGTTTAAATAGTAGAAGAAAAATGAAAAGAAATAAATTAGTTAGAAAAACAAAAGATTTATTGTTATTTCTTGGTAGAATATAATAACAGGGAAGAAAAAAAGATAAGCGTAACATCGATAGCAAAATATTTCGTCTGTCGTTTCTGCAAGTTTCGTTTCTGTGCTATTCTATATGCATTTCAGCATAACTCTAAATGGGCGGTTGAGCTGCAGTGGAATAGACATGGTCACATGGATATCTACTTTATCAACCGGATCTAAATTACGGACATCCAAATCCAAAGATAAATGGATTGGTTAAAAAATTGATCGTAAATATCTGGTTTTTTCAAAATGGTTTTGGACATGGATATGGTTTTAGTCTACTATCCGGTTATTTTGTGCACCCCTAGTGTTAACAATTAATTTCGTAAACCGGATGTAGATTCTTAGAGCATCCACAATAGTGAACTCAACTGAGTTGCTTAGCTGATAGTTGAGCCCTTTTATTGCCATGTCAATTTTAAGCACTCCAATCATTTTTTCTCTCCAACTTTGAACTCCGACACTTGTGTTGCTGAATCCATGTTCAACACACTCCTTCCTCTTCCTAGTTTCTTCCCCTTCTTTCTCGTCATTCAACATTCTACACTTGGGTTGTTTACCTCATGTTCAGCTGTGCTTATAACTAAATAATCCAATATTACAGGTGGATTCCAAAAATATTATTTTATTGTTAAGAATTCATGACTTATGGTTACTCTAACGAAGACTTATTAGATTAATTTGTTTTATATTTTAAATAATTGATAATTAAAATTTTATTGAGAAATTTTAATAAAATATTCTTAAAAATTATACAATAACCAAGTCTTCTTATATTAAATGTCCTCTCATGAACCAGGCCCAATAACAAACCATTTAATTCTAAATTCCATTCAATGGTTTAAGCTATAGTTTTATTTTTGATGAACCTATAGTTTTATTTCATATTACCGTCTCTATATATAACTATCAGATCATTGCATATTTGGTTTATTCTCCATTCTCCATACTGTCCTTTTACAAGTCTTTTCTCTCTTCGAAACCATCAACACTTTATTTTTTTCTTTTTACAATAAAAGCTATCCAAACTTTTTCCCTAATCATTTCATTTTCATTTCTAATTCTTAAGTTTATAATCCACACTAAATCTTAGTTAAGGGTAAATAATTCCATGCTTTCATTTATGCATCATTTTTTGTATTTTAGTTTCGATCTAGCTTTGGATTAACTTTTCCCGCCACTAAAATCATTAGCAAAAACAAGAATTTGTTTTATACATTTGACTAGCTCAAAAAATCCGTGTTCAGTACAAACAAGTGACAGAGAAAACAGAAGCTAAAATGTAGTTATGTATGTTTTTGGCGTGTAGTTAAATTTTTTTGTAAGAAAATATTTTTGGCGAAAAAACGGATGAATGAATTTTTGTCACATGTCCTAATGTGGTAAAGTTTTTTATATAGATAATACAGACAGACTATTATTCTGGGAGTTATTATCAAAAGAGTACATGTACGAAAGTATTTTACTGCAATGCTGAGTCAGTTTTCCAATGATACTATAAATAATAATGTTAATTCTGCACTTGCGTTCGCACATTTTATACATACCTTTCTCATAAAAGAAAGGGGAAAAAGGATAGTGGCATTTAAAAACTATTTTTATTCTATCACTTTTATATCACTTTATTTTTAACGAATAAAAAATATTTCAACATGCATTTTCTTTACCTTTAGCATCATCAAATAAGCATATAGTATAAGTAGTATGATATTTTGTTGCAAAAATATCATTCTTTTAAATAGAAACGGAGGATGTGAGTTTTTCTTTTATTATTATATTAGCGAGAAAATTACTACGGATGAAAATTTCAGATGTTGAAGAAAATAATTGAAAAACTGGGTATCGCTCCATGATTACAGTAATAATGAGACCACTTAAACATTAACTCAGTTATCTCATTTTACCACAACAGCATGCGATGGATACCGCGAAGGTACGTTGCTACTAGTATTACATGCTTTCCACTGAATCGAATGATACCAACAATAATAAGTCGAAATGAAGTTGTAAGATAAAGGAAGAACTCTTCTAGATAAAGGAAGAACTCTTCTTTCTCTTTCTTGGCTGTCACATGTGCAACTCTCTGATCTTTGGCTCTTGAGCTAAAAACTTCCACTTTGTCTCAGATGTTTCGACCCATTATTTTCAGCATGTTGGTCTTAAAGAAGTCAACTTTTCCCTACGAAACAGTCGTAGCCCTCTTTGGTCAGCTCATTCATTGATGAAGTGAAACTAGTAGTTCCTAAATTGTGTTTAGAGAACCCCTCTGCCTCTGGTTTACTATGACTGGATTAGTGTGTTTCTGGATGAGTGTTTACAAACTTAATTTTAAATGATTTTGGTTTTATAAATCAATTTTAATAATTATTATTTTAAAGTGAAATAATTTATATTTGAATTTCAATCACTTAATAATTATGGTAAAAAATTACTTCACCATAATTATATTCAAATCCATTTTCCGCAGATTCATTTCCAAACACTCCGAAAATCACAAAAGAGGCTATTTTGTATCCAAATTATTTGTGGATTAAAACGGTTTTTCCTTCGTGAAATGTCTTTTCAAAGGAAGATTGTTAAAATGCTTTATATGGTCCTTCCCAAAAAAAGAAATGTTTTTAAACGACTTGTTTTTTTCCCGTTAGAAACATATACCCTACAGGTCAGGTCGGGTCTGGACAAATCCTTTCCGTAATCTGGATATGTGTTTTTTACCTTGTTTGAAATTTAGACATGCTATGCTTGCAAAGGAGAAAATTATTCAAGGATATACTATCATACTAATTTTATATGTAGGCAGTTAATACATCTATTCAACATTCTATGGTTTACACTTTTTTTTTTTTTGTGATAAGATGGTTTACACATGTTCTTGCTACAAAACGGGGGGACTAAACTCAAATAACAAAAACACTCGAGATACAAAGAAAGCTATCAAATACAGTAACTTTCTTGGTTTGAAGTCTAAGGAACTAGATACCCTTCTCGAGTCGATGAGCTTCCCATGTATAGGTCGCTGGTTGTCAGGGAGGTCACGTTCCCAACTCCCCTGGATGGGCGTTATTAGATGTATAGTTAGTTTTATCAGTTCAGTTTCTTACCGTTATTTCTGTTAACTTGTTATGATTGTTGACTTGGTCAAAGTTAGTTATAGTTAAGCCCAGCATCTGGATCACTCATGATGAATCACTCCTCCACTCCTTGCTCGTCACACGTTCGCGGGGTGAAGTGATATCAGAGCTAGCAATTGGAAAGAATTGAATTCTGTATAACCTCAGAATTCATACTGATTGATTGAATGAACATACCCGGGAGCAAGCCTTTTATAGAGGCTACAGTTTACAATCAATAGAAGAGACTTGGCATAGATAACCAACTTAACTAACTAAACTAACTAAAATACCTAACAACTAATACAACTAATTCTGTTATATAGTAACAGATAACAATATTAACTAACACTCAGAGTCTCGAATTCATGTAACTGTAGTTCTATCCGATACGAAGGTCTTGCGGTAATTGCCTTGAAGATGTGGTCAGATCATACCTCCATATTGGCTTTCCCGAAGTTGGACCATATAGGCCCAAAGAAGTTAGGGGATTGGGCCTCCCAAGTTGGGCCCTTGTCGGGCTACACCGAACAACATACACATCTAGTCTAGAAGCATATAAAATACTTCTGGTTTTCTTCAGTTGAAGGGATCATGACTAGGAGAGTGATTGCATTTTGATGACATGTTGGGCATATCTCCAAATTTATTGCATCTTTTAAAAAATGTTATTATTAAGCTTATCCATGACTCGATCAGAGGTGCATCCATGAGGGAAACTTATCCGACGATCATACTTACCATCCAAGGAATTGCCACTTACTAGAAACTAGTATTTCCCATTTCTCCATATTGGATTGTCAAGATAATGGTCTCACTAGGTGATGAGATATTCGGCCATGCAAGCTCCATGTCTTTCGTATTGGGCCATAAAATAAAATTTGTGGTAACCAACCCTACCTGATTTATGACAAATTTATGGTCTACTGGATTTCCCCGGCCACCGTATAGCTCTTACGGGGGCCATTCCATTAAGAAGTTGGATCTTGCGTATCTGGCAGCGCCAATTCAATAATGCGAACTCCCCTTGCCTTCATTTTTAGGAGAGAAAATAAAAAGCTGCAAACCTTTTCTGTTAATTATTACTACTTTTGACGCTTTTTGCTGGACCAGTGGGCCTTTTCGAGCAACTAGTCACATGTATTTCTTATCTTTACAAAATTTTAATTTTATTTCATTTGGTGTTACTAGTGTATGGTTCCAATATTTATGATTAGCACAGTGGAAGACAATGTTGCATTAAATATTTCAAACTACCGTTTGATGATAGGTTTTACTCTTATGATTATGAGTAGAGTAGTGGTTGAGTCATTCTAGGAAAAAAATTATAGGCCCCTAGATGTTCTTCCTTTATGGAGCATACCATCATTGGATTATTAATACCGGACTCATGCATTAAGGCCATCACTGGATAATTAATACCGGACTCATGCATTAAGGGGAAGTCTAATATATTTAGTGGTAGACATGAATGAAGAAGAACCTTCAGCATGGAAGAATCTTTTGTTATTCTGCGCTATTGTCTTACTAGGCGTAACAAGTCACAAATGTGAATGAAACATATTAAATTTTTATAATTTTTATTAAAAAAAATGAGTTGATATTATTGTTAATTCTTGGATAAATAAGTGTGGTTCTCACCACTTTTTTCAGCTTTTCAGTCCATGTAAAATTAGTATGAGAAATTGATTGATAGTACATTGTTGAGATTCAGCACCAAACTGAATTGAGAAATCGAAACAAGCAGAAAAGAGCAATCTGCAGAAAATTGCAGAATGCAGAAATTGAGAAGAAAGAAACAAGCACACAAGATCTTATCGTGGTTCGGAGCAAATTGTCTCCTAAGTCCACACTGACTCACTGTTTTATTGATCCACTGTAAAACACTCTCTCACATACAAGAATTCCCAGAAATCTCACCACACTTGCACACACCCGAGAGAAGTTACAGATTTGTGATACAATACCGAGTTATCTCTTGCCCTACAAGGCAACTAGCTAAGACTTATATACCCGATAGAAAGCAGGTTACAAAACAGATCAATTAGTTGGCAATTCCTAACAAACAATTGCAACTAACTATCAATTAACTAAATCTATACAAGTATCACATAGCTAACCAATACTGAACTAATCCTAACTAACTAGATACATTGATGATACCCAAGATATAACAAATCTCCACCTTGGATCTTCAATGCACAAACTACTAGATGACTCCAAGTCTCTGAGCAGAGACTTCATCACTTGAAACAGATTCCAATATTCACCAAATTTAAACAATGAGTAAATTTGATGCTAGGAATTACCTTAGTCAACATATCAGCAGGATTGTTCTCTGTAGCAACCTTCTTCACTTCAATCACACCTTGAGCTATGATATCACGAATAAAGTGCAACCTTATGTCAATGTGCTTTGTCCTCTCATGGAACATTTGGTTCTTTGAGAGACAAATGGCACTTTGACTATCACATCTCACTGTCACAACATGTGTCTTCCCTTCAAGTTCACTTACAAAACCTTTCAACCAAATGGCCTCCTTAATAGCTTCTGTTAAGGCTATATACTCGGATTCTGTTGTAGACAAAGCAACAATTGGTTGAAGATTGGCCTTCCAACTTACTACGCATCCATATAATGTGAATAAGTAGCCAGTTAATGACCTTCTTCTATCAATATCTCCTGCAAAATCAGCATCTACAAAGCCTACAAGTGGACTGCTTTGAGATTCTGTTTTGCCAAATATCAAACCAAGGTCTTTGGTACCTTTAAGATACCTTAGCATCCATTTTACTGCAAGCCAATGATCCCTTCCAGGATTACCCATGAACCTCCATAACACTAGTGCATAGGCCAAATCGGGCCTAGTGCATACCATAAGTACATCAAACTTCCGGTGGCATTAGAATAGGGAATCTTTGCTCATGAAGCTTCTATCTTCATCTGTCTTAGGAGCTTGGTCGATAGACTTGAAATGTGCAAAGAATCGGTGTCATTACAGGTTTTGCATCTAACATGTTAAACCTTTTCAAGACCTTATCGGCATAATCGGTTTGGTGAGCCATAGCGGAACCACGAGACCTGTTTACATTTATCTCCATCCCAAGTATCCTTTTGGCAGCACCTAGGTCCTTCATTTCAAATTCTGAACTCAGTAATTTCTTCAATTTATCAATGGCAGTAGTGTCAACACTTGCAATTAGCATGTCATCCACATACAAGAGTAGATAAATGAAGTAGCCTGTTGATTCCTTTCTGAAATAGACACAACTGTCAAAAGAACTCCTCATGTAACCTTTTGAAGTCACAAAAGAGTCAAACCTTATATACCATTGTCTTGGTGATTGCTTGAGTGTATATAGAGACCTCTTAAGCAAACACACCAAATGCTCCTTCTCTGATTCCACATGCCCTTCAGGTTGATTCATATACAACTTTTCTTCCAAATGTCCATGCAAGAAAGCTGTCTTGGCATCCATTTGCTCGAGTTCAAGGTTATAGGTAGCAACAAGAGCCAAAATGACCCTAATACTTGTATGCTTAACAACAGGAGAGAAGATTTCATTGAAATCTATCCCTTCCCTTTGTGAGAAACCTTTTGCAACAAGTCTTGCCTTGAATCTACACCTTTCACTTCCAGGAACTTCAGGTTTTCTTTTATAAACCCACTTGCAGCCTATGGTTCTCTGCTTGGCAGGTTTTTCAACAAGTTCCCATGTATTGTTCTTCATGAGAGAATCATATTCTTCCTTCATAGCAGCCCTCCAATGCTCACTATCAATCCCAGAAACAGCTTCTTTGAAATTGACAGGATCGGATTCATGATCCTCAATTTCAATACTCAAGGCATATGCAATTAAATCAGCATATCCATACCTCTGGGGTGCCTTTATCTGCCTCCTCTATCTGTCTCTGGCCAAATTATAAGAAGAATTCGATACCTCCTCATGATTAGTGTCAAAATCAGATTGTATTTCACAATCTGTTTTGTCTGGAGCTGGCTGCTCCACCTCAAACTGAGTAGTCTTCTCAGTTTCTGCTGCTGGGTGATTCTGGACTGCCTCCACCTTAGAATTAACAAGTAGATCCTCTTCTTTAAACACTACATCTCTGCTAATCACTGCCTTTCCTCCACCTGGACCAGTTAGCCACACTTTGTAGCCCTTAACTCCATCAGGATAACCGAGAAAGATACCCTTCTTAGATCTGGCTTCAAGTTTCCCTTCATTTATGTGAATGTATGCAGTACACCCAAAGATTCTTAGGTGTCCATAACTAGGAGGCTTCCCTGACCAAACTTCTTCAGGAGTTTTGAAATTAATAGCTGCGGAAGGAGATCTATTTATCAGATAAGCTGCAGTATGCCTTTTCTCCCAAAAATTCTTGCTCAAGCTTGCATTAGACAGCATGCATCTAACCCTCTCCAAAATGGTCCTGTTCATTCTCTCAGCAAGACCATTTTGTTGAGGGGTGTGCCTCACTGTTTTATGTCTTGTTATGCCATTTTCCCTGCAGTACTCAGTGAATTCTTCACTTAGATATTCAAGTCCATTGTCGGTTCTTAAGACTTTCACCTGTTTTCCAGTCTGTTTCTCAACAAGAGCCTTCCAATCCTTGAAGCATTTGAAGGCTTGATTCTTATGCTTCAACAGATAAATCGAAACCTTTCTAGACCAATCATCTATAAAGGTTATGAAATATCTTGCTCCACCCAATGAAGGAACCTTGGCTGGTTCCCAAATATCAGAATGCACATACTCTAAAGTGTCTTTAGTGGTGTGTGCAGCAGAACCAAATTTATTTCTTTTCTGTTTTCCATAAAGGCAATGTTCACAGAATTCTAGTTTCTCAAAATCACCATTAGCAATCAAACCTTGTTTGTATAGTTCCTCAAGACCTCTTTCACTGACATGAGCTAGTCTATGGTGCCAAAGTTTTGTGGAATTATTACTGGACACAGAAACTAAACCAGCAGGGTTGATAATTGTCTTACCTTGCAGCCTATACAGGCCATTGTTGCGGATTCCTTTCATGATCTGAATTGAAACCTTGAAGATTTTGAGGGCTCCATCTTCACCTTTGAATGTGCAGCCAATTTGATCTAACATTCCAAGAGAAAGGAGGTTTCTCTTAAGCTCAGGCACATGCCTGACATTGGTGAAAATCTTCAATGAGCCATCAGCAAGTTTAACTTTGACAGTTCCAATTCCCTGCACCTTACATGCAATGTTGTTCCCCATCAATACCTTTCCAACATCAGTTTTCTGGTATGAATCGAACCAGTCTTGGTGAGGAGTCATGTGGAAAGTGCACCCAGAATCCAATATCCATTCATCATTGCAGGCTTCTTCAGTTACTACAAGAACATCAGAGCTTTCATAACCATCTGCCACGGTTGCCAAGTTATTGGAATCTTTCCCTTTGCCTTGATTGGACTTCTTCCTTTCAGGGCAATTCTTCCTCTAGTGACCCTCTTTATGGCAAAAGTAACAGGTCTTATTCTTTGCCTTGGGTTTGGAATTAGAATTAGATTTGTTCTTGCCCTTACCATTGTTCTTTTCTGGTTTACCACGAGCAAACAAACCTTTAGCATCTCCATTTTCCCCTTTGAAATCATTTATCTTCTTCTTCATCTCCTGAGAATTCAAAGTGGCCTTGACTTCTTCCAAAGTAAGAGTTTCCCTTCCAAACATCATAGTATCAACTAGATTCTCATAGGAGGGTGGAAGGGAACACAAGAGAATCACAGCCTGAACCTCTTCTTCGATTGCAACATCTACACTCTTCAAGTCAAGAATCGCCTTGGTGAAATAAGAAACATGTTCTTTGATGGATGAGCCTTCCTCCATCTTCTACTGATGCAGCCTTTTCTTCAAATACAATTTGTTTGTTAAAGATTTGGTCATGTAAAGACCTTCCAATTTTAACCAAACACCTGCAGCAGTGTCTTCACCAGCCACCTCGCGGAGAACTTCATCACCAAGAGACAGAATTATCGTGCTATGGGCTTTGTTGATCATATCTTTCTTCTCCTTATCAGAGAGGGTTGCTGGCATTTTCGCAATGCCCAGCAGAGCATCTTCAAGACCTTGATGAACCAAGAGAGCCTTCATCTTGATTCTCCAAAGACTGAAATCATTGTCACCCGAGAACTTCTCAATATCAAATTTGGCTGAACCCATCGCGGAAAGAAAAAACAGCAAGAACGCCCTTCGAACCAAGAGCTCTAGATACCAATTGTTGAGATTCAGCACCAAACTGAATTGAGAAATCGAAACAAGCAGAAAAGAGCAATCTGCAGAAAATTGCAGAATGCAGAAATTGAGAAGAAAGAAACAAGCACACAAGATCTTATCGTGGTTCGGAGAAAATTGTCTCCTAAGTCCACACTGACTCACTGTTTTATTGATCCACTGTAAAACACTCTCTCACATACAAGAATTCCCAGAAATCTCACCACACTTGCACACACCCGAGAGAAGTTACAGATTTGTGATACAATACCGAGTTATCTCTTGCCCTACAAGGCAACTAGCTAAGACTTATATACCCGATAGAAGACAGTTACAAAACAGATCAATTAGTTGGCAATTCCTAACAAACAATTGCAACTAACTATCAATTAACTAAATCTATACAAGTATCACATAGCTAACCAATACTGAACTAATCCTAACTAACTAGATACATTGATGATACACAAAGATATAACATACCTAAAAATAAAAGTGCAGATTTAGATTAAAGGTGCTTGTTGGTAATCAACTAAGCATTTACTATAGGTGGTGCTTGCCCTGGTTGGTTCAGTACTTCCTGTTCAGGCTTGTGAGATCTTCCTGATTTTATTACGGGACAAAATGCTCTCCCTCTGAAATGCTTCCTGATGCAGTTTAATTTTTTGGGTTTTATGAAGTTATCTATGGCACATTAGAATATTAATTACATGTAATTGCTAAAAATTCAAGGTTTTTTTGTTAAAAAGGTAATAGCATAGCTTGTTAAAATTAGTTAAAGACTTACAACTACAAAAAGTAATAAAAAAAATACGTGTCTGCTTTTTCATCTCTGAACCAAAAGATTTGGGTAGCTCAGAATGTGGAAGAGGCTTGACGTGTTCTTCTGTTAAGAAAAGTAATAGAAAACGTGAAATTCATTTAATAAAATAAACTAACAAAGTGAAGATTAATTTCCGATATATATGTTTCTACTTTCCCGTGAGTAATTTTAATAAGATAGATAAACTCCATTAACTGTTACTGTATAATTACAAAAATAAATATCTTTATTGGTACATAATCTTCAACAAGAAAAAGAGGAATGTTAATTTATTTTCATTCATGAAGAAGGCTAGACTAAACATAGGTGTCTTGGGGTTGGACTTGGTTCTAGAAGTGATGCTAGAGGGGTAAGTTGTGAGAGAGATGGAGGGAAAAAAGATAAAAAGGAAAAAAGGAACAGAATAAGAAAAGGATAAAGATAAAAAAAATGAAAAGGGAATGTGAGAAAAGAATAAAAAAATAATTTTTTTTATTTTTTATTTTTGAGTAAAATATTTTCTTTCTGTTTTCAACAAAATCTTGGGTGTCACCTGCATGGCAGGCAGTGACGCTATTGGTACCTTATAAAGCTTACACGAGGATTCTATTGCTTTCTCTCTTTTTCCTCTATCACTTTGTCAATTCTCTGCCATTGAGATTCTGCAGATTTCCACTCTCTACGTACCCGCTTCGTCCGACTTTAACGCTCTCTGCCTAACCCAGCTGGAGATTGACGTATTGAACCAGATTTGTCTCTTTGCTTTCAGCGTCAGCTGATTTTCGAGGTGTCTCCTGAGCTGGACTTTTAACCTGTTCCTTTAATTTTCACTGCTCTATGACTTCATTATGTCTTTGCATCAGATGGGCAATCCACTTCCTGAATATTTTCAATATACCTTCTTTCCTGCAATGTATTCGTTATTTTCATCAATACAATTTTCAGGATTTAGACTGCTTCCTCTGTTCCCATTGCTCTACTTTTTTGGTAATCCATGACTGTACAAGCCCAGGGATGCGGTGACTCCATTTTCATATATAGGCTTACAATTTCCAACTCATTGGTCCACACTGTTGACCCATTCCTGTTGCCTTTTGTAATTTTGTGGAAACTCTGTCTCCTTATTATCTATATTTCATTTTGATTTTCAGTGATTCAAAAAATTTCTTGTCTGGTACTGGATACGTGCTCTCTTTAGATTCTTAACTTTTTTTTGTTTCTTTTACTATTGTTGTACTCTGTTTCGTTAGAAGCTAAATTGAGATGTTTTGTAATTTATTTTTTGTAAACGAAATGCAGGGGAGCGAGGTTGGTTGTTTGCGACATTGATATTCAACGTCAATGGTTGGATTCCAGAGCGACCATATGCCTGGGAACAAGTATAATGGTAATTATAATAGTTTTCCGGATCGTGTTGAACGACTTGTGAGAGGAAGAGAGCTAAGAAAAAGCAGCAGGGCATCTCTTTTGAATGAGTCTCCTGATAGTAGTATTAATAACAATAATCATGTGGTTACTGAATCTTTTGAGCATGACCTGCGCTTAAGAGAAGATAATAACTGTGGTGCTTCCTATGTTGAACGATACCTGGAAGGAGCGGCAGCAGCAAGGGCTCTTAGTGAGGGATGCGAAAGGGAAGACGGGAAGCCTTGCAGACAACGGCTTTTGGTGGTGGCCAATAGACTGCCAGTCTCAGCAGTTAGGAAAGGCGAGGATTCGTGGTCTTTGGAGATAAGTGCTGGTGGCCTGGTGAGCGCTCTTTTAGGTATGAGGCAATGGGGCTTTCGAGTATTTGTTCCTTCTGTTTTTCCCTTTTAGTTATTGTCTGGTCTGAAATTTGCATATGATTTAACTGTTATTATCTTTAGAAGGTGGGTTTCATTGTAAGTTTGTTGCATTTTGAAACGATTTTGGTCCCCTAATTTACAAAGAGTTTTCTAACACGACTGGGTTCTTTAATAAAGGTGTGAAGGAGTTTGAAGCGAGGTGGATAGGTTGGGCGGGTGTCAATGTGCCAGATGAGATTGGACAGAAGGCACTTACTAAAGCATTGGCCGAAAAGGTACCATGTTTTCTCCATCACAAATGTCAGAAATAACTTCTGCATTTGTCATTGTGCCATTTCATCAGTAGATTTTATTATGAATATTTTTAATCTTTCTCTTGCTTGTTACCTGTGTTACAGAGGTGTATCCCAGTATTCCTTGATGAAGAGATTGTTCATCAGTATTATAATGGTTATTGCAACAACATTTTGTGGCCTCTTTTTCATTACATTGGACTTCCGCAAGAAGACCGTCTTGCTACCACACGTAGTTTCCAGTCTCAGTTTAAAGCATATCGGACGGCAAATCAAATGTTTGCTGATGTTGTAAATAAGCACTATGAAGAGGGAGATGTTGTTTGGTGCCATGATTACCATCTTATGTTTCTACCACAATGCTTAAAGAATTATAACAGGAAAATGAAAGTTGGCTGGTTTCTCCATACCCCATTTCCATCTTCTGAAATTCACAGGACACTGCCATCTCGTTCAGAGCTCCTGAACGCAGTTCTTGCTGCCGATTTGGTTGGGTAAGTTGCAGTTTGTCCCAATTGTTTTTTTATTCCTCTAATTTTATTTGCTGTACTTTTGCTACTTAGGGGATATGTTTGATACGGCCATACTGATTTAGTAATAAGATTTTTTCATGTCACCCTTAGATGATTTGGAATTGGAAATTGTGCATTTAACTCTTGAGAGTATGCTTATATGTCAATTAATATGAATTTTATCTAAGGGATGAATATATCTTCAATAACCTTTCAAGTATATTTCTATAATAAATTCTATAGATATTATTTGTTACATATTTTTGAATAAATATAATTTAAGGAAGATAATATGAAGGCTGTGATAGAAGCTGCGAGCGTAAGCATTTTGCGGGTTGTACCAATCTCTAGACACCAAAAAAAGGACATGAAATTTGATCCAAGTGGAACACGTTTAGGATTAAGAGGGAAAAGTCTTGGTAATGAAACAACATATGAAGGAAAAGTGTTAGACTATTTTCATAAACTATGTAACGAAGGACATGAGTTTTCATTGAACTCGGATAAAATTAACACTAGTGAGGAGGATCAAAATTACCTTTTCTATTGAACATTTCAGGAATTCAAGGTAAAAGAAGCATTGAAGGGATGAATAATGGCAAAGCAGTTTGGCCAAATAATATATCTATTGAGGTATGGTAAGGGGTAGGAGATAAAGGGATAAGATGTCTTACAAAGTTGTTTAATATGACTATGAGGTCTTAGAGCAGATGTTGACATAGCGCCTGAAGTAGTCTCTATCTCCGCGTCGGAGACAGGCTAGGCCAACTCTACCTCTAGTCAGTTTCTACTGAAACATAAATCTCCATGAGCCAAGGAAATTTTATGAAGTCACACAACATTGTTTCATTATGAATTTCCTTTCTGACTAAACCAATATTCGTAATATCTTAAGTGGATAACCTTATTCTTTCCCCAATTATTTAATGAGGCTAACTAAACCAATGGTCAGAGTGATGTAAAACATTTGACCAAAAATGGTTTTGATGTGGTCTGGTTTTGGATTTAAACCGTGCATGTCAAAGTGTGTTACTTGAAATGGTTTGGATATACATACATGATAATGCCTGAACAAAAGTGTGTTGAAATGGAAGTATGCTGCCTTTATGAATCTGCAGGTTATAATATTTCCAATTTAGTTTTAGACTCTCTTTCTTCGTATTTCTAGGGTTCTAAACTGTGATTTCCTGTTATATGTTGTCCTTTCCAGTTTAATCACTTTCACTTTCGTATTATTGCCATTGCTTCTGACATGGATAAGTGTAATTTTTGTTGAGCAGGTTTCACACTTATGATTATGCACGGCATTTTGTTAGTGCATGTACTCGCATTCTTGGACTCGAGGGCACTCCTGAAGGGGTTGAGGATCAAGGGAAACTCACTCGAGTTGCTGCAGTACGTGGTCACGAAATTTTCTATATGATCACTCATACTTCACATTTAAATTCAAAATTATTGAAAATTTTACAACAAACGTTGCCTAAAACATTTTGAATGAAACTGTTCTTTAGCTTTAACCAATTAACATGATGAGAATAAAATAAGAGCTACTTATTTCTTTTTCCCTTGCATGTCAGTTTCCAATTGGTATAGACTCAGACAGATTCATACGTGCGCTTGACCTTCCTCAAGTCCAGAATCACATCAAAGAATTACAGGAAAGATTTAAAGGCAGAAAGGTAAACCTTTTACTTTGCATTAACTGCTTTTTGTGGTTATATCTTATAATGTACAGTGCATGTTGGTCCTGTTAATTTTGAGATTGTTTCATAAATTCAGATTTATAATTTTTTTTTTCTATTATAAATTAAGGATTGGAGTTATGGCAATTTTGGAAAAGATAAAAACTATTAAGAATTATCGATAGGAAATTAGGTGATGTTTTCCACTGGAGTAAATTGGTATCATTTGAAACAAATTAGATTAGATTGATAGAAAGGAAAGGAGAAAAGGTATCAAGGCCAAGAAAACTATTGTTTGATCATTAGTATAATTTATTGTCTTACAAAATCATGGAAAAATGTAACATGACCTTATATTCCTTTCTTTATACCACCATGCAACTAATACAGTATGCCAGAATTACTAATCATTATTTGACTATGGTGCTGCTGTCTTCAACTAATAAGTCAGTGTACAGACACACTTTAATTTGTTTTGGAGGTTAATTCTAAAATAGATAAAACCTACAGTTTTTAATTGTTCAATGCATAAATTTTACCTGTTATGACATCCAGTTTCTAGGTTTTCAGGCACTAGCTGCCGGTTGTCTTTCTCATATTTTATTAATATAACAATAAGAAAAATCAAGCCTTATCCCAGTTGGTGAGGTCAACTACATGCATCAAATTATGCCATTTTTCTCTATCAAAAACCAAAATTTACAGCCATTAAGATGGTCTTCTCTAATGGAAGTTTTTGTCATTTTACCCCTACCACTTTCAATCAGACTATGTTCTATTTGATCCTTTTCTCTTTGGAGCCTCTGTCTGTTGATCTTCTCAGTTCTCACCTGACTAAATCACCTTAAGTGAGATTCTTCTCTTGTTAATGTGAAAAAAAAAAAAAGATTAATGATTTAGGTGTAAAAAATTAAGCATGACAAACTTATGTTTCTTATGTCTTTCCTTTTTCTAGAAAACAAAATCTTATATTTCTTATTATTAATTGAAGATGCCCAAAGTGTCTGCAGATAATCTTTATCATCTCTTAATCAGATCCTTCTGCCAGTTTGTCTCTGTAGAAAACTGTCACCATCAATGTGTGGCAACTATTTGCCATACTATCATGTGGTATTAATAAGGATTTATTTTATTTTTTTTAAATTTTTATTTTTGAAGTTTTATGTTGCACTCTTCCAGTAATAGAGCACTAATATAGGAGTGACTTTGTTATGAAGATGTTTTCACTACAGAAGTTGTATATGTATTTTTTTTTCCCTGTCTCCAGAGCTAAGTGCTACTTTAATTTGGTTCTATCATTTGACTATCGCTTAACCATTTTTCTGCCTTGACAGGTAATGTTAGGTGTTGATCGCCTTGATATGATTAAAGGAATCCCTCAAAAACTTCTAGCTTTTGAAAAATTTTTGGAAGAGAATTCTCATTGGCGAGATAAAGTTGTTTTGCTTCAAATTGCTGTGCCAACAAGAACAGATGTTCCTGAGTGTATGCTGCTTATTATTTCATTTTTTTTAATTGTTCCATCTTCATTTTGGTAGGCAATAATCCAGACTTCTCTGTTTCAATTTTTTCCTGTTGTTTTAACACTTGTATATCAGTTTTCTTTTATATTAAAGGCAGATTCAATGTTTTTTGTTCCTTTCTTGTTTGTATTACACTCTGTTGGTTTGGAAAATAAAGTCGTTTTACACATAAGAAGAAGAAAGGAAAAAAAAAAAAAAAAAACAAATAATTTCTGAGATTTTTTTTGTATTCTAAAATAGTGTCGAGGCTTATATTTGATTGTATTTTCAAATTCATGTATAAAGATTTTCATTAGTGAAAAGTAGTAGTTTACTAAAAATTGGGTACACAATCAATATAATGATCTCATAACACTATTACTATGGTAGTTCATTCACTCTGCAGTTTACGTACTTGGTGTTTATGTTGGAGGGTCTTGAGTTTTGCAGCTCACTCTCCTTTTTGAATGTGTGTTAAATACAAACTTTCCTAAAAGCTTAAGCTATTAAGTAGAGGCAAGGATCAAACTCCTAATTACTTGGTCTTAAATGCACCAGTAGCTCATCAAAGAACAAGTCTCCTAAAAGTTTAAGCTGTCAGGTAGAGATCTGATAGTGGTTTTGTATCTCTAGCAGTTTGTGATGGTTTTCCTGTGGGAACATGTTTAACTGGTGCCATCACCAACTTTTTAAGCTTATGCTGTTTTGGTGGAAGCCCAGAGTAATTTTATATCTTCAACAACTGTCATATGGGGCAATTACTCATTTTTTGTGTTTCTCCCATATTTGCAGATCAAAAGCTTACAAGCCAGGTTCATGAAATTGTTGGTCGCATCAATGGCAGATTTGGAACACTGACTACTGTTCCTATTATTCATCTGGTGCGTTCTTATGAAAGTGATCATCTGACGATTAATATGGCTCTATTTGGGAAAAAAAATAGTTGATAGCGGATAAGTTAGTTAATAGCGGACGAGCTTATAGTAGATAGTTGATGAGCTTATCGATGATATTTGATAGCTGAAAAATTAGTTGTTTGAATTTGATGCATTTCGTAAAATTAACGGTTGAACTAGCTAATAATGGACGGGCTTATAGTTGATGGTTAATGAGCTTATCGATGATAGGTGATAGTGGATAAGCTAGTCAACGGTGGACAAGCTAATAGCCGATAATTGATGAGCTTATCGTGATAGCTGATAGCGAATAAATTAGTTGATTGAATTTGATGTGTTTAGTAAAATTAGCAATTGAACTAGCTAATAAATACAAAATGACATAAAAAGACATGTTTATTTTTTTAATATAAATTCTATTTTTCTATATATATTATTTATTTTATAATAATTATAACTTTTAATAGTTTAATTTATTTTGAATTATTTATCATATTATTATTAGAATATTAAATTTTTAGTTTAACTCAATTTTAAAGATAATATACATGATGACATGTTCATATGATTTTTTTATATAATATTAGGGGTTAGGATTTTGGTTTTATTATGTACCAGAAAAAAGTATTTTGGTTTTATTTAACAGAGGGTAAAGAAAAAATTTAAAATTAAAATAGTAAAGGTAAAAATGAGAGAAAAAAATAAGCTCAATAGCATATGAAGAATACTATAAGCCACTTAAAAATACACTATAAGCCAGTGAGACAATGTCTATTACCAAAAAGCTTTATTTTATCAAATCCGCTGATGAGACCGATCGAATAGAGCCTATATTAGTGCTGAAATACATTACATACAGTACAACTGTACAAGATTTATCTTATCTGTGAATGTTACTTAAATCCCATTAAATGATCTAATTCAATGGGACTGGTTTCATATAATTTTGTTAATTTCTGTCATGGTGTGTATATGTCCTAATGCATTCTTTGGAATGGGTGAAATTGGGGATTGATTTTGGGAGGAATGATATTAGCGGTTAAGATCTTTCAACTTGTTTGTGAAATGGAAGGGGAATGTGGAAGGAACGAACATGAGAATTTTGTTTTAAAAGATTAATGCTGTCAAAAATAACTTTATATCCAAAAATGGAGAGAAATCAAAAAACATAAGTGTGCACAGTGTCTGATAGAAACATAATGGAATGCTGATGAACAAGAATCAATCGAATTTCTGAATTTATAGTGGTAATACTCTTCCATGGAAATGGTTCCCTTTACCACTGCTAACAGTTTAGTTACAAATCTCTAACTAACGCCCTTCCTGTTTCCTCCTTTTATTTATATTCTCCTAACGCCCTCTTACCCAATATACATAACATATTTCCCTACTCTTCCCTGACTGATCACTTTCCCTCACTTCCCTTTTCCCTCTTCTAGAATATATCTTAATATTCTCTCTGTCTTGATCCCTAACAGTATCAGTATGTATTCTACGTTACACAGTTATCCTTCTCAAAACATCATTTCATTAGCAATCAAACGATTGCGGTATGATTTTACACTTTTTGGTTATTGTTATCTCCCTCATACTATATATGACATCCAACAAGAGTGGGGAATATCCTGATTTCCAATTTTCTCATTTTTATCCCCTGCTGCCAAAATTTCCCTCATTTTGTTCCCAACCGAAGGTCAAAAAAATGTTTGAGACAACATATAAACTGTGGGTGCTTTTCTATGTTGACACCATCCTGAGCTTTTTTCATGTACCCTGCTCGTACTAAACACGCGCAAACAAACCGTGGTTGAGTTCACATAAATTGTGAAACTGCGAAAATTAGTGAAGATAAATTTCAGGTTGATCTGAAAATACAAGTTTGTGTCAAATTATTTAACCTGCGGATTAGTGAATTGCATTACTTAACAGTCAGGTTGATATGAATTGAAAGAATGTTTGATATTCCTACTGTAAATGAGTAAAAAGTACTCATGCCAACATCGTGTTTTTGGGCTCTTCTTTGTGTTAAAGAATCGGATTAGCTTAATTAATAGAACACAAATAAGATCCCAAATAATAGACTAGGCAGGTTCATTATCATGTTTTTGGGCTCTTCATTGATGCAAGAACAGCTAAGAAACATACTCCAATTTTTCAATTTTGTACCAATAATCTATTAGCAAGATGCCCCAGTTAGGGAAGTATATATTAGAAGAAATAAGAATGGCCCCAAAGAGCCAAGCAGGCCAACTTCTGTTAGTTAGGCCTTGTTGGTAAAAGTTGTTAGAGAATTGTTATAGTTAGTTAGTTCTCTAATTGCAGAAACAGAGATAGGATATAGAGGAAAAGAATGCAAATTATGGGGAGTTAGATGTTATGAGGGGAGAGTCTGGGCTCTCAAATTTCCAATATACAAGAGGAGCATTCTCAAATTTCCAATATTGATTTCCATTTCTATCTCTATTTTCTGCTCCAGATGTTACATATTCTATCTGTATTAGGTATGTATTCATTACCCCCTTCATATGTATCATTTTTTTTACTCCATTTTACTTTGGCTGATCGTGGCAACTGTGCATGGTGGACTAAAACATGTTTGAACTTCTTTATTATAGCATTTAATTTGTTGCTCTTTTGTTCTTTGTATAATGAAGATATATTAATATGTTTTTATACCAAGTTTTGTTATGTGCATAAATTCTTCATGAATTCTATCTGTTTATTATATTTTCTTGTCTTGGTTACTATACTCTTTTGCAACTTAGAAGAGCGGTATCAAATATCAATTCCAGATTTAGATATGGTGCATCTCACATACTTTCATCTAATGTACTTTCAGCTAATGTGGTGTCCAATTTTTTACTGTAAAACATAATAAATTGATTCAAATGGATTAGTAGTCAACTATTAGCAACAGGATTGATTGCAAAGTTGTCTTTTTCTCTTTATTGAATAAAATTTGACCTCAATTAAATTAATATTTTTCTTGTTTTTATTGGACCTGACACAATTGATGTTTGAGTTTTTATTCATCGCTTACTGTGTAAACAAGTCCTTGTAAACCGGGCACTTGCTCAAGCCTGGCTTGTGAACAAAAGATGTTATTCAAGCTTGACTTTTTTATTTAAACGAGCCAAATTTAAAAGTTAGGTTTGGCTTGTTCAAATACATTTGAAATTTGAGTTTTGCTTGTTTAACTCTTGTTTAGTTTGATAATTTTATTTCCCTTTATCAAACATCTCCTGAAAGTATTTTTGAAGTTTTTAATTTGATATTTAGTATACAATTTATGCTAGATTAGAAGATAAAGTAAAAATATGGAAACGGTAAAAGACACGTTGAACATTAGAGTAAGATAAGTAGAAGATAGTATTACAATTTGCTAAGTAATGGCAATGTATGAATTCTTTTATGTGAGAGAGAGAATGTACTATTAATGTCAAGCATATAAAGCTTGAACTTAGTTTTATAATCGAGTTTAAATTTGAACTTGTGCTGTTTAGCTTAATTAGACAAACAAATTCAATTGGGCATTTAACAAGTTGTGCTTTAATAATTTACGACTGACTCAACTTATTTACACTACTATTGATAGCTATGAGCTTTTAATATTCGGTAAGTCATGATATCATTATCATATATATATATATATATATATATATATATATATATATATATATATATATATATATATATATATATATATATATATATGTAACATTTGACATTTTTATAAGCTTATTCTGATGATCAATCTATGTCCTTTATTTATTATTAATCAAATTGCCATGCTGGATGGCTTAAAGAATATTATTAATTAACATTGGTATATCTGCAGGACCGCACTCTTGATTTTCATGCGCTATGTGCTTTGTATGCTATTACAGGTAAAATTTATGTTCTTCGAGATTTTTTCTCTTCGACTAATGTATCCTGTCAATAACTTATGTTAGTTTTCCATTTACCAATAGTCAGCATGTGTGTAAATAACTTCTTTGTGATTCGTGAATAACTTATGATGTCAATTTACGTGCTTTTTAATGCGTACTTATTTATAAAAAATGTAAAGTACTTGTTTGGGTGTTCTTGTGGACATGATTCTCAATATTATTTACAGGCGGCCTTCAGCTTTCCTTTTTAGCCTCTTTATTGCAAATGTTATATACTTTTCTCTCTTATTTTATCCTAGATCACTAGATGCATGAATTCATTTGACACACCAAAGGTCTATAAGTAGTGAAAAACTGTTTTGAGACGATTCACTTTGTGAATGGTTGCTCTAACACCTAAATTGTGGTTTGTATATATTTATTGCCTTTATGAAGCATCTCTAGTAGTCTTTCCTTGATCTGCATGATTTTTTTTTATAATTAATGCAATACATTCTTTGTTGAGTTTTGTTGTTTTCTCTTCACTTACTGACACATAGATTTGCTACATTTTTTTGGTAACACTTGTTACCTTTTCAGTAGTTTCTCGTGTTTGATGTCCTGTTTATGTATTGTTAAAAAGGTGGCTTATGGATATAGCCAAAAATGAGAAATATAAAAAAATGGTAAGTATTTTTCTTAACAAACTCAAGTTACACATATAGCACATTTACAACCAAAAATATGCTTTCAGTAGCAACTGGTGATTTTTTATCTGTATATGCCCAGCAGATCAGTACTAAAATCTCGTATGCGTGTGTGAAATGAAGTCACACTTTCCTAAATCCTAATTTATTCCATATTTCTCTGAATTCTTAGTTGGCTTTAAAGTGTTCAATTTGTTTGTTGCTAATATTCAAATTTTTTATTGTAAATTTTCTTTGTATAGCGTATTGATACTGTGTTTCTTACCCAGATGTAGCACTTGTCACATCTTTGAGGGATGGAATGAATCTTGTCAGTTACGAATTTGTGGCCTGCCAAGATAACAAGAAAGGGGTTCTCATTCTTAGCGAAGTAATTGCAACTCATTGTCTTTATCATTTATTTTAACCTCTTTTTTTATAATTTTTTTATTTTAATATCTCTATCTGGGTAATGTTAATGTTGAAAAATTGTTTAGCAGAGAATAGATTCAAAAGTTAAAAGATCCAAGCCAAGGGGTTGTGGTCATCTGTTATTCCAAGATATCACAGGGGCTTTGTTCCCTCGTGGCCAAGGCCGGCCCAATAATGTTCAATAGTGAGTGATGTCTGAAGTAAATTTTAATAGAGACCTTTTTACTTTACGTGAGAGCTTCAGGTTGGGCTTTTTTGTCAATATACATTGCCTTTTTCCTTTATAAAAACTAATGACAAATAATTTTTTGTTGGTGGGTCTAGAGCCAAGGCTTTGGTAGCCTTACCCGCCCTGATCGTGGCATTTTGAGTTAGGATATTTTTCTTTTCTGCATGGGGCTTTAAGCCCCTCCTGTAAACTTTAAAAAAAGTTAGATGATGGATGTCGCTACCCTCATACAGTCTTACATCTTTATGTGATAAATTGAGTAATTGAGCAAAAGTTCACGAACCCCTCCCCCTGAAACACCCCATCCTCCTTTATTTTATTTATTTTTATAGAAAAAATAGCTCATGCATGATATGGCATGTCAGAGAAGTAAACTATCCATGTGCCTTAACCTAATCAAACCTCTTTCAACTCTCGGCACTTTCCTTTAACTTTTACCATTTAAAGTAGTTTTGATAAATGAAATACAAAGTTTATCTCTTTATTCCTGTCAAGATTATCAATCTACTATCCAATCAATGTTTATAGATTACCCTCGGTGCCTCTTATCTATGGTATGTTTAAATTAGCTTTTGCATATTTTTTCCTTTGAACTACCCACACACACACTTGATGGGATAATGCTCAATTGTTGTTATTTTAGTTAGACATGTATTCTCTTGATTGGACATCTGACATTCAGTATTTGGTGTTCTTGTAGTTTGCTGGTGCTGCGCAGTCTCTTGGTGCTGGGGCGCTTCTGGTCAACCCCTGGAACATCACAGAAGTTGCTGAGGCGATTGCCAAGGCTCTGAATATGCCATCTACAGAAAGAGAGAAGAGACATAGGCATAACTTCCATCATGTAAAAACCCACACTGCTCAAGAATGGGCAGAAATTTTTGTAAGGTATACTATTAGTATTCTCAATGTCTGCTCTTATACGTTAGAAGTTTGTGATTTATAATGAGAATGATGTATCTTATTAGGGCCTGTTGATTTTATACAAATTTGGTTAGCATTTAAGAGTTAAGAGTTAAGACACTGAACCATAATTCTGGAGGTGTTTCTTAAGTAGTACTGGTAGATATATGCTTGATTTGCCCAATTAACTATATTCTTCTCTTTGATTGTATTTTAAACCTTCTGCTATTTTAGGAAAAATCTGTAAAACTATGTAGATAGAATTATAGTTAAATATGATGGTTATGTACTTGTAATGCTGTATCTTTAGGAACGATAGAAAGACATGCAGATGCTTTTTTTTTTTTTTTTTTTTTTTTTTTTATAAACCGATATATGTTATCAAGGAATAGATCTATTGCTTGGATTTTCATGTTAGATTCACAATACCGTGATGATCCTTGTCTTAAAATATTTGCAGCGAACTAAATGACACTGTTGTTGAGGCACAGCTAAGGACAAAACAAGGTCCACCACCGCTCCCAACCAAGACTGCAATTGAACGATATCTGCAGTCAACTAATCGATTGCTTATTTTGGTATGCTGTCTTATCATGAAGCTTATGACTCAAGGAAACGTTTTAAACTATTTTGTTTTCTCCAAGTATTTTATTACGGGTCTGAATGTTCTGTACTAGCTACCTTAGAAAGACAGAAAAACACTTGATTGTTTCATAAGTGGTCTCTCAACTTGTGAAACACATTCTATTCTTAAGATGAAAATTAGGAAGGCTATAATGTGGGCTAGATAGGATGTGTATCACAAGAATGAATCATCTGTTGAAAAAATTAAAACTAAATTAAGCCATTTTCTTCTGAGATCCAACAAACTCATGTTCTTCCTTTGTTTTTTTTGAAGCAAAGGATACTTGAAGTATGTAATGAAATAACCAAATTTTGTAAAATGTGGATGAAATTAGCTAAAATATGATAAAAGTTATCGGAGATGGAATAGTTAATTTAATCTGATTGGGAAAGTCCAATGGGGAAATTCACAATATTCTGATATGATTTTTTGTGATACATGTCCAATTCTTATTAGTGGCTAAAAACCCATCACAGACTTGGCAAAATGTGGTTGTTTATAGCTGCATATTGAAGACAGACAAGTTGCCTGCTGAGTAAGGTAGGCTTGTAGCACAAGAAGTGATGAACAAAAACAGCATCCTAAGCTGTATAAGTAGTCAAGGAATGAAGAGGACAAATCATAAGATGAATACTTCTGAAAGATGGGTTGACCACGGGAGCTATATTCTTGTTGAAATATTGAATGTCATTTTAAGTGTGTTGAATGTGAAAATTGAAGATGTTATTAGACTTCATCAGATTAATGAATTTAATTCCTAAGTTGTGTTTCCATTATTTGGCAAACCCCAAAACACTAACATTACCATTCAAAATCTTAAATTACTTTTTGTTGTTTTACAATGTTTCACTCGTAATAAATCATTTTTTTTGAAAGGACACTCATAATAAATCATGAACTATATCATTTATCTTAATTTTTGTTAACATTTTATCTTGACATTGATTATATACACTGTAGGGATTCAATGGAACTTTAACTGAACCGGTCGAGAAAAAAGGTGATCAATATAAAGAAATGGAACTCACGGTGCATCCAGAGCTGAAACAACCCTTGACACAACTCTGCCGTGACCCAAAGACCACAGTTGTGGTGCTTAGTGGAAGTGGTAGAAAAGTTCTAGATGAAGTAATTCTCGGTACATTACTTCCTTCTTTGTGAACTACTCGATCCACTTTTAACTTATTGCTATTACAGAACTTCAAAGAGCATGACATGTGGCTGGCAGCGGAGAATGGGATGTTTTTAAACCCTTCGAAGGGAGAATGGATGACAACAATGCCAGAACAACTGAATATGGAATGGGTTGACAGCGTGAAGGTGCTTATTCGAAGTTTTAATTCTTTTGATTACCTGTCCCCTGTGATATTTTCTTACATTGGTTATCCTGTGTTTTCAGCATGTTTTTGAGTACTTCAGGGAAAGAACACCTCAATCACATTTCGAAGAAAGGGAGGCTTCACTTGTATGGAATTACAGACATGCAGGTGCTTGAGTTGTGTTTAAGAAGACTATTTTGTGTTCTGCCTATTGTCTTTCCAGTTACTGATCCTCTTACACGATCGTAGATGTTGAGTTTGGAAAACTTCAAGCAAGGGATATGCTGCAGCATCTCTGGACGGGTCCAATTTCCAATGCATCAGTTGAAGTTGTTCAAGGGAGCCGATCTGTTGAGGTGCGAGCTGGTGGTGTTACAAAGGTGAACTTTTGCTTCCAATGATTAACTTTTCTTAGTTCTATTTTGGCCTGACAATTTTCATAATGATTTAAATGTATATACCCATTTTTCATTTAATCAGGGAGCAGCTATTGACCGCATCCTAGGGGAGATAGTCCACAGTAAATCCTTGACAACACCAATTGATTATGTTCTATGTATAGGCCATTTTCTGGCAAAGGTGATTTAAATTTTCATTTGATACATGATGTTTTTTGAATAACTTCTATAATCATGTTTATATGAAGTAGTATGAGAAATTGTCTTTTTAATATCCTTTCGAGCATGCTTCAATATATGAAATTTTTTTTAACTGTAAATTGTTTCCATATCATGCAAGACTGTATTGTATGCTTGCACCTTTACCTCGGTAAGCCTTAATGCCATGTATCACACAGATTTCCCAAAGAACAAAACTTAGGTGCTTTTCCTTGTGTATGGTTCTTACTGTTCCACTCACAAAAACCATAAAAAACTGTTCAAGGGGTGCATTTTAAAAGTGTCACATTGCACCTTTTTATAAAAATAACTGTTTTTTTGTAAGTGGAACAGTAAAAACCATACATAAGAAAAAACATCTAAGTTTTGTCCTTTCCCAAATGTGATAAAAATGGAAAACGTGGAAGCATGAAATTTGGTGAATAATTTAGGATAAGTTTTAAAAAGCTTGCCTGAAGTACGAATAAGAGATTTCATCAGTTAACATTGGCTTTGGAAGTTACCATTGCTAATGTGCTCACTCCCTTCTCCCATGAGTTCATGTAATTATATTCAGAACTCTAGATTTGTTGAAGAGTTTTGAATTTTCGCCAAGAATTGAACTCCACTATTGATTGTTTTATGTTCTACCTACCTCTACTACTGTCAAAATCTTATTTCGTTTGCATAGAAGTTTTTTACACTTGCAGCCAATTTGCTGGTTAGGCTTCATTTGTGATTGTAAGATGATTCTGTTTACCAAGAAGAAATAACGTTAAGATCTCATACATATTAAACAAAGTGGTTAAATTCAATTTATTTCTTTGTTTCTATTAGTTAATGCATGTGGAAATGTTAAGATGTCATCCTCCCTAAGCTCATTCTGCCATATCCTCTTTCTAATTAATCTATTAAAAGGGTTATGCTTGGAGTCTAGATGGTTTTCACGAAGTATTCTTGATTTGAATTGTATTTTGATCTCTGGTGCTCTTATGTGCTATTTCTTTCTTTGCAATTAGCTGATGAGCATTTGGGGGGCAAAAATTGTGGAATGATATTCTACGTAATTGATTTTAATATTATTAACCGCAGCAGGATGAAGATATATATGGCTTTTTTGAGCCAGAGCTTCCTTCAATTGGTGTGGGTCTTCAACGAATTAAGGTAACAGATGGAGTTAAGTTTCCTGTTGAGAGGATATCTTCTTTGAATATCCCAGCTAGTAAAAATGGACTAAAGTCATCATATCAAAACAAGGGACAACGACCTCTGTCAAATTCTGAGAAGAAAACAAATAATCACGTCTGCCGTGCACCGCGGCGGCCACCTCCTGAAAAGATCTCTTGGAATGTCCTTGACCTCAAGAAGGAGAATTACTTCTCATGTGCTGTTGGGAGAACTCAAACCAATGCTCGGTATACGCTTGGATCATCTGATGACGTTGTTGCATTTCTGAAGGAACTAGCGTATGCATCTTCCAACTCCCGTAATAACTGCCTTGCTTTTGCAACTTAGGATACTTCCAGCTTCAGAATTTGATATATCCCAGCAATCCTGCTTCATCCAAATGCCAGCGTTGAAAGATAAAGAATGTAGACATTTTAGTCTCAATATTCCTTGTATATGTTCGTAAGCCATTTGGTTAAATTTACTCTCTCTTATGCAATAGGTGGATGTAGTCTATCAGTATATTTCTCTAGCGAATAATTTCTTAACCATTTCAATGTTGTGCATAAGTAGTTTTGGTTGGTTATTGATATCAAAAAAAAAAAAAAAGGTAGTTTTGGTTGGTTATGTTACATTGGTTTTTTCTATAACGGTAGGTTGATTTTGACTATAAGTATAACTAGTAACATACCCGCGGCATTGGTTGCTAAGAAATCTTGTATTTATTTTTTTAAGGCTGTATCATAAAAATCAAAGCTTCACTGTGATTAGCTTTAGATTTATTTCATACTTATACTGTAAATATAAATTTTCTTCTAATATGATAGATGAAAGAGAATATGTAATGTTTTCCCGTAAGGACTAAAAAGTAAAATAATATAAATTTTCTTCTAATATGATAGATGAAAGAGAATATGTAATGTTTTCCCGTAAGGACTAAAAAGTAAAATAATCATTTATAATAAAATTATACTGACAACATGTAATATTTTCCTGTAAGGACTAAAAAACAAAATAATTATTTAGAAATGATAAAAACATTTGCAAATTTGATATGTGTTCAAACACGATAAAATGACACCCACGGCATATAATGTTTCCATGTAAGGACTAAAAAATAAAATAATCATTTATAAATGATAAAAAAATTTATTAATTTGATGTGTTAAAAGACGATAAAATTGCATCCACAACATGTAATGTTTTCCTATTGAGACTAAGAAGCAAAATTATCATTTATAAATAATAAAGACGTTTATGCTCGTATAAAAAATAAACATTTTATGTTTCTGTCTGGACCCAAAAGAAAAATAATTATTTATACTGATAGTATGTAATATTTCTTTCTGTTAAGAGTCAAAAGTAAAATAATCATCTATAAATAACATATAATAAAAATATTTATAAATTTTTATGTTATGTCGATAATATTTTGTGTTTCTCTGTCTGTACCCAAAAGAAAAATAATCATTTATACTGATAGTATGTGATGTTTCTTCTCGTTAAGAATCAAAAAGTAAAATAATTATCTATAAAATATATATAATAAAAAATATGATAATCTAGTTTTGTATTTTTACCTGTCTTTTCGATGCTGATATTTATAGTAAATATACTCCTTACTAGTCATTCTCTGATCTGCGTCTCAATTATTTCTCTCCAACCCGCCCATCACCTCTTGTTTCAACTGTTTGTCAGGTTTTTTTGCTGCCATTCTTCTTTGGAACAGTGGTCCGCACTGTTTGGTCGTTGATTGGTCTGGATTCTTTTTTATTTTTCGCTTTTGGTTTCGTTCGCCTCTTTATTGTTTTGCTAAAGCCTTTTTTATTTGAAAGCTCGATTATATGTTCATGGTGTGAGATGTGATGTGAGAGAAGAAAGAGAAAAGAGAAGAAAAAAAGTGAAAGGTGGGAGAGAAAAAGTTAAAAGTAGGAAGAAAAAATAAATTTTTTATGTAAATATAATTTTTATTTTGATTTATTTTTTTTAGATTAACATATTTGCTCCTTTAAAATGATGTGGCAAAAATCTGGTAGTATAGTTTAGTAATTTTGTTTGCCCTTTAGGGGCTTATATTTATAGTAGATAATTATTAAGTAATTGAGTGGGCACTTCAGTGAGGTATAAAACAATTATTTAATTTTTTTAAAATATTAATTTTATTAATATTAAAAATAAAATTATATTTAAAGTAAATTAATAAAAAATTTAAATATTGAAAGTATTTAATATTTTAATAATTACTTACAAATATTCTATTATATATAACATTTAATTGGCCAAAACATCGATTAAAGAATTTTAAAAAAAATTATGTTTGATTAAAAAGATATTAACATTGATTTAATATGAAAACTATAGATATGTGTCATAACATTTAACATTTAACTTGACATTGATAATACGTGATTTTATGAGAGTGAAAGATGAGTGGCTCTTTCTGAAGAGAAAGAGAATGATCAAATATAAAAATTTAAATTTAATATATATATATATAATGGTGAATTTGGAAATAGACACAGATACTAGGTTTTTTTTTTTTAACTGTCTGTCAAAAGGTTTTTTTAAACTGATTCGGAAGTAGGACTGAAAACGTCTTCATATCGTGATTTGACTGTTTTAATTTAAAAACAAAATCGGAGAAGTCCAGTCAGAAAAAAAAAATTAAAACCAAATCGAAAATAAAGTTTTGTAATTTATCATGAATTGAGTAGTTAGACTTTTGGATAGGAGAAATGATTTTTGTACACATAAATTGACACAAAAGTGGACACAATTTATTTCTGTACGTGTACGGATATATGAACAATATTTTTTTTCAATTTTTTTTTTAGATTTTTTTAAATTGGTTATTTTTTTTTTGTTATTAACCAGATAATGAACTGCATTAACCAGATATTTGAACTTGATTAACCAGATAAAAAAAGTTTCAGGATTTGGTATTAACCAGATAATAAATAGCATTAACCAAATAAATGAAACCGTTAGCAGGATAAATAAAATGTTGGCATTCACTGGATAATGTGAACCATTTATTTATCCTGCTAACGTTTCACTTATCCTGATTAATGGTTCATATTATTTGGTGAATACCAACCTCAAGTTTATTATTTATCCTGCTAACGAAGCTCATTTATCCTGCTAATACAGCCATTATCCTGAACGACAAATATTTTTTAAACAAATTGAAAAAACTAAAAAAATTGAAAAAATAAAAAAAATAAAATCATGTATCCGTCTTTATGCGGACCGTATGTCCGTCTGATCTACTATGTGTCCAAAATTTGTGTCCTTTTTTGTGTACAAATACCGGGACCCTTTGGATAAAAGCATTTAATATTTATATATAACAATAATAAGAGTAATGAGTTTAATATTTATGTATTGACAGTATAAATGGATTTTACTCACACGGTGAAATATGTTTAGATGGTGAAATATGTTCAGAATGTTACCATATATCTGTATTTTCCACGGCGTCAAGTGCTAGATAATGCTATATCTGTACTAGTTCTTTCTTTAACTGAGGAAATTAAATGAATCCCAGTTACATCCATTTCACTGCATATACGACACAAACATGCATAACTCACAGAAAAGATATATATATGAGTAATAAAAGAATACATGTCATCCAGGATGCCAAGGTTCTCCGTAGCAAGCTTATAAAGGTAACAAGAACCTAAGGGTGCTCTCAACATAGGACACTTGAAACTAGAATAAAGCTGCAGAAATGTTAATTTAGGAACAATACCTAGCCAATTATTATAATACTAAATCATTCCCTAAAACACAGTACAAGATGCAACTAACAATGAAATAATGAGTGAACCCGACACATAAATGCGTAGTGCGTGATGCTTCGAACAGGGCACAGCTTAACATTTTTTAAGCACTTTTCTTGTTTGGCTCAAAGACGTATTTGATCAGTGATTCTTTGATGGAAAGCATCTCTGGGAACTCCTCCTTCAATTTGGATGCATCCATCTCGTTGTTGCTTCGCGGAGCGACTATCACCTTGGCTTGCTCTTCAAGTGTGAAGTTAACCCACTTGAAGTTTGGATCAATGTAATCCCTGTACATCTCAAGAATCTCATTATGGCTCACTGCCCCAGGATTTGTGAAGTTCCAGATGCCCCTCAGGTTCCTCTTTGCCATCTCAATTGAAATAGGCAGAAGCTCATCCAAAATAGTCATGCTGTTTGGAATATTGACTACTTTGTTATAACGCGAAATCTTGGTAATGAAATTGCGTGGATTGCTCAGGTCAGATGAAATCGGCATGCGAACCCTGAGAGTGCATACATTGTCATATTCTTTCAACAGCTCTTCAACCTGAGAAATATTCACGGACAAATTATTAAGAGATATTCATATTCACAATCAAAATAAAGGAAAGAGAATAAAACCACACCAGATCATGTCACCAAGCTTACCATAGCCTTAGTTTTGGAATAGAAAGAACCAATGAAATTGGGCTTATCTTCCTCCTTAAAGCCAATGCCAGAACCCTCTGGATGAGCTTCATCATACTCAAATATGCACCCAGTAGCATAATTTATCATCAACAGCCCATGCTCTCTGCTGACATCAGCCAATGTTAAAGTCCCAGCAACATTGACGCGGATGGTTTCTGTTTTATGAGATTCACACCAATCAACATTGGGTCTGCCAGTCACTCCTGCTGCGTTGAAAATATGAGTTGGCTTCACGTTCTGAATATCAGCCACGAGTGACGAGCGATCCTCCAGGCGCCCTTTTCCATACTCATATGGAATCCCTTGCTTTTCACACAATTTCCCCAGCAAACCCCCAATCCAACCTGTTCTTCCATAGATCAAGAACTTGAGAGGATGTTTCTGCGAAGAGCCGACATTCTTGGTTGTTGGAACCAGCATTCGAGTATTAGTTGAGACATATGGTGCAGCGTTTTCGTCTTCAGACCCATCAAAATGTCTCTCCATCCCACCAGGCATCATCAGCATCCTAGGATGAGGAAGCAATGCCCCGCTCACATCGCCCCACCAGTCAGGATTGTTGATATACCAGTCCATGGTTTTCTTCAAGCCCTCTTCCCAAGTTGTCCTCTCAGACCAACCCAAGTTATTCAGCTTTTGGTCATCAAGAAAGTATCTTTGGTCATTAAATGGTCTGTTCTCTACAAATTTTATGCTAGTCTCTGGATCCATCGAGAAGAGTCTGCATATATCTGTGGCTACATCGATAACTCTCCTTTCCTTCTTAGTTCCAATATTGTAAACATGCCCAACCTCTCCCTTGTGAAGGATAACTTCAAAAGCCTCTGCAACATCTTCACAATATAAATAACTCCTCACATTTGAACCATCCCCATGAATTGGAAGAACTTTCCCTTGCATAGCCAGGAGGATGAACTTTGGAATTAACTTCTCAGGAAACTGATTGGGACCATAGACATTGTTCCCACGTGTTGTGATCACTGGTAAGCCATACGACCTACCATATGCCATGACAAGCATTTCTGCCCCAGCTTTTGTTGCAGAGTATGGATTTGTTGGAAGTAGCTGAGAAGCCTCATGGTTTCCAACAACAGCATCCTCATCTGTCTCTCCATAGACCTCATCAGTGCTCACATGGATGAATCTTTTGATCTGGCCGGTCACCTTGCAGGCTTCTAATAAAACATGAGTACCATATATGTTGTTCTTGGTGAACTCAAAGCTGTTACCAAACGAGTTGTCAACATGGGTTTGAGCAGCAAAGTGCATAATCGTGTCAATCGACTCAGTGATGAGAAGATAGTTGACAAGGTCAGCACTTCCAATATCCCCCTTCACAAACTTGAAGTTGGGAGATGATTTTGAAGGAATGAGGTTCTTCAGATTAGAACAGTAATCAAGTTTGTCGAGAACGACAATTTTGTATTCAGGATAGTTCCGGATGAGCCGATTGGCAACATGAGATGCAATGAATCCAGCTGCCCCAGTAATGAGGATATTTTTTGGGGTATGCGTAGCCATATCAACCAACTTCTACAATAAAAATAATTGCAAATCACAAAATACAAATTAGAACCACAAACAAAATATTCATTTTTACCACCTAATCACATAAATTAAAATATTAAAATAAAACAACATAGCATACTAGTCTATAACACCAATTAATCATATCGAAAACATAAAAACCTTCTATTTCTATATTAAAGGTAAGCTAACTTTTGGATAAGAAGTTAACAAGACTGAACAATGAGGAAATCAAGCAACTATTAAAGAAGTTTGGCAGTGTGCAGCAATGCAGGAGGTGGTAGTTTGAAACCTCCCTGCCTTGTGTGCACAGAGAAAGAAACCATGATGAAATCGTCATCTATAAGTAAATGATCGATAGATTATAGCTACAAAGCTCACACAATAAGTCCAATAGAAGAACAAAGAAAGTCAAAACCTAAATCAACACATTTCCTTGATCTAGTTAATTACGATGTAAAAAAATCAATGCATTGCATCATTCCTCAGCGAATTGAAGTAAATAAGTTTGCCCATCAACATCCAGAGGAAAAACAAACAACGGAATAATTAAAGCTGAACTTTTTCTCTCCATTTCAATCTACCTAGACAACGAAAACACACTCCATTTCAAAGAAGGGATAAATGAATAAATAAAAAATATAAAATCATGCCTCAAATTCCACAGAAAAACTGCAAAATGCAATGAATTATCCACAAAACAAATCACCCTAGCTTCAGGATTACAAATCCAACACGGATCTGATTATTTCTCTTGTTTCAGCTGAACCGATCACGTGGATCAAGGTACTACAATAGTACCCGCCATAAAAAAAATTTACATCATCTTCTGAATCACCACAGATCCAACCAAACAAAGCAATACCCAGATCACAAAAAAAAAACCCATTAGCCCAAATTTCAAATCTTAATAAGAAAAAAACAGAAACGCCAAATGGAGCATCACACAGGATCATATATTTTTTCAGAGAAATAAAAGGAGAAAAACAGAGGAGTGAGTGGAAAAACAACTTACGAATCGGGAAGATAAGGAGAGGAATGATGGAGAAGAAAAGAAAAGACCAAGACGAGAAAGAAAGAGAAGTGGCTTCAGATACAGAAGAAAATGGAAGACGGAACTACGCAGATTTAGATTTGGAGTCTATGCTCTTTCTTTCTATTTCTATACTATATATAAATAAATACGCGCTTGTGTATGAAATGAAATATGATCGACTATGAATCTGAGACAGTCTAGGAGAGCCAGGGGATAATGTCCAATGACGTAAATGCCCTCCAAACTTTACACATTTACGTGGGGCCCACTCCCCAAATTTCCTTGCAATTCGCGGGTGATATCTTCTCATGATGTAAATGCGTTGGGTCGTATGTCGATTGGAAGTCCTTTTAGTTGTGATTCAGACACGGACATCTCTCGCTAAATGCTATCATTGTTTAAAAAGGATTAATTACTAGTTATTTTGTACACGTACGTCTAGTCTAATCAGATCTTACCACATGGATTGATAAAAAAAAAAGAAAAATGATATTTCAACATAGATCGTATTGACACCCGTACGGGACAGACATGTACGGATCGTACGGAATTCGAATGGACTGTTTTTATTTTTAATTTTTTTAAGATTTTTTTTTAACTGGTTAAAAAAATATTTAGCATTAACCACATAATGAATTGCATTAACCAGATATGTGAACTTGATTAACCAGATAAGAAAATGAAATGTCCAAAATGTTCAGGATTTGACATTAACCATAACCAAATAATGAATAGCATTAACCAGATATTAGAACGTGATTAACCAGATAAGAAAATGAGATGTCCAAAAGTTTCAGGATTTGACATTAACCAAATAAAAAAATTTCTTGAAAAAAATATTTTAAAAAAATATTTTTTTGAAAAAAAAGGGTGTCTGTACTGTACGGACATACGGTATTCGTGTCCCATTTTGTGTTCAATTAACAGCACTGTAAAAAAAATCTTACCGTATAGATATTTATTTATGGAGACAAGAAGTTGGGAGTGACTTCGGAAGAGAGATATGCGGTGGCCGAAAGAAGAGTTGAGGTAAACGTAGCGGCAAGGACACGGAAGTCACGGCAGTTGTGGTGTACCTGCAAGCACTCCAATGTTCAAGTCAGAACCTGATCAAAGAGTGGTAGTGCAGGGTTAGAAATGCATACCTTTTACACCAGTGTTAAGTCGTTATATAGGTGAGTGATTTTTCCTCAGGTACCGGTAAGGCAGTTGGACTATAACTGACAAGCGTGATTCATAGCACCCCTTGCGACGTGGAATGCGCTTCATCGTTGATCATAAAGAATGGTTCTGATTCGGACTTAGGCAAAGATCGCGATCCGTGTGCAATCTTTATCAACGACGTATATCAAAAGAGATCGGCCAAATCAATGGTTGCTGACCTAAGTCCAAAACGTAGCTCTACACTTGCTTTGGCTTCAGACCGATGGAAGGTTTGCCTCTTCAGAATAGATTGGGCTTTGAAGGGAGTTGTGTCACTACAGCTCAATCCATAACAGAAGTAAACCTAGTAAAATGACGTTACGATAAAATGTGATTAGATATTTGTATAAATTTTTTTATAATAATTGTGTATAATTATTAAACTCGTTTTTTAATATTATTTATTAATTAATTTACTCTCATAACATAAATCTACAAGGAATCAAGTTTTTAAACACTTGGCAGCAGAGCTTTGGGGTTTGGTTCTGGGTTTGAGACTTGTTAGGAGCCTTGCTATTGACAACTTGTCGATTGAGAAGGATTCCCTTACAGTGATAAACATAAGTCTGCTTGCTTTTTCTTGAAATTTCTTCTTGATGAAGCCCTTGGGTTAATAGACAAGCATGATTGGTGTAGCTTTCTAGCTTATATCTTTTGTGAGGCGGATAGATGTGCTGATTTGATGGCAAATTTGGCTCATTCTGGAGATTTCTCAGTGGTGTTCTTGCAGCATGCTCCCTCCAAGCTTTCTCTTACTCTCGAGGAAAATGTCGGGAGTGTTTATTTTAGTTGTTTATATTAGTTTGTTTTCATGATAATCCCCCTTTTTACAAAAAATAAAAAAAATTAAACATTGACAGTTCATATATTATTAATTTAAAAAATTGACGCAGTTAATTTAAAAAAATTATTTTTATTCCTTAGTATCTGTCCAAATGTAAGCATCTAAAATAGTGATCGGTTATTATGAAAGTCACGGTACCAGGGATTCAAATTCTTAACCCGAGAGGTAATAACACAACCATAAGTCTATAAGTGTGAAGAACTTGTGGTCATAAACAAAAAAACATATTCTTTTAATTTTTAGATCTGTTAATGGTGATTTTTGGTAAAAATCCATTCCGACAATAAACAATTAAAATCAAACGATAATAGAACTCCCCGATAAATAGGTAAAATCACAGATTTAAAGCAATAAAAGAAATCAAATGATAGAATAGATCAATTGATTGAGAGAAGAAGAGGAATGTATTAATTGATATAAAATTGAGATTAAGATATAAAATTGAATAAAATTATCTCTGTAAAGATATTGAAGAAGAGGAATGTAAAAATGCAAAGAAAAGCATTTAAACGATTGGGAAATAAAAGAAAGGTTGTAGATGACTGTGAAAGGTAAATGACAGAAAAGTAAAGAACATGAAATAGAATACTAGAATTGAAATGGTTGTGAATATTGCAGTGGCCCTTCAATCCGTAAATGTCAGGGACTTGAGATATGTAGGGTGCTTACAAGTTTCAATCTTGATTACATTGTGTTTACAAGTATATATAGACAAAGTAAAATAACTGCCTATCTACACAAATCATGACAAGTGCCTCTTTGAATAACTTCCCTATTCTAATACCGACATGTGTCTTATTTTTTAAAATAAATAAGCTACTAAATAACTTCTCTACTAGCTTAGGCACTTCACAAACCAGCAAAAGGCAAGTATGTCTTCGACAAGCCTTGTCTTCAACTTAGTATAAAAAAGGTAATTTTTGACACTAACAAGATCATAATAACTTCTATACATATTTTTTCTTGGTAATATTTTGTGACACGATACTTTGAACTTTTATGTCAGTTTAAGTCACTATTTTTTGTCTCATTCAAAAAATGTCACTATTTTTTATTCTTTATTTTCAAGTAATAGATTTTTTTTAGTTTGGCTAAATTATACTTTTAGTCCCTTATGTTTATTTTAGGTTTCGATTTAGTCCTGTTTGTGTGGAAAAATCAGCCGAGAGATTCGGCTAACGTCTAGCCAACAAATTGATTCCTGTTAAGCGATTACACCGAGAACGGAACTCTGATTCTCGATTGTGGGTTCCCCAACTGCTCCAGAAAGCGTTGAGTGTGGTGAAACTACGCTACGCTAAGGCTAAGACTAAGAAACATGGAATCGGCTAGGATAAAATGCTGTAAAAAGCTTGATAAATTGCAAAAGAAATAGTTGTTTGATTGATTTCCCGTGTCCTTACATTTGTCAGCGTAGGTATATATATACAAAAAGGAAAACAAAACTGTCACCACCCCCTATCGGCCATTATGCGTTCCACACGTTCATGGCTGACCACGAGCGGTCGTGGGTGTCCCTCAACTGCTTCTTCATGCGTATCGTGGGTTAACCGCTCTCCCATCGGCTGGGCAAACGATTTATCACGTGTTAAATGCGTTGGAGACTTCCAACGGCTAGCTTTGGTCATTTTAGCGCCAAAGTACATGACTTTCACATATCTAGCCCTTGGTCGAGCTTCAAAGCTCTATATTAATTAAAGGTAGCTCAGCCGATATATCCATAATGATCGGATATTTCCTTTATCCACATCGGCTATACTCTTTAATAATCGGCTGACCTCATGATGCTCCCTGGGCTTCTGGAATTTTCCTTTCTATCCCCAGTTCAGTGGGACCAATTTTTGGCTACCAATCCGATCGGCTTATCCCACCTCATTTGTTCCTTCATCAATTTGTTCCTTCCGTCAATTTGTTCCTTCATCGGCTGTGGCTGATATTTCTGGTGATAACAATTGCCCCCTGCATCATTTCAGCTGTCCATGCTGGATTGATGTATCGGATAAAGTTTGAGTCTCCGAAACGTCAATCGTTAGTCACTTTATATGCATTTAATGTCACCCATTATGACCTGAACGACTACTTTTCCCACACCCGATGACTGCGCTGTTATCCGATAATATCTTAACAACTCTCATCGTTGATCGTGCGCATGATTTCTCTTTAAATAGCTAGGCCCATTCGTCCTCCTTACTACTCAGGCATTTTGAACTTTTTTGGACCCTCAAACCCTAGCTTCCTTTCTACACATCCACTTTTTGCGACCATGTCTTCCGCATCCGATTCTCAAAATCGTGAACACAGCTACGGTGGCCATGACTCCTTGGACGAGTCTTCCCATTCAACTGACTCTCATTCCTCCACTCAAGAGACGACCAGGGTTAGCCGGCGTCATACCCTCTTTGTCCGATTCAAGGTTCTCTCACTTTGCGGCCATCCACCGACTTGCAGGGCGGTGCAATGTATCTTAGAGAATATCTCTCCCCAGACACATATGGTTTACCACTCGTTTGCGACTGGTTTACCATTAAACGGTGTCCAGCCGACATAAGGCCTTGGCCCCGTACTACTGCCGATTACTTGAGTTGGCACTCTAGGATGGCTGAGGCAAAAGGCGAGGACTGGAAAAGAATGGGTCTTTACGATGCTATCATGTTGTCGGCTAAAGACCTTCAACTCAACATCGGACTGATCTTCGGCTTTCTTGGCTATTGGTCCGTTACCACCAATACCTTTGTATTTCCTTGGGAATGGCCACCTACTCTTCTTGATGTGGCGGCCATTACAGGTTTGCCTTTACGGCCAGAAGCTCAGAATCTATCGACATTTCAACCTCCAACATCAAGATTATTCATGATCGGAACAGCTCGGCTATTCTTCCTTCATTCTAGCCAATCAAAGGGAAGAAGTACTGCGGTTTACGATCTTTGAGCATTGCGCCTTCCTCTTGTATTGGTTTAGTAAGTACTTTGTCTGCATCTCTGTCGCAATCGTTTAAGAACTTCAAGTATATGTGGCCCAAGTCAGACGGGTCGACAAGTCGCAGGGATCACTCTTCCTCTGCTATCTTTATAGGGCTTTGTTTAACATCTTTGGATCGGTTGCACCAAGGTGTCGACTTGAAGAATACTTGAGTCCTCTATGGTTCTTGCAACTATGGATTACCCTTTATTTCCCGAGTTCATTGAACCTTCTTTCAGCGTTCACTCTCTCCCGGCGCGGACGTTAGCCGAGCATTTGCGGCTGACTCCTCTTCAGCAAGTAACTCCCTTTGACGTGGTGGAGAAAATACACGTCTTGACCAGAATTTCTCAAGATTGGCAGCCGATCTTTGAAAGACGGATCGGCCCGGATTGGATATTCACCACGGCTGACCGCAGCATTTCTCGGGAAGCGCATGGGACCATGGTTCTCAATTGGAGTCGTGTTTTGACCGCTAGAGACATCCTTGGTGGGCTAAAACCGAATTCCAGGAATAACAAGACCACGGCTGAATTCTATCATCCTAACTGTGTGGCCCGTCAGTTTGGATTGTTGCAGCATGTACCTTGGCCATACCTTAGCAAGGTACCAGCACTAGGGAGAACTAACCTATCGGCTGAAGAGGTAAAGACCTTGGCAGCTTTCAACTTGGAAAAATTGAACAGCTTCCAATGGGCCTCATTTAATCCGTCGACTGGGGAAACCTCTGCCTTTGCTAATTGGTGGCCTTCGGCTAAGGATAAGATGTTTCAGGGCTCTGTATCTAGTTATTTCATAAGGCTTGCCATGCCTCTCGATAGCGCCCAGATGATGGCAAAGTGATGATGATGATGATGAAGGTGAGGCGGTGTTGTTCCCCCTACGAAGATGGTAAGGCCAGGCCGACGCATAAGACTAGAGTTTCACGCCATGAAGGGTAAGTATTTTGTCTCATTTTGCTTTTTCTTACTTTGCAAACGCATCGGCTAACTGCTTTCTTGACAGCCAAACCAACTCCTAGAGTTTTCATTATAGACGATTCTCCCCCTCCGAGTAAGAAGAAAAGGACAAGATCTGGGGGGATTCGTATCGACGAACCTTCGGCTGCAGCCCCTATCTCCCGAAAAACCCAGACGGCATCTGGTGGCAAGGGTAAACAAATAAAGGTAAGTACCTCGATTTTTCTTGTTTCTTGAGGCTTTGTCATAATTCTAATCCTCGGCTCATGTTGGCTGTAGAAACAGCGTACTTCGGCTCCATGGTCGCCTCCTCACAAGGTTCCCCCCTCCCAATCTCCAATGGCGCGAGGGGGTTCTTCGGCTGGTCCTCAATCCGAGGCAACCCACCGGCCAGCTCCCGCTTCTCCAGTAGCCGAGGCTCACAGCCCAATCCAGGTATCCTCCTTTTTCTCTTTTATTGTGACTGCCCACTCTGTGTTGGTTTGGCCCTAACTTCTTTGTGCTCTGCGCTGCAGTCGGCTAGGGATGAATCCCCTGTTGCTCATAGGACTCCTCCTCGTCAGTCGACTTCATCTATCCAGGTTTCAGAGGAAGAACTGCAGCAGTATTTTGCTTCGGCTGATCCGTTGCAGAAGGTCTCCTCACCCTCCTCTAGTCACCTGGAGAAGGTAGACGAGGTCTTGATGGGGGAGATCCCCACAGATAAGAGTAAGGTGGCCGATTTGAGGACTTCCCTTTTCAAACTATCCGACTCTCCCGATGTTCCCTCTGCCAGCCGACAACTGTATCGTCAAATGGCATTACAAGTAAATGACATTTCTGCATTATATCAGCTGTGCAAGGAGAATTATGACCATGCCACTCAAGACCTGCAACGCCTCCGGGATCTTCAAGCTCAAAAGTCCTCTTTCTTGTCCTCTTATCGAGCGATTGATAAAGATCGGCAAGCCGACCTCGCTAGGAAAGTGGAACTCAAAGGCCTAAGTATTTAACTGAATTCGAGTCGACTCGGATTCAAAATGAAATCAAAGAGCTAACACCCAACTTGAGCAAATTGACGCGAGACCGAGACCCACACTAAAGGCATTTCACTTATATGTTCAAGCTTCTTCTTTAGATCCCGACATTTTACGACTCACCACCCAAAAAGATGGTTTGGAACAAGATATATGCGAAGGGTAGAAGGCATAGACTCGCCAACCACCGATGGGATGGACTTGACTCTCTTGAATCAGCGAAGGAACAACCTTTATCTGGTCGGTAGAAGCGGTATGGTTCGAATCGAGGAATCGCTAGCGCTTTGAAAAGCGTCCTGCCGATGTGGTGGTTCTTGGCACCATGCCGGATCGACCGATATCCTTCCTTCCGGGCGGAAGGCGTGGCGTAGATGCACCGAGATTGTTGGGGCAGTAGTTGTGGAAATGCAGACTGCGCCAGTCGAAGCCTCCAACCAAGAAGAGGTGGCTGATCCTATGGAAAAGGTTGATCCTCAAGGGGCAGCCGAGCCCGCCAGTACCTCTACCCAAGTTGATCCTGCCGATCCTGCTATGGTTGCTGATCCCCCAGTCGCAGCCACTCTTGACCTAACAGACTAGTTATTTCTAGTTGTCTTTGAGTATTTTGTCGGCTAGATGGCCGACCTGTGGTCACCAGAACAATTCTTTTTGTCTATGGATAACTTTCTTTATTGTTCTAGTATGCTTTGCCACACCGTGGGGTAGTATTTTTTCAGATACTTGCCATTTACGCTTCTATTCATTTCTTCGCCTTGCATGTTAACTAGCCGATACGCGTTTCCTGCGAATACTTGACTAACCGTGAACGGACCTTCCCAATTTGGTGACCACTTACCGAATTTAGGGTCCTTGACTCCTATTGGTAAAATAGTTTTCCAAACTAGGTCGCCCTCAACAAACTTTTTCAACTTAACATGTTTGTTGTAGGCACTGGCCATTTTGCGTTTGCTTGCCTCGATTCTTTCTAAAGCCATTAACCGATCTTCATCCAACTGATCCAGCTCCATAAGCATGGCTTGCTGATACTCTTCTAGGCTTAAGGAATTCTGTTTTGCCACCCTTAGAGAAGTGACATTAATTTCCAAAGGCAAAACCGCATCTTGGCCGTAAGTCAGCCGATAAGGAGTTGTGCCCGTGGCTGTTGACTTGGAATTCCTTATGGCCCATAAAGCCTCATCCAGAGTTAAATGCCATTTTCTAGACTTGTCTTCTAAATTCTTCTTGATCAGGTCCACAATAATCTTGTTGGTTGCCTCGGCTTGTCCATTGGCCTGTGCATAATATGGGGATGAATGTATCAACTTAATCCCAAACTGCTGAGCAAAGGCAACCACCTTGTCTCCAGTGAACATAGTTCCCTGATCCGTGGTAATGGTCTCTGGGATCCCAAACCTGTATATGATCTGGTGTTGAATGAATCGGATAACATCATCTTGCTGTACCTTGACCATCGGCTGAGCCTCCACCCACTTAGTGAAGTAATCGGTTGCCACAATAATGAAATTGTGTCCTTTAGAAGACGGTGGATGGATTTTGCCGATCAAATCCATGGCCCAACCTCTAAATGGCCAAGGCTTCACCATCGATGCATCAATTAATTTGGTACCCTTTGAATGGGACCATGCAATCGCATTCTTCGCATCCTTTGGCGTATTGAAAGCAATCGGTGTGATGGTAGGCCAATAATAACCATGGCGGTAAATCGGCCATTTCAAATCGCCCGATACTATGCGAGCCGCATATGCCTTCGTGAACTTCACCCATAACCCTTAGGGCTTCATTTTTATCTATGCACTTCAACAATACCCCATTCATGCTTCTCTTATACAATTCATCATCAAGAAGCACATACCTTAGATCTCGTCTCTTAACTTTGAGGTTAGTGCACTTAGAAGGATCTCGTAAGTACTCGATCAGCTCGTTCCTCCATGACTCGACTTGATGCGACCATCACCTCGGTAGTAATTCGTCGTACTCTAAAGTCAGCAACGAGTTCCTATATCCGGAGGCCTCTTGGGCCAGATCGTTCGCCTCCATATTAGCTCCTCTAGGGATGTATGACACCTTTGCATCAATAAACTGGTGAATCAATCTGTCAGCCGTTGCATAACGCGCCAACAGATTTGGGTTGTTGCACCCATATTCTTTGGTTAGTTGTCTGACCACCAACTGGGAGTCGCCCTTTACATGAATGTACTCGGCGCCCATCATGGCTAACAACTTTAACCCTATGATCACGGCATCGTACTCGGCTTGGTTATTAGTTAAATCTGGGTTTAGACGATACACAAACCTCCACATCTTCCCATCTGGGTTGGTAATTGTCACTCCGGCCCCGACTCCTTTCTGGGTTTTGGACCCATCAAAAGTTAGGACCCAAGGCAACAGGTCTATGCAAGTAATTGGGGGTACCCAAGGATCATCAACTTCCACGCAGGGATGTTCTGCCAAGAAATCGGCTAGTGCAAGGCTGACCCTTAACAAATTTAGTGGGGACGATTTCAACGCTGGCGGTGAGCTTATCGCCCACTTCATCAAACGACCTTGTAAGACGGGCCTATTAATCAAGTACCTAACTATGTCAATTTTGCCAAAAACTAATATTTCATGTGGCATTAAATTATACTCAAGTTTTGTACAAGCGTAAAACAAAGATAGGCACAACTTCTCCAATGGAGTATATCCGGTCTCAAAGATCATTGAGACTTGGCTAAGGTAGTACATCGCTCTTTCAGTTCCATCTTCAAAGATCCTGTGCTAACAGCAAATGATAGACTCTTCAAATGATCGCAATGTAAAGTTTCAAAGGCTTCCCTGGCATGGGGGCACAAAATCGTGGACTAGCTAAAGCCTTCTTTATATGTTCAAAGGCCTCTTCTTTGCTCAGGGCCCCACACCATCTCCTCAAAGATTCTTGTGCTTTAGCAAAGGAAAAAGCCTTCATCTTACCAAATTAATTAGCTATAAATCTTCTCAAAAAGTTGATTTTACCCAACAGACTCTGTAATTCCTTTTTGTTCCTGGGTGGTGTAGCCTCCATCACTGCCTTGGCTTTGTTTTGGTCTATTTCAATGCCCTTTTGATGCACCAAGAAACCGAGGAAGTTACCAGCCGATACACCAAACATGCACTTTGCAGGATTCATCTTCAAGTTATGGACCCTCATCCTCTGCAAAGCTTGTTCCAAATCGGCTAAGTGGGCTTCGAAGTCTTTGGATTTTACTACCACATCATCTATGTATACTTCCATAATCTTGCCGATTAGATCATGGAAGATAGCGTTCATTGCTCTGCAGTACGTGGCCCCAACATTCTTCAAGCCGAATGGCATCACTAACCATTCATAAATTCCCAGTGCCCCTGGGCACCTGAATGCAGTCTTGTGAGTGTCCTCCTCAGCTACAAGTATCTGATTATAGCCCGAGTACCCGTCCATGAAGGTTAAAATACCATGTGTGGCAGCTGCATCGACTAACATGTCTGCCACAGGCATCACATATTCGTCCTTTGGAGTGGCCAAATTCAAGTCTCTATAATCAATGCAGACTCGAATCTTGCCATTCTTCTTCTTTACAGGTACTATATTGGCTAACCACTCTACGTACCTGGCTGTTCTGATGAAACCAGCATTGAGCAAACGCTCGATTTCCGCTTTGATTTGTGGTATCAGCTGAGGATGGTATCTTCTAGGTGGCTGCTTATGTGGTTTGAATCCCTCCTTAATCGGTAGCCTATGCTCCACCAATTCTCGTGCTAGCCAGCACATCTCATGATAATCCCATGCAAAGCGATCTTTATATTTTTCAAGAGGGCTACCATCTCTTCCTTATCCTTTTCCCCAAAGCCGGATTGATTTGCAAGTTAGCGAGGCTCATCCGAGTTCCTAAATTGAGGTCCTCCAAGGGGTCTTGTGATTCGAAGGTTGGCAATGTCCTCCGAATAGGTGATTCAAACTCCATCGGCAACTCCGTGATCTCGTCTGCCGATGTGAGGCCATCGCCTTATTGTTTGTCTATCAGCCAGGACTCAGCTACGTGAGATTCAATCCTGAAAGCCTCTAGCCGGTCCCATAAGTCCTGTACCACTTGGGTGTTTTTAAACATATCAAACCTCTGTGGTTAGCCGTGGTTCGGCTAATTTCTCAATTTTGAACCCCTGGGGTGTCAAGTTACAAGATTCCCAGGATCCTTCCTCGTATTCCTCAGTAACAGCTATGGGAGCCACAGAAGGAGAGTAGAACAGGGCTTCTAGATTTTGTACCTCGGCTGGGAATGGATTGTCATCAGCTGGGACTATCTCAATTTTATCCCCTTCCCAAAAATGAGCTTCGATGCATGGTGGAAGGTAAGCATTGGTGGTGTGGATCCAATCTCTCCTAGCAGATCGCATAAGATGGTTTGCCATCAATCACGAAGAAAGTCGACTTGATGCTTTTGGGGCCAATCGTGATCTCGCTACTAGGATTCCTAAAGCGCACGAAGCCTCTCCCATGAAGCTAGCCATTTTCATGTTAGTTGGGATCGGATCTTCTTCGCACTTGTTCGCACTCCTCAAGGTGGCCACCGCATCACATTTAATCTTGCCCCATTATCAACGAACACTGATCAAGGCCTTGCCATTGATGTGGGCTCTCACATCTGAGGGCTTCAAGTGCTTTATCATGTCTTGGTTGGCCTACCAAATATAGTACCAAAGCATCTTTTTAGTGTCATCCGCTAAAGTTGCCCATTCTCGCTTCTTCCACAAATACGTCTCCTTCTAAGTGTTCGATCCGGAGTAACCAGCCCAGAACTCACTTGGGATCAGACTAACGACCTCGATGGCAGCCATCAGTCCGGCTTCACTCTCATCTGAGAGATAATCCAAAATTGAATCTTCTCGGTAACCAGACTCTAGGATCGGCTCGTCATCACCATTTAAGCAGTTTGTGTATATGTGAATATGCCCTTCCTCTTCATCAGGTTCCCCTTTTCCTTCTTCAGGCTGCCCGATGTCTACCTCGGCGACCGGGATTGTCACTGGGACCTCCTTGGTTTGATCAGTTTCAACTTTGTCGGGCTCCAAACCGCAAGGTCCAAAAGCCCTGTCAATGGCTTCTGCCACTTTAGCTTCTGGGATCTCCTTCTTATCGGCTGCCTTGGCATCGGCTAACATCTGCAAGGTTTGTTTCATTTTTTGCAAGGATCTAGCCCTCTGCAGCCTTCTCTTCTGCGTTCTAGTCAGTGTGACTGGTTTGAACTCTTTCTTCTTCGGAGGTTGATTAACCACCCACTTCCCTTCTTTGACATTTGCAGCTGGCTTGATCATCCTCTGTGGTTGGAGTTCATCATCATTCCTTACAGTTATGCGAAGAGATGACAGTCCCCCTTCGACATTGAACTCCGCCACTCTTCTCTTAGACTTTGGGAGAGGCTCCTCAGTGATTCTGGGCATACTCGGCTGGGCTTCAACTGAGATTCCCAGTTGAGTTTGCCCCCCAGTCTCCTGGGCATGCTGGACTCTCTCGGTCTTTGCTTGCATTTTCCGGTACTGGCTGATCAACTCGTTGGTCAAACGTCCGGGTTTGGGAGGTTTACCATGGAATCGGCTCGAAGATGGTCGCCCCCGGCCGCTTTTTGTTAACACTGGTGGGTTTCCCAATCTGTCGACCACAGATCCCTTGGCGACCTCTTGGTTTCTTTTGGATTCTTCTTTGGGCATCCAAACACTCCTGATAGACTGTTTCCCTCTTGTTGACCTGGGATGATCGGGCCCTGAGAAAGACACCATGGCCATGGTTACAACTGGGAATGGATTGGTGTCCACTGACATCTCGCTATGCTTTTGTCGGCTAACTTGAATCGCCTCCTTGATAGCCTTACGTATGGCCTTCCTGAAAACTACACAATTAGTAGAATGGTTATATGAGTTGTGCCACTTACGATATTTCTTATTTATCAATTCTTCAGGAGGTGGAATCGATGCCGTCTAGCGGTCAATTTTCTTGTCCTTGAGCAAGTAGTCGAAAATCAGTCCGCCTTGGTTATGTCAAAGGAGTACCCTGCCCTATCCTCTGTTGATTCAGTTTCTTTGGCTTTAGCGGCCTTGATCTTTGGCAGGAATAGCTCTTCCCTTTGACTATTTCGGCTACCATCATATCAGCCGTAAGGTCAGCCGTTTCGGAGTCAGATTCCTCTGCCTCTATAATAGAGACTAGATGGGGACCCTTTCCTCGGCTAGCCCTTCGCTTCTCCTTTTCCTGGATATATTGCTCAACTCGGATAGCCCTCTCTGCTAGCTGATTCAAATCTGTGCAGGCTTGTCCTACCAACTTCTCCTTCAGCTGCGGGTGCATGTTGTTAATCATCATAGAAGTGTATTCTGTTTCAGGGAATTGCACAGAACATTTCCCTGCTTTCTTTCTGAATCTTTCAATGTAATCAGCAACCGACTCATCAACTTGCTGCCTGAGACTAGTTAGATCGGTTACCGTTACTTGGGGTTGCGGCCAATAAAATCTATCATGGAAACACCTCTCCATATCGGCCCAATTACATCTCGAAGTTTGGAGGCAAGGAGGAGTACCAGGTGAACGCCGTCCCGATGAGTGATAATGGGAAGAGTGAAGCTTGTGATACTCATTCTCGCTTTCACCACACCGGGCCGTGAAACGCCCTATGTGCTCCATAGTAGACTTGCCATCTTCCTCGAGAATATGGTGAAATCTGGAGTTTTGAATCCCCTAGGGAGAGGAAACATCCGATCCACCCATTCAGTGGTACGGTTTCTAATAACAGACGGTCCAACGGCTTTAATCGTACTCAAGTACTTCTTGATGGTATTTACGATCATTTACGGGTCTATCAAATGAGAGGCTCCTGCGATTATCTTGTGGATTCACCAAGGCCTCGACCCATCGGGTCTCCAGGGGAAGCCTCGTTGGAGCAATTACGAAGGTTAAAGGTATTTGGTGGAACATTGCCTAGAGGTGGATTAGTAGTCCATTCTTTGCTCTGGACCATATTCCCAAAACCTCCGACCGAGTCCTGGAACAGTAGATGCATTCTCGGGGTAAAGGTGGAACATTGTTCCATGTCCGCTCTCCCCATAGTTGCGGTACCGTTCGTAGTATATTTGAACTTACTTTGGAGGGTATGGCGTGGGGCGGTTGCGGTTGGTAGAATGGTGGATTGTTAACATTCCAATCCCCGGATAAGCTTCCCTGAACCATAACCAGGGGCCATCGGCCGCCAATTCGGCTGTCCATATGGTCGCTTTGCCGCAGTGGGGCCATGCGTTGGAGCATACGACATTATCGGGCGGCAAACCGATATGCCCAACCGTGTTAATTGGTCTCGGGCCATGTTGATCTGCCCATATTGCGCAGTTCGCTGATCGTGTGGCATCACTTGCCCCCAAAGACGTGGGTGGTACCCATGTATTCTGGCGATCACCGTCACGCCTGGGTTGGTGGCCTGCGATGGTGGTATGGGTGTGTCCGAAGAGGCCCATTTTGAACCACATTCTACCGAGGTCGCCAAGCCCGACCACCTTGTGCATACCGGGTTTGCCTGCTCCCCTGCCAACACGTAACTAGCCGAGTGTTCACCTTCTTTGTCCTCATTTGTTCTCCATGTCTCTCGCTTGAACCTCGTTATGCACCATGGGTCTGACAATATCTGCCAACTGCCTTGACACTTGGTACATAAGGTCATGAATTCCCATATCAATCTGCTGCCTGATGAAGGAAGTGGTCATGACCACTGGAGCCTCGGCATTCTCTGGGCTATTCATCTCTGCAGAGGCTGGTGCAGAGACTGGGATGTCTTCAACCGCTATGGGCATACCCAAGGTGTATGTTGACTCGTTGTTCTTGCGTGGTGGGGTTCTTTTGGGATTCAAACTCGACTCCATGTTGTTGTTGAGTTTCTTTCCGGACCTCAGGTTCATACGCCAAGCGTGATCCTGCCCTGGAGAATCAAACATGTCCTTCAATTCACCTATGGTCCCACCGGGCGTGCCAAACTTGTTTGCGTGGAAAAATCAGCCGAGGGATTCGGCTAACGTCCAGCCAACAAATTGATTCCTGTTAAGCGATTACACCGAGAACGGAACTCTGATTCTCGATTGTGGGTTCCCCAACTGCTCCAGAAAGCGTTGAGTGTGGTGAAACTACGCTACGCTAAGGCTAAGACTAAGAAACATGGAATCGGCTAGGATAAAATGCTGTAAAAAGCTTGATAAATTGCAAAAGAAATAGTTGTTTGATTGATTTCGCGTGTCCTTACATTTGTCAGCGTAGGTATATATATACAAAAAGGAAAACAAAACTGTAACCACCCCCTATCGGCCATTATGCGTTCCACACGTTCATGGCTGACCACGAGCGGTCGTGGGTGTCCCTCAACTGCTTCTTCATGCGTATCGTGGGTTAACCGCTTCTCCCATCTACCGGGCAAACGATTTATCACGTGTTAAATGCGTTGGAGACTTCCAACGGCTAGCTTTGGTCATTTTAGCGCCAAAGTACATGACTTTCACATATCTAGCCCTTGGTCGAGCTTTAAAGCTCTATATTAATTAAAGGTAGCTCAGCCAATATATCCATAATGACCGGATATTTCCTTTATCCACATCGGCTATACTCTTTAATAATCTACGACCTCATGATGCTCCTGGGCTTACGGAATTTTCCTTTCTATCCCCAGGTTCGATTGGGATCAATTTTCGCTACCAATCCGACGGCTTATCCCACACCTCACTGTTCCCTTCATCTACTGTTCCTTCGCTTACTGTTCCTTCATCTACCGTGGGTCGATATTTACAGTGATAACAAGCCCCTTATGTATTATTTGTTCTGAATTAGTCCTTTATGTGTAAATGTTACACAATGAGGTCCCTTTGTTTCGAAGTGGTCCATTATGTTACAAAAATTATACTAACGTGGTCCTTTTTATGCCCTTATTTTGCAAAAAAAATGATCACATTGGCATAACTTTTGTAACATAAGGGACTATATCGGAACAAAAAAATAAGAGGGACCATATTGGTATAATTTTTACACATAAGAGACCAATTCAGAACTTTTAATACATAAGGGACTAAACTCAAACCTAAAATAAACATAAGAGACCAAAAGTATAATTTAGTCTTTTAATTTCCTTAAACAACATTTAAATTTCGTCAATTAACAAGAATCGCAATAAATTATTAAAGAGTGAAATTTAGTCTTTTTTTTTGTCAGCTAGTAGAAATGATAAACAACAAATACACATACGTCTAAACAGTAATACCCGAGTTCGAACCCCGATCCCGACGTCTCCATATCGCTGAAATTGTCAAAACAACTAACAGTGGGACCGTGAAATTTAGTCTTCTATCATAAAAGAAAAGTGTAATCTATTTATCAAATTGATATGTTTGACGTACGTTGGCGTATCTTTTTTTTTTTTTTTGACAAATGATGTCGTCTTTTATTTTTTTTGACAGATGGTGTAGTCTTTTACGATAATCTACAAGTAATTTATTGTAATTGTAGATTACCGGTTTGTATGATTGTCATTTGTTGGGGCGTAACTGATCAATTTGGTTCGGATTTAGAGAGATAAAAAGTCCAAACCAATTAAAAATGCTTGGTTCAGTTTGATTTAGTTTTGACAAATAATTCACAAAACCCGAACCAAACTAAACCGATGAAGAACACATTGGTTCGGTTTGGTTTAATCGGATAGACTATTTTCTAAAATTAAGAAATTTGTTGTAAAATATCTAAAAAACTTTAGAAGTTTTCTCAATGTTCTAGATTTAATATACTATAAAATTAAATACATAAACTAGAATGGAAACAACAAATGATGACTAAAAGACTACATCGATATAGAGGTGTCAATTTGGCCTATATGGGTCAGCCCAGCCTTAACCCATATATATGAGATGAGACCAAAAAGTCCATAGGACAAAAAAGTCCACTCGTGTAAAAGCCCATAGGGCCAAAAGTCCACAAAGCCTCGTGGGCTAGGGCCAGCCCATGGGCTTTAAAAAAAATTTTAAAAAATTTGGCCCATCCTTGGGGCCAGCCCATGGGATGGGCTGATTGACCCATTTTTTTTTCATATGCTGGCCCATAAATCTTTAAGTTTAATTAACTTTTTCAAAAATTTTAGAGTATTTCTGACTTGTCTACGTTCCAATTTAAGCACAATTTATGCAAGACAAAATTGGAAAACACAAAGTATGTGTATATATATTTGTGTGTGTATGAAGTATCTGTTATAGAAAAAATTGAATATACGAAATATACGAAATTTATAAACTTGCAATTGTAGCTACCAAGATTTTTGTAATTAGTCACGTATCTGTAATGCGAAGCAATGACAAATTTCCAGATCCGTCATGCAGATATTTATGACAATAATAGTGTAGAATTGGAAACTCACTTTAAATCATTAATAAGAAAAATTTGCATGTCATTTGATTTTTCATGTATAACGCATTTTGTTTTTTTTATTAATTTAATTATAATTATATTTTAATTATAAGAAGAAACAAATACCGTAAATATTCCCTTCACAGGCATATAGCTAAAAAATAAATATTAAATTACGGGATGACCAAAGAAAAAAAAAATCCTTTACGTACATGCATCTATATACGTTGAAAGGAAAAATTTAGGAAAAAAAAAAAGAGTAATCACCAAATAAGTGTAGAGTTCAATATATATGTGAAACTCCAAAGTTATTATTATTTTTTTTCAGTCAACTCCAAAGGAATGTTAGCTACATGCGACATGTTACAATTCCAGAAACGAAAAAAAAAAAAACCGTAAATACAGAGATAGACGTAAAGATGGAGAAAAGAATCGCAGGAGTGAAACATCAATTTATGTGGGCCGGCGCTTCAAGCCCTGTCGCTAGTCCCTCTAACATGTGGGCTGTGTGGGTTGGGGGCCTAAAAGCTCCACTACTGAGTGGATAAAAAAAAGTGCTGTTAGTGTAGGTTTAGTGGACTATTCCATGGGCTGGGGGCCAGATTGACAGCTCTACATCGATACAGTACACTATTTAAGATAACATTACTAATAAAGTGAAATAAAAATAAAAATAATAAAATATATTTGTTTGGTTCGGGTCACGGATGATCAGTTTTAAATGTCGTAAAACCGATACCCAAACCAATAGAAGTCGGGTTTGTTTGTTTTGGTTTGAATCCAAACATATAAAAAGACTGAACCAATTTAATTGGTTTGGATTGGATTTTTTAGTTCATCGGGTCATTTGTTCGAGTCTTACACCCCTGGTCATCTACATATTACCCAAAGGAAAAGGCGTCGCAAATGACAATCATACCAAAAAAATATATAAATTCAGCTAATATATATCACACTTAATTATTTTAAGATAAGTGAACGTTTAACTGTGTCGAATAATCATTTGAAGAAAGGCTTTTCTTTCTAATTTATAACTTATAAGATCACTAGTATTCACCAAAAAAAAACTTATAAGATTATTAGTAACTAATTTTCAACAGTTTATTATTAATTTTATAACTTTTGAAATTAAAATAAAGTTCTAAACACTTTTATTATCGACTTTAGAACATTACCCAAAAATTTTATTTTATTTTATTTTTTATTATTTTATGATTGATAGTAGGGGTTCAATATATATGTTAATGATCTTGAGAATGGAAAATAGAGAAAAATATATATGCATAAAAAGCTTGACTATAGTTAATTGGAACGAGCATACTAACGGCCTCTTACTGACGACCTTGATCCCATTGGTATGATTGTCATTTGTGACAGCCTTTTCCATCAATACAAAAGTAATATGAAACGACAAAGGTTGCCAATGGCCTAGCCCGTCGGTAATTTGAAAAAATGATTACGGACGGGCAGGCCCATCACTATTTTTTGCGCCCAGGATTTCCCCCCAAGTTTTCGACGGGCAAGGCCGTCGGTATGTGTGTTTTCAAATACCAACGGACAAGACCGTCAGAAAACTGAATATGACTATTTAGCTTATTGATGAGCAAGGACAGCGGTAACTGATTTTTAAAATACCGACGGGCAAGGTCGTTGGTTAGCTGAATACCCATCGGTAATCTTACTGACAGACAAGGTCATCGGTATGTTTAAGTTGGGCATCAGTAATTTGTGAATATAGCAAAACTGTGAACAGTCTTTTTCCCCATTCGCAAAAGTCTCTCTATCGACTCTTCTCTGTCCCTCTCTCTCTCCCTCTCTCTCTGTGTGTGACTAGCCATCGCCAGTTCCACCGCTGCCTCTATCTGGCCACCGCCAGTCTCGCACCTGCCACCAGCTCGTGTCTTTATATCTGCGTCTCTTTCTAGGCACTGGTGTTGCCACCGCCAGTCCCAACCTTATTTGTTCTTGACTTATCTGATACCAAGGCCAACTAATCCAAAAGTTGGTATTGACATCTATTTACAACCTCCCATTGACTATCTAGAGAGGTTAAAGAATGGTGTTTTGACATACGATATTGCACGGAAGAAGAATTTTATAATGAGGGCAGCTCTGATGTGGATCATTAATGACTTCTTTGCTTATGGCATATTGTTTGGTTGGGGACTCATGGTAAATTGGCATGTTTGCATCGTCAGACGTGATGTAGCGGATGGTTTTTTGCTTTTGTTGTCTACATTGTGTCAGTCTACATCTACACCTACACTGACTCCACCGCCGGTTGTACCTATATAGATCTCCCCTCCAGTTGTACCTACACAGACTCCATTAATTACACTGACACTTGCTTTTTAATAACTCTTAGAAATAAGAGTTATTTGTGCTTTTATGACTTTGAATTATATGAGTTCAAGAGTAATTTAGGGTCTTCAATTGTTAGAATTGTGTAAATAATGTGAATTACCTTGCTTGGAGCTGTTTAAGGCACTTAGGTGTCTTTGTGAGCATTTTGATGTGTTTTATTATTGTGCAGGATTTTATTGAGAAATACTCAGTGCCAAGTCTGGTGCCATGGCTCAGCGTTCTAATGTTGGCAGCCCCTGGTCTTAGTGCAGCAGCGTGTGTAAAGCCAATTGTACTGGAAGAAAGGACTCTATCCTTAAAAGGAATGTTGTTGTGTGCGTTTTACTGGTCCCCACTGCAGAGACAGTGTTTTCTCTCAGCTAGCTAAAGGACAAAAACCTTTATTTTTGGGCCAAAAGACAACAACTTTCATTGGGACGAGCATTGGTCAGCCCATTTGAGGAGAGGCTATTTAAGGATAATGACATAATCAAAGGAGGCAGGCTGGTTCTGGGATATTCTTTTAGGGCAGCATTTGTCCCCTCCTGAGAAGCAGCCGCATTCTGTCCTTCCTCTTCCAAAGCACCATTAACCAAAGCTCAAGGCCATTTTCATGGAGAGAAGCTTCTTGCACAGTCATTGATTCGACAGCTTCAGCAAGACATTGTTGAAGTAGGAGTATATCTCGAGCTCACAAAGCTGGGAGCCATTTCTGTTATTGTTTTATCAAATTCTGTAATAGATTCTAACTCTTACTCTAGTGCCATGGATTCGGTTTCTGCACCAGTTTCTGTTGCTTTGTTTTTAAGCTCATGATGAGCTAATTTTCTTAAGCTAGGATGATGTGATTTTGTATTGAATCCTTGTTGGTGAATGTCTATCAGTCTTTACCTTAGTACTTTTGACTCATGCGCATTTATTTATCATATGCTTGACCTAAGCTTGATCAACTTTTGTTGGGTACATGTATGTTAGGTGCTGAAAGGTAGTAACATGCTGATTTGATGAGTTAATGTGAGAGGTATTAATTAAAGGACACTTTAATTAATTTTGATTAAACTAGACATAAGAAATCTGTCTCACAGGGTGTTCTTGACCACATTTAGTAGACAAAGGGGAACATAATGGGGGCTTAGACATAAGATACCCTTTACTTAACCCTGGTGAAAGTATGCCATGGCACTGACTGATGGCACTGAAATCAACTTGGTGAAAATATAAATGAACTGATTCCTAGCTGCTTTTTATCCAAAGTTTACTTAATCAATTGCTAAATACTTTTATGTTTCAACAATATTACCACATAAACTTGATGTTTAATTTCTGTTTTTATTATTTACTCACTAATTTACTTGCTTAAGAAAAAATTTGTGAAAGAACTTAATCAATCCTCGTGGGTACAATCTCTCTTACTTTATATTACTTGTTCACGATTGTGTATACTTGCACAAATAGATTTCTCACAATAAGTTTTTGGCGTCGTTGCCGGGGATTGAATTGGTTAAATTCACATAGTTTTGAATTTAGTAGGTTTGTTAGTTGAGATATTCTAATTCTTTTGGTGTTTGTGTCAGCAGTAAGTGCACAATTTTGCACATGCGCAGGTATACTCCTGAATATCAGTTGTATCCTAAAATTGACAGAACTTTCAGAAGGTTGTTGAGGCAGAATCAAGGTTTTGCTGTATTAGGGGCTGCAGTCATGGCAGCCACTGGTCCTCGTACTGATGAATCAATTCCTGATGTAGAAGAAGAGGGTAGTGTTCAGTTCCAACACAGTGTTCACAGCCAGTACCAAGCTTTGGTGCTGAATGCTGATATCATAGGCATGGCTAATGACAGGGACAGGCCAATGAGGGACTATGCTTTTTTTGATCCTCAAACTATGCACACTGGCATAGTAAGACCTCATATCACTGCAAATCATTTTGAATTTAAGCCTATGATGTTCCAAATGCTGCAAACAGTGGGCTAATTTGGTGGTACACCTTAAGAAGATCCTCACTTGCACTTGAAGTAATTCCTTGAAGTGTGCAGTAACTTCAAAATTCCTGGAGTTACAGATGATGCTTTTAGACTTAGGTTGTTCCCATATTCCTTGAAGGATAGAGCCAAGGCTTGGCTGAATTCACTGGAGCCTAACTCTATCACTGATTGGAATGGAATGGCAGAAAAATTCCTCACCAAGTATTTCCATCCAATCAAGAATGCTAGGATGAGGAATGAAATTACATCTTTCAGGCAACATGAAGAGGAATCACTGTTTGAGGCTTAGGAAAGATTTAAGGACTGCTCAACAAATGTCCTCAGCATGGCATACCTATTTTCATTCAAATGGAAACATTTTACAATGGTCTATCAGCAAGAACAAGAGACATACTTGATGCCTCTTCTGGTGGCGCCCTTTTGGCACAATCTTACAATGATGCTTATGAGAAAATAGAGACCATTGTTGCCAACAGCTATCAGTGGCCTACTGCTAGATTGAGTGCTGCAAAGAAGGTTACTGGAGTCCATGAAGTGAGTGAAATGATAGCCTTGTCTGCACAGGTGGCTTCAATTGCAAACATGCTGAAAAATCTGAATACTGTAGGTGCCACCATAACACCTACCACAACACCTGCTACCTCTGCAGAATCTGTACCTGCTCAAGCCAAGGCTATTTCTTGTGTGTACTGTGGAGGAGGTCATCTATATGAGGAGTGCCCTAGCAACCCTGTATCTGTCAATTATGTAGGGAATTTCAATAAAAACAATAATCCTTACTCCAACACCTACAACCCTGGGTGGAAAAATCACCCAAATTTTTCATGGAGTAACAATAATCCTACAGCACCTGCTGCTGTGCCTGCAAAGCCCACACATCCCCCTGGTTTCCCTGTTCAACCAGCTCAGAAAGCTGCTGTTCTTGTTGTTGATAATTCAATGGAAGCCATGCTAAAGGATTTCATGAATGAAACTAAGGCCTTATACCAGAGTCAGGGAGTAGTAATCAAAAACTTGGAAAATCAAATTGGGCAGATTGCCACTGCCATAACTCAAAGACCAAGTGGTTCCTTGCCTGCTGCTACTGAACCTGCCAAGCCAACAAGGGCTGAACAAATCAAAGCTATTTATTTGAGGAGTGGTACTGAATTACCAGGTCCTTCCCAAAGGCCTGATGTTACCACTAGCCAGCTTTCAAAAGAAAAAGGAAAAGAACCTGAAGTGCCAAAAACTACAGAGCAGAATTCTGGTGCCATCCCAGCACCAATTCTGGCACCTGTTGAGAAAACCACACCAGCAACTGCAAGCAAAAAATTGACTCCTGAAGTTCCACCTCCACCATTCCCTCAGAAACTTAAGAAGGCCCATCAAGATAAGCAGTTTGACAAATTCATTGATATGTTGAAACAGTTGCACATCAACATTCCATTAGTTGATGCCTTGCAACAAATGCCTAACTACACTAAGTTTATGAAGGATGTTCTAACCAAGAAGAGGAGGTTGGGAGAGTTTGAGACAGTTGCCATGACTCAAGAATGTAGTATACCGATGCAAAGCAAGATTCCATAGAAGCTAAAAGATCTTTGTTGTTTTACCATTTCCTGCACTATTGGTGATAGTTATTATGGGAGAGCTCTATGTGACTTAGGGCCAAGCATTAATCTAATGCCTAAGTCCATCTTCCAGCAGCTTGGAATTGGTAAAGCCAGGCCTACAACATTGACTCTACAACTGGCAGACAGGACCTTGGCCTATCCAGAAGGGAAGATTGAAGATGTGGTTGTTAAAGTGGATAAATTGGTGTTTCCTGCAGATTTTATTATTCTGGATTTTGAAGCTGTTGCTGAGGTGCCTATCATATTAGGCAAACCATTACTTGCCACTGGGAAGACACTAATTGATGTGCAGAAAGGTGAGCTCACTATGAGAGTTAATGATCAAGAAATCAAGTTTAATGTTCTTAACGCCCTCAAATATCCTGCAGAAAATGTGGAAGAGTGCTCCTTTGTTAGAACCATTGATTCTTTGGTTCAGCATCAATTATTGAGGGATAAAGATGTGTTAAAACATGAACTGACTGCCATTGATGATGAGCTCGAGCAAAAGAAGAAGTTAGAAAAGAAGGCATCTGTCAATCAATTATGGTCCAGAAAATATGAATCATTGGAACTCAATGACAAGAATTTCAAAGCCAATGTTCTCTCTGTTGAAAAACCCCATGAATTGGAATTGAAGATCCTGTCACCACACCTGAAGTATGCCTATTTAGGTGAGAATAAGAGTCTTCCTGTTATCATTGCTTTTGATTTGCAAGAGCAGCAGGAAGAAGAGTTAGTGACAGCTTTGAAGAAACATAAGAAGGCTATAGGGTGGCAGATGGCTGACATTAAGTGCATAAGTCCTACTCTTTGTATGCATAAAATTTTTCTTGAGGAGAATGCCAAGAACAGCATTGAGACTCAAAGAAGACTTAACCCTGTGATGAAGGAGGTAGTTAAGAAGGAAATCATCAAATGGTTGGAAGCTGGAATTATTTATTCAATCTCAGATAGTTCTTGGGTTAGCCCTGTTCAGTGTGTTCCAAAGAAGGGAGGGGTCACTGTGGTTCCAAATGAGAAAAATGAATTGATACCAACTAGGACTGTTACTGCTTAGAGAATATATATGGACTATAGAAAACTGAATAAAGCCATGAGAAATGATCACTTTCCTTTGCCTTTCATTGGCCAAATGTTGGATAGGCTTGCTGGCCAGCATTTTTACTGTTTCCTTGATGGTTATTCTGATTACAACCACATTGCCATTGCACCAGAGGATCAGGAAAAGAATACCTTCACCTGTCCCTATGGAACCTTTGCTTTCAGAAGGATGTCATTTGGCCTCTGCAATGCACCTGCTACTTTCCAGAGGTGTATGATGGCCATTTTCTCTAATTTTATTGAGCAGACAATGGAGATTTTTATGGATGATTTTAGTGTGTTTGGAGAGAATTTCCAATCATGCTTGGTCAATTTAGAACAAGTGTTAGACAGATGTGAAGAGACTAACTTGGTGCTGAATTAGGAGAAATGTCATTTTATGGTGCAAGAAGGCATTGTGCTTGGACACAAAATTTCCAAAAAAGGCATTGAGGTTGATAGAGCCAAGATTGAAGTGATAGAGAGGCTGCCTCCTCCCACTACTGTCAAGAGAATCAAAAGTTTCCCTAGTCATGCTGGGTTCTATAGGAGATTTATCAAATATTTCTCCAAAATATCCAAGCCTCTTTGCCAATTACTGCAGCATGATATTGCATTTGAGTTTGATGATCAATGCCTTCAAGCTTTTCAGAAACTGAAAACTGCTCTAGTCACTGCACCAGTAATTGTTGCTCCTGATTGGGAGAAACCATTTGAAATTATGTGTGATGCAAGTGACTATGCTATAGGAGCAGTACTTAGACACAGACATGACAAGGTTTTCCACTCCATTTATTATGCAAGCAAGACTCTTGTTGATGCTCAATTGAACTATACCACTACTGAGAAAGAACTGTTGGCAGTAATGTTTACATTTGATAAATTCAAATCATATTTGGTGGGCACCAAAGTGATTTTTTACATAGATCATTCAGCAATAAAGTACTTAATTGCTAAGAAGGATGCAAAGCCAATGTTGATTAGATGAGTACTTCTATTGCAAGAATTTGATTTGGAGATAAGGGATAAGAAAGAGGTGGAAAACCAAGTAGAAGATCATTTGTTAAGAATCACTAAAGAAGGAATTATTGTTGCACAACCAGTAGTGACTGAGACATTTCCTGATGAGCAATTACTTGATGTCACTGGTGCCAAATCTGATGCCATGGCACCATGGTATGCTGACATTGTAAACTTCTTAGTCAGTAAGGTAACACCCTCTGAGCTGAATTCTCAGCAAAAGAGGAAGTTTTTCAAAGAAGTCAAGGAATTCTATTGGGATGAGCCCTTTCTTTACAAGAGGTTCTCTGATAACCTCCTTAGGAGGTGTGCAGCTGAAGAAGAAACTGAGAGCATTCTGCAGCATTGCCATTCAGCACCATGTGGTGGGCATTTTGGTGGGATGAGAACAGCTGCCAAACTACTGCAAACTGGGTACTACTAGCCCTCTTTGTTCAAGGATTCCCACGAGTTTGTGAAGCATTGTGACAGATGCCAGAGGGTTGGCAACATTTCCAGCAAGCAAGAAATGCTCTTGAACAACATTCTTGAGATTGAACTTTTTGATGTTTGGGATATGGATTTTATGGGACCTTTCCTTCAATCTTTTGGCAATCTGTACATTCTTGTGGCTGTAGATTATGTATCTAAATGGATAGAGGTAGTGGCATTGCCCACAAATGATGCTAAGGTTGTTAGCAAGTTCCTATAAAGGAACATTTTCACACGATTTGGGACTCTAAGGGCAATTATAAGTGATGAAGGTACTCACTTTTGCAACAAGCTGATTGAGAAACTCCCGCTGAAATATGGAGTCAAGCATAAGATTGCCACTGCCTATCACCCTCAAACAAGTGGACAGGCCGAATTATCTAACAGAGAGATCAAAAGAATCCTAGAGAAAATGGTGAATCCATCTAGGAAGGATTGGTCACTACACCTTGATGATACTCTTTGGGCCTATAGGACTACTGCCTACAAAACACCTTTAAGCATGTCTCCTTAGAGGCTTGTGTTTGGAAAAGCCTACCACTTGCCAATAGAGTTGCAACACAAGGCTTTTTGGGTTGTTAAAAAGCTCAATTTTGATTTGCAAGCTGTTGGTGCAGCTAGATTATTGTAGCTCAATGAACTTGAAGAGCATAGGCATTTTGCCTATGAGAATGCTGAGTTATACAAGGCTAAAACCAAGGAGTGGCATGATAAGAAGATCCAGAAAAGGGAGTTAGTTGAAGGCTCCAAAGTATTGCTTTATAATTCAAGATTGAAGCTCTTTCCTGGTAAACTGAAGTCCAGGTGGTCTGGCCCTTCCAAGTTGGTCAAGCTATACTTATATGGGGTAGTGGACCTGCTAGATGAGGCCATTGGTTCAACATTTAAAGTCAATGGCCAGAGAGTGAAGCAGTACTAGGGTGACCTTGATGAAAGAACAAGGGTCACCACTGATTTCAAAGACATTTGAAGAGAAAAAGAATTCTAGCTGAGGACTTTTCTAAACCAAGTGCTACTAAGAGGCAGCCCAGATGTTTTTCTAACTTTGTTTTAGTTGTGTTTTTTAGGAATAAATTGAATCCATGGTGCTGGAAAGTGTGTTGAAATGGTGGTGGCTGGTGTTGTAGTTTGAGTGTTCTGTACCTGGTGCCATGGCACCACGGGGGGCACCAATATGAGAAGTGAAATTAAAAAAAAAAAACAAGTGTGAGGGTGCTGTGCACAGTGACTGCCAACTCATTCCACCTGAGCATTTACTAATTGGCACATCAAAACTGCACTTTTTACTGCGTGGACCAATGACAACATGACACCTAGCACCTCCACACCCTTCCAATCTGATTTGGTAACTCACTCTCTCCCTCCTCATTTAAGTTTTCAACGGGAAAAACCATTAATACCTCCACCCTGTTCCCAAATAGTTATCTCTGCCATTCCCAAACACAACCCCACGACTTCCATAACCACCTAACCTTCGATAACCTTCACCATTTCCCTAATCACCTCAACCTCTACCCATCGTGCAAAGCTATTTATTAACCCTAACCCTTTGCCAGAATCATTCACACCCCCACACTCTCACTATCTTTGAAAACCCCAGTGCACAAATTCGTGAAAACCCTGCTCTTCCTTACCTAGAAACCATAGAGACCCAAGCCTTAGATCGTTGGAAGCAACTTCTAATCGCAATGAGGGCCAAGCATGTTGCTTAGAAACCCAAATCTAAGGTTAAAATTTGGCACCACAGAATCAGTTCATGATGAAGAAATATGGCTGAGGTACGGGGAATGTATGAAGAAGAGGCCTCTACACCTTGAGAGAGGTTTTGATTTGCAGAAAATCTCCCCTGAAATTAAGCTGATGGTTGAACAGTACCATTGGGAAGATTTTTGCTCCCACCCAAAGAACCCAATAACTGCCATTGTGAGGGAATTTTATGCTGGAATCCCTCCTTAAGAAGAAGGCCAACCTGAGCTTGATTACTCAAATGTCAGGGGACTCACTGTCTCCTTCTCTGCAGAGGACATCAATGATTACCTCTCTTTGCCTTTGAAAGGGGATGCTTTTGAGAAGCGGATGAAGACAGTGAAGGAGAAGCAAATGAATGAAATAATGCAGCAATTGAATTTGGAGGAAACCAAATAGGAGAAAAGACATGGGGATGATTTTTGGATTAAAAGAAACACCCTGATTCCTGCAGCAAAAACCTAGTATAATTTCATGATTACTAGCCTACTTCCCACAACACACAACCAAACAATAGATAAAGAAATGATTGTGTTGTTGCATAATATTTTGGAGGGTAAACAACTTAATGTGGGTAGGCTAATACATAGGAAAATTTTAGCTTGTGCTAAGAGGAACAAGGGTAGTCTTTTCTTTCCCTGTTTGATAAATGCACTGTGTATGCATGAGGGAGTACCTATTTTTAATGGAGATGTAACATGGCCTGTGCCCAAACCATGGGAAGCTGTAACTGATGCCCCTATCCCTGTTGTGTTTTCCCCTCAAAATGAAGAGGGTGTTGAGAAATTGACAGAAATGCTGAATCAAATGATGGAGAAACAAAAGTCTTATTGGAGATTTGCTCAGGAGCAGTATTTGTGGCAGAAGAGGATCTTCAATTTTAATTTTCCTAAGAAGCTGATTAATGCACCACCTGTGTTTCCTGACTGGATTCTTGGAAACCAGGAGGATGCTGAGGAAGATAATGCTGAGCCTGCTCCTAGTGAATTGAAAAAAAAGAAAAAAGAAGGGCTCTAAGAAGGGAAAGGAGCCAGTTGTTGAAGTGGGAGAGGAGCAAGTTGAAGAACTAGTGCCTAGCATGGAAGATCTTGCTGCTGCAACTGCTGATGAGCCTGGGCCAAGCCAGGTGAGGGGAGTTTGAAAAAGAAACAGAAGTAGGGTTTGCTGAAAAAGAAAGAGAGGAAGGGCTTGTTGAAAAAGAAAAAGAGAAGGGAGTTGAAAAGGAAGTTGAGAGGGTGAAACTGGGAGTGAGGATGAATTCTTTGACACACAAGATGAGACACCAGCCACCACCCCACAAAGAGAAGAAAGGCTGACAGATCATGATGCAGCTGAGTTGGATGCTGCAGTGGCTACTACCACAGCTGGAGCAAGCATGGCACCAGAAAAAGCACCAGAAAAAGAAGCAGAAAAAGAACCAGAAAAAGAAGCAGAGGCTACAACTGGAAGCCCATTGAAGACAGTGCCTACTGCACCTGTGCATGCACCAACATTGAGGGCTAAACTACCAATCAGGAGGCCCAAACAGAAAGATGCATCACCTCAGCAAGGCAGTGCTAAATCTGGCACTGATGCTGAGGATGATTGGGTGCCTCCACCACCTCTTGCTGATACTCCAGAGAAAAAGAAGGCATCCCCTGTGAAGCAGCAAGAAAAATAGTAAGAAAAGGGCTGTTGAGGAGGAGGTAATCACCATCACTGGTGAGGAAGAGGAAGATGAGATGCCCATTGCCAAATTGCTGAAAAAGCCAGGCCAAATCAAGAGAAGGAGCTCAAGGCTCCAAGTAGGGATTTTCAAACCCTAATCTTTTACTGTTTTGCTGTAGTAAATATGTAGTATGTGTCCTTGTTTGTTTTGCTGTTTGGCTGTTGGCTGTATGCTATTTTACCTATTCATAGCTTATTTAAATTGTTGTTTTTGTATTAACCCTTTATCTAGCATAGTATTTTTGCAGTGGGGACAATACAAGGTACTATGTTGGAGGGAGGGATCGTTTAGGATGTAATAATGTTGCATTTGTAGCAGTGTTGTCCAGTTTCTATGCTGTTAAAAAAATATGATTTTGATTGACACATTGGCTGAATTTAATGAGGATTTTGTGCATGATTGTGTTGGAACTTTGTGCTGATTGTCATTGTAACAACCCTAATTTTTCATCCTTCAAGATTAGGATATGTCTTAGGGTATTAGAACATGCTTATTGTTGCTTGGGATGGGTTTCATATGTTTTACCGTTCCTTCAGTCGATTAAGTGTCCAGATGTACCTTTATTCCTATATTTAGTTATTTCAGTCATCGTATTCCCCATTTTCGAACCTCTTAACCACTCAATTGGATTTAAGTCCCTTCAATAAAGTTGTAGCGTTATCTCTTATCTTTTAGTTGGCTTTAGTTCGACTTGATTTCGATACCTACAACTCTAGATATGCTCTCTGGAGTCAACACAATGCAAGCATAAAACTTAGGAGTATTATAGTATATTTCAACTGCATTTTTGATCCTGTTAGAGTCCGAATTTGGGTAAGCCTATTAGAGAGAAAATTGTAGGAAATTCTCTTAGCTTTCCAACGATACCAAGAACGCCTCAATCAGACATCTGTAGCTCCAGATACGGCGAAAACAGTGACGCAGTAGCGCCGGGCGCCCAGACTCAGGCGCAGGCGCCTGGAGCTCACCGAGAGCTGGCGCAGGGCGCCCAGGAGATGCTGGCGCCAGGCGCCCACTGCTGCGAAGTGGCTGCGCGCTGTTTCGCGTTTTAACTCGTTTTGGGCCGGTTCGGTGACCCAGTATGACCCATTCTCGACCTGAAAGAGTGACCACGACCCCTAGACTTAACCTAGCCTCTAAACATCAGTCTAAAACCATAAACATGATTAGGAGCTGCTCATAAGATCAACCAAGATAGAGAAAAACTCCCTTCCCTTTTTCCCTAATTTTGTGTCACAAGGGCTCGACTCAAGATTACGCTACGAACGCGACCGGAAAGCATAGTTCTTTGTAATTCTTACAAACCTCATTGGGAGGAATAGGAAGAGGTAAGCCTTCTAATGATAGTTTTGTCCTTAAGAGCAATGTTAGGGTTGTAAATTATGATTTTTCCATTCCTAAACCCTTGCTCTTGTGTTTTTGTCAAGAAAGCTTCACTAGGAAAGGAAAAGCTTGGTGTTACCTTATCCCTCTCCTAGAACACGAATTTCACTTGAGGTAAGGGATAGTTGCTCTCTTCTAGTGAGTGTATGGAACTTGTGTGAACAATGTGGGTGTCCCAAGACCCCTATGCCTCGCATGTAACGAAAAGCGGACACTATCACCACCGTGATAGGAGACCTTGGAACTCCCCAAATTATTATTCTCGACTTGTGATAATTTTATTGGTTGTTGAATTTGGTGTGATGATTGAGCTTTGGTTGTTTACATGCTTGATGTACAGAAATTGGTTGTTATCAAATGACAATGTAAGGAAATTAAATAACTAAATAGTAGGCTTTAGACCCTATGAAAGTGTAGCCACTAAGTATGAATCAAAGAACTCGAGTCCCCGCAATTATGTTGATATTGTAAAGCTTAAGTAGAATATCTAAGGTTCAATTATGATGCCTATTGATTTATTAGTATAATAATCTGAGAGAACTAGTCCTTCTATGCCAAAATTTCACTTGGATGTATGTGCTTAATCAAAGTTGCTAAGAATATTAAATGTTCATGTTATTGGTAGAAGGCACTAGCTAACTTATGAAATTGTGTTCATTGTTGTTGTGGTTGTTGTTCCCCTGTCGAAAATATTGCGATAGAGGATGTTATGGTTAGACCCCGCGTTTGGTCATGTTCATGCATCTTGGTGTCGTCATTGTTGTTGTTGTTGTTGTTATTGTTAGTAGGGCGTATCGGGCAAGGTATCCCGTGACGGGCAAGGTTTCCCGGTCCTTTGGTTAGTAGGGCGAATCGGGCAAGGTATCCCGTGACGGGCAAGGTTTCCCGGTCCTACGATTAAAAAAAAAAAAAGGGCGAATCGGGCAAGGTATCCCGTGACGGGCGAGGTTTCCCGGTCCTTTGGTTAGTAGGGCGAATCGGGCAAGGTATCCCGTGACGGGCAAGGTTTCCCGGTCCTACGGTTAATGGGGCGAATCGGGCAAGGTATCCCATGACGGGTGAGGTTCCCGATCCTGTTATTATTGGTGCACTACTGACATGGTATTCCGAAACGGGCAAGGTATCCCGGCTTCGTTATAAGTGGATCCACATGCATATAATTATGTTCTTAGAATCACATCATTTTCCTTGATAACATGCTTGGTTGTTCGGTTGTTAGTGGTATATCATAATGTTGTGATTGATGCGGCGGCATGTGATATTTGAATGTTGTGGTAATGTCTTTTAGCGTTGCGTTTGATCTTGTCAGGGCATGGGGTATTTGTGATTGTGGTGATATGTTATGCCTTGGTACTAGTGTGTAGACGCTTTATTGGAATTATTGTATATGCGCATTGTTCACCGATTTTCTACAATCGTTGCACTATTTGAGGTTATGACGACTAACCCTTTTGTGGCTATCGTATCCCACCGGGTATGTGTAGATGTTGAGACTGCAGGTGTTGAGGATGCGAATGCCGATGAGTAATCTCGGTAGTTTGTCGAGATGAATAGAAGATTTGCATGTGATTACTTATTTAAGTTTTTGTATTCTTTCGATGTAATAATTAGGGAAAGGGCTCTGAATTATTGTGACATCGGAAACCTGGGTTTTTAATTTCTTTGATTGTTGTTTTCCGCAAATGAGCGTGACGACTCTATTCCACGATAACTGAAATTATGATTTGGCTTAAATAAAAAGTATTTTGTTTCCCGTGTTTTTATTTTACATTATTACGTTGTTATAATGACTTGCTGGGGTAGAGGGTGTCACATTTAGTGGTATCAGAGCAGTTCGGTTCTAACCGGGCTTTGTGTGTGGTCTATTGTGTTTCAGTGCGTGAACTCTGAGTTGAGTTACATGCATTACTTGTTTAATTTTGTTTGTTCTAGTACACGAACAATTCTCAGCGGGCTAAGTTCACAGGAGTATATGATAGATAGAGCTAAGATAGTAGGTACCTGAACCATTAGCTATGAATCTTGGGTTAGCAATTTCCTAAGTTGTTAATTTCTTAGTATCTTGTTTAAAATTACGCTTAGTGAATTGAAAAGGATCAACCCTAATCGAGAGATGCAAAGTTAACCCTTAGTTGTTGCACTTAAGGTGCAAGACTTTTATCCATTACCTTAAAGGAATTCTAGTAAGTACAATGGGCTAGTAGCTTAACTAGAAAGGATAAGTCGACCTTATTTTAGATTTACAAAGATTGTTAGTCGGGAAATATGTTATCGAGTAGTGCAAATGGAATCGTGGCTATGCTATAGGAAGGATCTTTTGTAGAGCTTGAGGGTAATCATGTGGCGTCGACATCTTTACGCTTAAGCCCCTATCAGAGAACCTTATAGAAGAATAGGTGATTGTTGTACATAGTTATTATTGCTTGGATTACCTGGCTGAACGAGTAGGAGGGATGTACCAATCACTTACCGGTGAGAAAAGCAATGATAATCAGTTTGGTGGGTAGTATTAGTTTTTTATTACCTTAGATACTAGAATTAGTTATGGGCATAGATTATCCATATTGCAGTTAAATTCTTAAGGGCTTCGGATAGGCATAAGGCTTTGAAACCGTAGATTCTAAAGGTGGAAAGTAATTTTTCATAGGCGTAGAGACAAGCGTAGAGTGAGGATAGAAGTAGAACGTAATGGGGGACATTAGTTAATCTTTGGGAAATATATTGTTTTGCCTTCTGATAAGACCACAAAACCGATTTTAGATGTTCTACCAGAAACCGAGTTTATTATTGTGTAGCACCCTATAGAATGCTTTCCTAGAGTAAGTTGAGCAGTAGAAATAATAAAGGTTTTGCGTAGGGTACCTTAAGATAAATACTGTAGTTAGTCATGCTTTAATTTGCGATAAACTACTTTTGCTATATTGTGTGCTTAACTTTAATGACTATGAAACATTGCATGCAAACATGTTATTTCTTTTAGGATAAATAGGTTTCTATTTTTTTTTTACGGAATAAATAGATTAAAAATGATGAATAATTTTTTTTTATTTGTTATATTTTAACGTTTTAGTCTAACATACTTTAGCCTATAATTTTTGTGTGTGCATTATGCTTAACTAAGTCTTGATTGCTGAATTATTTTGATATGATATTAAAAAAAAAAATTTAAAATATATTTTGTTACATTCACTGACATGCGGTTAATTGATCTTTCTATATTTTATGCTTCATTTGACTCTCTATTAAATACAATATACAAACGTGTTATCTCTTTCAAGGGGACTTCAGGTTATACTGAATATTTATATTGAAATGTGAAAGCGCTACGTTATATCTCAAGTGTTTAGTTTGCTTTGAAAATGTTACATGCTTGAACTGAGGTAAGTTTCTGAACTCTGTTAGATAATTATATGACTGTGTTGCATTACTAAATTATTGATTTCTAGTTTAAATGCCTAATGCCTTTTGATCAGCTTATGTATTTAGCTCGTGATTAATCTTGGCTGCAATATAAAATGCCTTTGATAAGGGAAATTGTTTTGTTTGTGTTTCATTTTTTCTATTAGTATTAATATTTATGAAAAAATGTTATTTTCTCTTTCTAAATTGATGCTTTAGTCTGTTGTACTTTGGTCGTTAACTTTTGTATATTATGTTTAAGTGAATATTGATTGCTGAATTGTTATTTATGATATGTTGCTAAATGTGTGTGTATATATATATATATATATTATAGCTTTAATTATGATTTGATTTTATAAAGGTTGTATGTCTAGCTTCGCATGATTTTACCATAAGATAGTTAACCTCAATCTCGTTTTAGTTCCACCTGACCTTAGTAGACCTTGTACGGTGTGTTGTATTAAGTTTTAAAGAACGTGGTTGTCATGCCCTAATTTTGTCCGGTAAAATAACATTCAAAAAGAACAAAAATAGTAGTAGAGAAGAAAGAAGGAGAAAGAAATCTTGAAGAGAAAAGAGGTTGGAAAAATTTGTATTTTGGTATAGCTTATGTATTCTGGGTGTAATTAATGTTGTGGAGATGGTATTAAAGTGATTTTTACCTTGTTAGAAAGCTAAAACAAAACTCTACAACTTTGATGAGGAACCCAAGAGTCAAATCTGAAGTTTACTAAGTCCAAATTGACTTGGAAGTAAGAACAAGTATGCTGAAAAATGGTTTTGAACAGTATGTAAAGATTAGGTCATATCTTGAGTTGTAGAAGTCTTTTTTTAATGAAACCAACGCCATTTGAAAGCTAACATCCTTGGCTACAAATGTTTTGAAGGATTCGGGACTTGATTCTAACGATTTACTGCCCTAAAATAGCATGAAAGTTATAAAACTACACAAAAACGGACAACACATTATGTTGAATAACGTTCAAAGAAAATGTCATATCTTGAGCTATACTTGTCCAAATGAGGTGTTCTTTATACTGTTGGAAATATAAGAAAAAGATCTACAACTATTATGTTGGATTACAAACCCAGATCGACCTCTATCATAGACCAAATCGAGCATGAAGTTTGAGACGTGATGTTACATGTATTGTTCGGGACAGCCACTTGTGCTGACAATATCTTGAGTTGTAGATATCCTTTTGAGATGAAACTTGTGCCATTTGAAAGCTGGAAACAATGTCTATAATTCTTATGAAGGTCATGAAGCACAATAAAGTTGTTTTAAGTGTTATATTAGTGCTCAAAGTTGGCTATTTAGTTTTGTTGAACATTTAAAATCTCAAACATAAGAATCCAACTCCCAACTTTACTATTGAAGTCCCACATTGAAAAAATACACACTCTTTCAACCTCTCATTCTCTTATATAAGGAGTGCATCACCGAGCACTAAGATCACCCAAGAAAAATGGATCAATGGCCCTAGTACAAAGCATAGGGCCTTTGCTTTAGTCAAAAAAATTTAATGGGAGGGTTACTATCCCTCTTCAACCTTCAAGATTGGAGGGGTAGGTGGGGTTTGCCGCATTGTGCCCAACAAAATTTTTCTCTTGAGGTAAGTGCATCAATTCCTTCTCTCTTTTTCTTTTTTCGTATTTTTTTTTAAGTATGTTTATGTTTGTCTTTTATTTATAATGTTAGATGTCGTTTTATGTTTGTCTTTTATTTATAATGTTAGATGTTGTTTCTAGTTTTTTTTAATTCATCTGTTTTTATTATTATATATTTCTTATTTATTTTTTTCTTAATCATTAATTAGTATTAGTCAAATTAGGACAATAAATCTGACCCCATTTCACTCTATGGGGACAATTTTTACCCAACTAAATTTCAATTTATCATACAAAATTTGTGACCATGTGTATTGAAAAACACATAATAAAATCATGAAAATTAATTTATTAGTAATGATTACTCGAGATTGCTTCCCGTTTAATCATTGCGAACATCTTAATTTTCTAAAGAAAAATGGGTTATTAGTGAGGACCACTCTTGATTGCTTCTTGTTTGGTCCCCATGAAAATCTATCTTCTTTATAAATATAAAGTCAAGTTATTTTCACTAGTAATAATCACTCGAGATTGCTTCCCGTTTGATCATTACGAACACCGTTAATTTTCTAAACAAAATAGGTTGTTAGTGAGGACCACTCTTGATTGCTTCTTGTTTGGTCCCTACAAAACCTACCTTTTTCCATAAAAATATACAATTAAAATCAACCAACACACAACCATTTTCTACCCAAGAACTACGTAGCCTTTGATTTCTCCATCGCACTTGAGATACGTAGGAGCAGAGCCCACTTCATCAAGCGCAAAAATAAACGACTTTTATTAAGTCCTCTTTTTTATCTTGGTTAAATTTTTTAAAAATAAAAGGAAATAAATATTTTTTTTAGAAGTTAATAAATTTTGCACAATTAGTTAGAGGTAACCTTTTTCGAAAGGATGTCGTGGGGTGCTAATACCTTCCCTACGCATAATCGACTCCCGAACCCAAATCCGGTCTTAAGAACCACTTTTCTTCAAAAAGGTTTTTTCCAATATTTTCCCTATGAAATAAATTATTGGTGGCGGCTCCATTAAACTCGAATGAATCCCTCCGGATTTTTCGGTCGCTACAGTGGTTATGCGAAATAAGGACCGGTAATCAACACCGTTAAGTTGAGATTCGTGATAAGAGTTGGAACTCATAGCTTTTGGTTTGGAAGGTTGAGAAAACATTGCCTTTATGGAACCTGATATAGAATGCGTAGTGATATGGAACTAGGTGTCTTACAGTATAGACACATGAGAATAGAATGAAATAATGCTTTTGAGTTGTAGCATGTTATAAGAAAGATCAGACGTAGTGATTAATGTCTAAGAAAGAATCCTTGCATATTTCAATTGTCATGATTAGGAAGACTATTTTGTTTGAGTAAGAGGAATCTAATTCTTTGCTTAAGGACTGAATCTCAACTTATGGAGTGGTTCTTAAGGATTTAGATGTTAGTCTTGTTGATTCGTTGTGGTTGTTGTAGTTTTAACGCCTTAAGATAGTAATTTTTAGTATTCCTTAGTTTAAGGAGTTAATCCTAGAAAGAGCCATGAAAGTCACCTGAGCATATGATTGGTTAGTACGCTAGACATTTAAGTTACAACTTTTGAAATTCTAGACCTTTAAAAGGACTAAGTTCTCCAGCTAGTGACCTTAGTTGACCCTCTTAAGAAAGAATTGTGTGGAATATATATAGCAATAGTGAAGATGGTTGCATGAGGTTTTAGGGACATGAACCGTGTCGTTTAATAAGCACTTTAGAGAAATTCCGAGGACTAATTTTTTTAGGGGGGTAGAATTGTAACAGCCCTAATTTTTCATCCTTCAAGATTAGGATATGTCTTAGGTATTAGAACATGCTTATTGTTGCTTGGGATGGGTTTCATATGTTTTACCGTTCCTTCAGTCGATTAAGTGTCCAGATGTACCTTTATTCCTATATTTAGTTATTTCAGTCATCGTATTCCCCATTTTCGAACCTCTTAACAACTCAATTGGATTTAAGTCCCTTCAATAAAGTTGTAGCGTTATCTCTTATCTTTTAGTTGGCTTTAGTTCGACTTGATTTCGATACCTACAACTCTAGATATGCTCTCTGGAGTCAACACAATGCAAGCATAAAACTTAGGAGTATTATAGTATATTTCAACTGCATTTTTGATCCTGTTAGAGTCCGAATTTGGGTAAGCCTATTATAGAGAAAATTGTAGGAAATTCTCTTAGCTTTCCAACGATACCAAGAACGCCTCAATCGGACATCCGTAGCTCCAGATACGGCGAAACAAAGGACGCAGAGCGCCGGCGCCAGACTCAGCACGTGCCCTGGAGCTCAGGAGAGTCGGCGCAGGCGCCCAGAGATATTGGCGCCAGCGCCCACTGCCAAGTGGTCGCACGCTGCTGCTTTAACTCGTTTGGGCCTGCTCGGTGACCCAGTATGACCCATTCTCGACCTGAAAGAGTGACCACGACCCCTAGACTTAACCTAGCCTCTAAACATCAGTCTAAAACCATAAACATGATTAGGAGCTGCTCATAAGATCAACCAAGATAGAGAAAAACTCCCTTTCCCCTTTTTCCCTAATTTTGTGCTGTCAAGGGCTCTGACTCAAGATTACGCTACGGAACGCGACCCGGAAGCATAGTTACTGTAATTCTTACAGCCTCATTGGGAGGAATAGGAAGAGGTAAGCCTTCTAATGATAGTTTTGTCCTTAAGAGCAATGTTAGGGTTGTAAATTATGATTTTTCCATTCCTAAACCCTTGCTCTTGTGTTTTTGCTGAAGAAAGCTTCACTAGGAAAGGAAAAGCTTGGTGTTACCTTATCCCTCTCCTAGGAGCACGAATTTCACTTGAGGTAAGGGATAGTTGCTCTCTTCTAGTGAGTGTATGGAACTTGTGTGAACAACAGGTGTCCCAAGACCCCTATGCCTCGCTGATAACGAAAATCCGACACTATCACCACCGTGATAGGGAGACCTTGGAACTCCCCAAATTATTATTCTCGACTTGTGATAATTTTATTGGTTGTTGAATTTGGTGTGATGATTGAGCTTTGGTTGTTTACATGCTTGATGTACAGAAATTGGTTGTTATCAAAAGACAATGTAAGGAAATTAAATAACTAAATAGTAGGCTTTAGACCCTATGATAGTGTAGCCACTAAGTATGAATCAAAGAACTCGAGTCCCCGCAATTATGTTGATATTGTAAAGCTTAAGTAGAATGTCTAAGGTTCAATTATGATGCCTATTGATTTATTAGTATAATAATCTGAGAGAACTAGTCCTTCTATGCCAAAGTTTCACTTGGATGTATGTGCTTAATCAAAGTTGCTAAGAATATTAAATGTTCATGTTATTGGTAGAAGGCACTAGCTAACTTATGAAATTGTGTTCTGCTGTTGTTGTTGTTGTTGTTGCTACTCTGTTGAAAATATTGCGATAGAGGATGTTATGGTTAGACACCGCGTTTGGTCATGTTCATGCATCTTGGTGTCGTCATTGTTGTTGTTGTTGTTATTGTTAGTAGGGCGTATCGGGCAAGGTATCCCGTGACGGGCAAGGTTTCCCGGTCCTACGGTTAAAAAAAAAAAAAAAAGGGCGAATCGGGCAAGGTATCCCGTGACGGGCGAGGTTTCCCGGTCCTTTGGTTAGTAGGGCGAATCGGGCAAGGTATCCCGTGACGGGCAAGGTTTCCCTGGCCCCACTGTTAAAAAAAAAAAAAAGGGCGAATCGGGCAAGGTATCCCGTGATCGCGAGGTTTCCGCCCTTTGGTTAGTAGAGGCGAATCGGGCAAGGTATCCCGTGATCGCAAGGTTTCCGGTCCCTACGGTTAAAAAAAAAAAGAAAAGTGGCGAATCGGGCAAGGTATCCCATGAGGCGAGGTTTCCTGGCCCTTGGTTAGTAGGCGACCGGGCAAGGTATCCCGTGATCGCAAGGTTTCCGATCCTACGGTTAATGGGGCGAATCGGGCAAGGTATCCCGTGACGGGTGAGGTTCCCGGTCCTGTTATTATTGGTGCACTACTGACATGGTATTCCGAAACGGGCAAGGTATCCCGACTTCGTTATAAGTGGATCCACATGCATATAATTATGTTCTTAGAATCACATCATTTTCCTTGATAACATGCTTGGTTGTTCGGTTGTTAGTGGTATATCATAATGTTGTGATTGATGCGGCGTTATGTGATATTTGAATGTTGTGGTAATGTCTTTTAGCGTTGCGTTTGATGCTGTGGCATGGGGTATTTGACAGTTGTGGTGATATGTTATGCCTTGGTACTAGTGTGTAGACGTTTTATTGGAATTATTGTATATGCGCATAGTTCACTGATTTTCTACACTGGTTGCACTATTTGAGGTTATGACGACTAACCCTTTTGTGGCTATGCGTATCCCACCGGGTATGTGTAGATGTTGAGATTGCAGGTGTTGAGGATGCGAATGCCGATGAGTAATCTCGGTAGTTTGTCGGGATGAATAGAAGATTTGCATGTGTTTACTTATTTAAGTTTTTGTATTCTTCCGATGTAATAATTAGGGAAAGGGCTCTGAATTATTGTGACATCGGGAACCTGGGTTTTTAATTTCTTTGATTGTTGTTTTCCGCAAATGAGCGTGACGACTCTATTCCACGATAACTGAAATTATGATTTGGCTTAAATAAAAAGTATTTTGTTTCCCATGTTTTTATTTTACATTATTACGTTGTTATAATGACTTGCTGGGGTAGAGGGTGTCACAGTCATTTGATAGGAACACTAACTTTAGACACAAACCCTTAGCTTGAGAGGAAAGATTAGGTAGCTTGTTAACTAGTTGAAGTGGAACCCGTTTTGTGAACTGAACCTTGTTACCAAATTTGACCAATAAGGGGGAATAGGCAAATAGATAAGTTTGGGGGTATGCTCATTGTAAATATCCAAAGAATAGGCCAATGCACACACATAGAAAAAAGCCAAAAACATTTATATAAAAAAATGGAATAAGCCTCTTTGTTGAGTAACCGGGTAACTTCATTACAATTGTTGTTATTCACGACAAAAGACAAAGAGGCAAATTCTAGTAAAAGACAAAAGAATAGTAAAAATTGAATAAGTGTGCATTGAGCCTTGATCATTCAAGTCATGTCTGTAATTCGGTTTGTATGTAGCCCCTAGTGCCCAAATTGTGAGCCTATTCCTTTTTGTTTAATTAGGAGGTGCAAATTAGGGACACTTTAGGGGAAAAACTGAGATAAAATTGATGGGACTATACTAGCTTTTTAATTGAGCATAAGGGGTGCGCACACACACGTGAGGTTAGTGGAACAAATCAAGGAAGCATGATGCACAAAGGGATTGCTTAACAAAGTGTTTGTCTGAAAGTGAAGCCATTGAAGACCATTCAATAAAAAAAATTGTTTTTGAATTAAATTGTTCAGTGCTGCTACATTTGTGACATTTTACTGTTTTCTGTTTTTGCACTTATGTCATTACTTGAGGACAATCAATGGTTCAAGTTTGGGGGTGTGATAACCTCTTAGAAATAAGAGTTATTTGTGCTTTTATGACTTTGAATTATGTGAGTTCAAGAGTAATTTAGGGTCTTTAATTGTTAGAATTGTGTAAATAATATGAATTCCCTTGCTTGGAGCTGTTTAAGGCACTTAGGTGCCTTTATGAGCATTTTGATGTGTTTTATTATTGTGCAGGATTTTATTGAGAAATACTCAGTTCCAAGTCTGATGCCATGGCACCGCGCTCTAATGTTGGTAGCCCCTGGTCTTAGTGCAGCAACGTGTGTAAAGCCAATTGTACTGGAAGAAAGGACTCTATCCTTAAAAGGAATGTTGTTGTGTGCGTTTTACTGGTCCCCACTGCAGAGACAGTGTTTTCTCTCAGCTAGCTAAAGGACAAAAACCTTTATTTTTAGGCCAAAAGACAACAACTTTCATTGGGACGAGCATTGGTCAGCCCATTTGAGGAGATGCTATTTAAGGATAATGACATAATCAAAGGAGGCAGGCTGGTTCTGGGATATTCTTTTAGGGCAGCATTTTTCCTCTCCTGAGAAGTAGCCGCATTCTGTCCTTCCTCTTCCAAAGCACCATTAACCAAAGCTCAAGGCCATTTTCATGGAGAGAAGCTTCTTGCACAGTCATTGATTCGACAGCTTCAGCAAGACATTGTTGAAGTAGGAGTATCTCTCGAGCTCACAAAGCTGGGAGCCATTTCTGTTATTGTTTTATCAAATTCTGTAACAGATTCTAACTCTTACTCTAGTGCCATGGATTCGGTTTCTGCACCAGTTTCTGTTGCTTTATTTTTAAGCTCATGATGAGCTAATTTTCTTAAGCTAGGATGATGTGATTTTGTATTGAATCCTTGTTGGTGAATGTCTATCAGTCTTTACCTTAGTAATTTTGACTCATGCGCATTTATTTATCATATGCTTGACCTAAGCTTGATCAACTTTTGTTGGGTACATGTATGTTAGGTGCTGAAAGGTAGTAACATGCTAATTTGATGAGTTAATGTGAGGGGTATTAATTAAAGGACACTTTAATTAATTTTGATTAAACTAGACATAGGAAATCTGTCTCACAGGGTGTTCTTGACCACATTTATTAGACAAGGGGGAACTTAATGGGAGCTTAGACATAAGGTACCCTTTACTTAACCCTGGTGAAAGTACTGAAAGGTACACACATTAGTGCCCTATGCCCAGGTGCCATGACACTGACTGATGGCACTGAAATCAACATGGTGAAAATATAAATGTACTGATTCCTAGCTGCTTTTTATCCAAAGTTTACTTAATCAATTGCTAAATACTTTTCTGTTTCAACAATATTACCACAAAAACTTGATGTTTAATTTCTGTTTTTATTATTTACTCACTAACTTACTTGCTAAAGGAAAAATTTGTGAAAGAACTTAATCAATCCTCGTGGGAAAAATCTTTCTTACTTTATATTACTTATTCACGATTGTGTATACTTACACAAATAGATTTCTCACAACACTTTTCATGAGATTCATATGATTCCAAACACGGGGTTCTGGGTACAGGCAGAGTAAGGCGCTACTGAGGAGGAGTATAGTGCATGCTATTCACCTGATCCGCTGGATGTTAAGCAGCAGCAGGAGGAGGTTGAGATGTTGCATGATGACGGAGTTATAATCGACCCGGATGGTAAAGGGTAAGTATTGATAAAATAATTATTTGGATTTTTATTACAATATACATGCATGTGTGTGTTATTGTTTGATATGTTTTTATTGTTAAGGTTCCTTCCCTCAAAAGCAGAGTTGTAAAGAGGTTCACGACTGTTATTGAGGACAATTATCAACAGCTTTGGACATCATGGGGGCAACTCGGTAAGGATGACATACCAGTTTATTCAATGCTTTCAGAGTATGTTGCACTTTTTATTGCATATGTTGTTTTAGATTTATTATTTCATAAACTTTATTATAACCACTATTATTTATGTTCTTTTAACATAGGAAAAAGTTGCGTGGAGGGCCTCAGATGAGGATGTGATCGAGAGGAACTTTCACATGGCCTCTAACCGCCTATTTAATATGCTCAGGTTCATCCGCATAAAGAGCCAACAACCCTACTGGATAGGAGATATTATTTGGGACCGCCCGTGTGATCACTAGAGATCTGACGATTTCAAGGAAATCTCTGCCCAAGCACAAAAAAAGGGCATCGAAAAAGGGTGGGAGCCTCACACAGAGGTTCCATCACCCAAGCGCAACATGCAAATAATTATTATATAATGATTATTTATATAATGTTTATATTGTTTTCTTATAATGAATTTGGACTTATTTGTTTGCTTATGGATAATAGGAGGAGTTTGAGGCAAGATGACCCAAATTAGGTCTCACACATCATCATGTTCCCTATTAGCGAGCCCGACTACCCCTCAGGATCCAGCGGTACCGCTGAAGGTTTGGATTGATGTTGTCAGTGACAAGAAGGGTCGCTTATATGGCGATGGCGACATTGCCAACAACTATAAGAAAGCGGCCACCCACCTTCATATCAGATCATCGTTCGCAAGTGGCAGTAATCAGTCTCAAGAGTCGGAGCAGATTTTTGAGTTGAATAGGAGATTGACCACTATCGAGGAGGGAATTGTCGGACGCATAAGGCGTTGCAGCAAACGTCTCAAACGGATTTCAGTAACGACGGACAAAGGCCCTCGGTAATTACCGATGGGCCATGACCGTTCGTACTTGCCGACTGACACAATGAAGCTGTTGGTAACGCTTTTTAACGCTCAAATTTCCTACAGGTTGCTGCTCGTCGATGAGCCATTGGAAAAACGGTGTTACCACGACAATCTTTTGCGATTTCTAACAACCAAATATCGTCAGTAACACTGTGTTTTCTTGTAGTGTATAATACGTTATATTTACTTTTCAAGAGATAAGAGTGCGGATGAGTGTAATTTAAATTTCACTGTCAAAGACCAAATAAAATTATATGATAAAATGAAGTGATTTTTGGGTCTTGAGATCCATAGTATCTTAAAATCACAATGGACTCTAACTAATTTAAATAAAATTAAATGAACTTATTTAAGGGCCGATTTGCTTGAAAAGGGGGTTGTCTCAAAAAGATTGATATCTTTTTTTTTTAAAGTAAATCCTCAATTTAGTCCTAAACTAATATTATTTTTCTTATTTAGTCCCTAAAATATATAAATATAATACGTAGTCCTTAAAATTTGTGAAATTCGTCAAATTAGCCCCTAAAATTTTATAAGTAATCCCTTACAAGGACTAATGAGATATATTTCACAAAACTTTATAGACTAATTTGACGGATTTTACAAACTTTAGGGATTACTTATTATTTTCATCTATTTTAGCGATTAAATAGGAGATATGATGTTAATTCATGCACTAAATTGATAGTTTACTCAATTTTTTTTATTTTTTTTTATGATTCTATCTTGTATATCGGGGAGTGATAGAATGAGGTAAAGTACACGTATTGAAACCCTGCTACACCTGTATATTGGACCACTGTCTAAAAGGGAAATTCTCAGCGAATGAATTTATCAATAGTAACTGCACAGTATAATAATTACGGGGGAGCGTTATCCCTTTCATTCTGGCTAGGTGGGTAGGACTAGCACATCTTGTTTGTGCAGTTTTGCAAGAAACAGTGAATGAGAACTCTTAACAACCCTCTCTGAATCCCGGTTCGAGTTGCTCGATATCGTATGAAAAGCAAAAAACATAAATACTATTAATACCTCTTTTGGTCTCTATAATTTGAGCGAAATTCAGTTTCAGTTTCTGTAAAACTTTTTGTTTCGATTTAGTCCATATAATTTAAGATTTTTCTACTTTTAGTCCATGCCGTCAAATCCCTATTAAATTACATGGAGTAAAAGTAGAAGAATTTTAAAATTATAGGGACAAAAAATGGAAAAAAACTCAGCATTTTTAGGAGAGATTTGACGGCAAGGACTAAAAATAAAAGAATCTTAAATTATATAAACTAAATCGAAACAAAATTTTTTATAAAGACTAAAATCGAATTTTACTCAAGATCAAAAGGGGTATTAGCCCTACTTATTAGTTACCGTCTTATGAAACGTCTCAATAATTAGATGCGGATTTTTGCAAGGCGTGGCTATTAACAGGACAGCTGCAGAATATTGTCCTGAAAAAACAAGAGTTGGTGGAATTTGGAAACACGAGCCTCGCACCTCGCTGGTGAGTGGTGACTAGGGATGGCAACGGGGCGGGGCGGTACCGGGGAGTACTCTCCTGCTCCCCGTTCCGTCCCCCAGATTTTTTCCCGTTCCCTTCCTCGATTCCCGTTATGGGGAGTTTTTCTTCCCCATCCCCATCCCCACGGATCCCCACAGGTCCTTACGGGGACCCCAAAAATTTAAAAAAATAAAAAAAAACACTGAAATTTAATAAAATTGAAAAAAAATATATAAAAGTATGAAAAAGTTTCAAAATTACAATATCAAAATCAATTTTTTATGTCTAGTCCAACATGTGAAGTCATTATGATCATGATTTGTGAATCTGATAAATGATGACCTTTCTTTTGTTTTATTTTACTAAAACCATTATAGTTTTTAAAAATTAAAAAAAGAGATAAAAAGACCAAAAAACCAATCATTATAATACATATATATGTATTTTTTAGGGATAGTTATGTAATATGTTCGGGGCAGGGACCCCACGGGGCGGGGGGTGTGATCCCCGTCCCCATCCCCGAATCGGCTACGGGGGGGTTTTCTCCCCCGTCCCCATCCCCACAGGGAAAAATTCTCATGGCCGAATAGGGTAGTTCATGAGGATCCCCATGTGAGTAGAAATTGTCATCCCTAGTGGTGACTGGATTCACTTTTTAAAAAGTGAAATGTGTTCGCTCATTAATGTTTAAATGGTTTGGAATAGAATTAATTTTGCCTCTAAAAATTATTTGAAACTTAAAATTAAGATTTGGAGTTTTTAATTCAAAACATGATTTTTAGTCTCGAATATTTAGTCTCATATTTACATGAATGTATATAAACATAAGCAGTTTACATTCAACTCATTTTTAATTGAAATCAATTTTAAAAATTCAATACATTGGAAATACAGCCATACAACCATACACACTTTCTAGTTTTGAATCTATCATTTAGAACGGCATAACCTGCCAGTACAAAATTAGGTGCAATTCGTGGTTCAAATTCGCCAAATTCCCGGTACAAAATTAGGTGCAGTTTATGGTTCAAAATCGCTCTGCTTTTTATTTTAACTTCTTTTTATAAAATGGAGATACAAGCGACTGACAAGTAGAATGTTCTCATCACAATTTGCACCCCTTTCAAAGTTTATCGTACGCAACCCGAATTTTATTTATGAACATATATTTAATAAAATTATAATTGAATTATATTTAAATATGATTTTCAATAGTAACGGAATAGATGTAAAAAAAATATCAATTGTGTTAAATTATGATTATGATTTTACAAACTAAAATGCAAACATACTTACTAAAAGTAATAGTATATATTCTGTCAAAAAAAAGAAGTTATATATATATATGGTATAAAAATGAAAACCCTATTAAAACATTGCATGGTCCAACACAGTTGAAACGTACAATTAATATTTATTATCAACAACCACTATAATATTTTTTGACTAGGGAGGTGTTGAAGGGAACCTTCACCATGTCATTATTATTTCTGATGCAGCTGCTGTTGTTAATAGTATCAATGGAATAGTTTGCAATGTTGATATTGAACTATGTTAGAGAATGCCTCACTGATGTTTAATAGGAGACAGCTCAATTCCGAGGCTCATAGATTAATAGGCCTAACTAAAACTTTAGGCTCAAGATCTTGTGTGGGGGTTGTCCCACTGCAATCAAACATTTCTCTGTCTGGTTTATGTCAATCAAAGCATATGTTTAACTTCAAAAAAAAAAAAAAGGAGATGTTGAAGTGTATGGGGTTCTCTGAGAAATGGGTTGAGTGAACTATGTTATGTATGGAAGTATTTTGTTTTGGTTAACCGAGAGTAGGTGGGTCCCATCCAATGAGGGAGAGGGCTTAGACAAGAAAATCTGTTGTCCCCATATCTTTTTTTTTTATTTGTTCTGAAGGGTTAACGACCTTAATTAACCAATCATAGGCCGGAGGAGATCTTCATGGGGCCCAAATTTGCAGGAGTGCACCCAATAACATATCTTTTATTTGTCGATGTCTTTTTTTTTTCCAGGGCCTCTAGAAGAGAAGAGCGTACCATGAAAAATATTCTTGTTATTTATAAGGAAGCTTTAGGGCAACCAATTATTTTTCAAAAGTCAGAAATATTTTATAGCAAGAATGGGTGAGATCAAGGATAATATCAACCCTGATTTTTGGACACCCCAAAATTCCCAACACCTATCCAACACTTCTCTTTCTCTCTATATATCTCTTCCTATCACATCACTCACGCATCACATCTATCACTTCTCACTCTCTATTTCTTTCTCTCTTTGGGTGTTGGGGGGGTATGGGGTCAATGAATCATTTTTCGGATAACATAGCATCCCTGGCCTTTTTGGTGTACAAGTTTGCTTGGGTACCATAAAATATTTGGGACTCCCATCCATGATTGGCAGGAGCAAGAAGGCTCTTTTCAAATTCATAAAGGACTAAGTTTGGCGTAAAATTCATTCCTGGGGTGGGCGGTCTTTATCCAAAGCTGACAAGGAAGTTATGATAAAAGCAGGGCTCCAGTCAATTCCTACATATTTCATGAGCTTTTTCCTCATTTTCGCTTTATTGGCGGATGAGATTCAATGACTTATGAACTTCTTTTGGTGGGGTAGTGGTGGTGAAAGAAACAAGGGGATGAAGTGGTTGTCGTGGGTTAAGTTGGCAATGAGTAAAGATGTAGGAGGCATGGGTATTGGAAACTGTGTGTTTCAATGTGGCACTTCTTGGTAAGCAAGAGTGGAGGCTTATGTCCCAACCAGACACTCTTGTTGCAAAGTTAGTCAAAGCTACATATAGCGAAGTGCAGAATCGCGTGCGGAATACAACAAGAAAAGCTAGATATGCACCTTGATTTGAATTCAGATTTTGAGCTTTCAGAGTCAATCACTAGTTCCCAACTTCAACCACTTGTTCCACTTTCTCCAAGAGTCCTTCGAACATCAAACATGTGTGGATTAGTTTCTCCATGACATTGGTTGATGCTCCACACAAGTTGTTATTAGTTTCACGAAATAGCTAAATACACCTCTCGTTTTTGCTAATATGCACCCTCCATTTTTTAAGTTTATTTTTTGGATAGTATAATTTGTCCGAAAGTAAACTTCTAGACGGCAAAGTGTGAAATATATTTCCAAAATGAAGGTGCATTTTAGCAAAATGAGAGGTGTCTTTATTTATTTCCTTATTTTCAGGTTTGCATGTGTTGAGAGCATTCAACATAACTTCATGGGCTAGGTCCATATCATTTGGATAGGGGTAACTAAGGGACCATGACATTTTAAAGTCTAGGTACACTTTGACCAAAAAAAAATAAAAAAAATAAAAAAGAAGTCTAGGTACACCTAAACATCATACGCTTGTAAAGACTAATCCAGTGGCTCTCCAAATTAGGGTCTCCGTGATAGGGTTACCAGCCTTAGTTTAGGACTTTCTATCTTTGAGTTTTAGAATTACATCCAAGCGAGTAATCTTGTCTCATTTATTCTCATTATATATTTTTAACATTAGAAAAAGTTTTTGTGTCAAAAAAAAAATTAGAAAAAGTTTTGCATTTCTCTCACTTTATCTACATAAAAAATTGCATACCTTGTCAATTGTCATTATTTAAACAAAACAAGAAAAATTGCTCTTCATCGTTGATCTTTGTCTGTAACTTCTTTAAAAAAAAAAAAAATTAACAGTTTATCTTTTCATCATCCGTTTTTCTTTTACATCCTTTTTAAATAATTAACTTATACGGTGCATCATTTTTACATCCTTTCATTCTTGTTCATTAATTAATAAAAAAAGCTTAAATATTTTTTGTCTTTGTAAATATAGAGTGTTTTGATTTTAATCCCTATAGAAAAAATTATATGTTTTTTGTTCCTACAAAATATTTTATTTTGATTTTGCTCCTTCTGACCAAAATTCATAGTAAAATCTACAGAAAAAGTTTCATTTTCCAGTCAAATTCCTAGTGAATTTTTATCTGAAGAACTAAAAACTATTATTTTAAACAAAATTTGTAGCAAAATCAGTAGAAAACACTTCATTTTTCTGTCGATTTTTCCATTAATTTTTGTCAAAAGGACTAAAATCAAAACAAAATATTTTGTAGGGACAAAAAAAAAATTTCAGGGACTATAGTCAAAACACACTATATTTGTAGGGACTAAAAACATATTTATGTCTAAAAAATTAAAATTTTATACTTAAATACAGTGCCGGGCTAATGTCCAAGCCACTAAGGCAAGGGCTTTGGGCCTCAAAATTTTTGACAAAAAAAAGGCTTCAAAATTTTTATTTTCACTTAATATCAATGATTAATTTCCTTTGGCTTAAATCAAGCTTGTCTAGTAAGATGATATATCATAATGTTCTTGACTTTGTGGTTGTGGATTCAAACTCCGCTATGGCTGATTTTGTTGTAATTTTTTAAGCATTTTGTTGTTGCTAAAATAAAAGCTGCTTAAAAATATTTTTAGGTCTGCTTTAGAGTTTGCTTTAGACCTCAACAAGTATTGGACCGCTTAAATAAATGTTACCAGCCTTGAAAGTTGGCACTTTTGAGTTAGCATTTCCTCACTAATGTTTTCATTATTGAGAGAAACATGTTTTCATTCACACTGGTAGTCAATATGGCCAATCAAACAAACTCCACAATGGACCCTAATGTTTCCTTAACATTATGTTTTGGATACAAAAGGAAAGTAAGCGGAAAGATAGTGAAAGGAATGAAAGTAAAAAGAAAGAAAGTAAGATGAAAGTTTGATTGTTTGGTGTTATCACACCAATTTGTCTACTTTTATAAAGCATTTTTAGTACTTAAATATATTATTTTGCACTATTTAAAGCACAAAGGTACTCATTCATGTCCTATTTTGTAGAATTATCATAAAGACACCACTCAGAGCAAACCATGCGAGAATGGACTGGAAACTGGCAAGTTTTGGAGAGTTTTAGCACTACTAGACGAGCGGTACTGCCTGACAGTACTTAAGTACGGCCATACCTAAGTCAAAGATTCAGTAGGGGCGTACCCCCTTGGTCAGTACCACCAGGCGCCGATGAAAAAGTCCAGTACGGCCATGCCCAAGGCAGTACGATCGTACACAGTTGATGTCAGGGAGTGCACTTCGCACAAGTACGGGCCAGCGTCGCAAGCAAAGTCCGGTACGACCGTGTATATATTCGGTAGTGCCGTATCCTGTCTCAGATTGTGCAGATTTGAAATCCAGATGACCTAATCCGCATCAAAACCTATAAATAGGCCTTCTTAGCCTAAGCTGAATACCTTTTGACGAATTTCTGAGTTTTAGGACCCTTTTTTAGAGTTCTTCACAAACGCCTCGATATTGGAGTGAGTCTTGAATCATCGAAGCTTCCTGTCAATTCTGTATTGCTGCTGGAGTTCGTGAGGACGTGAGGAACAAATAAGAGGATCACTGTCATACAAAAGGGTGTCTCGGTTCTATTTAATTATGTCTTTTAGGAGTTTATGTTTGGATTTATTCTATTCTATTTTGTTGAAAAATAACATGAGCAGCTAATTCCATCACTAGGGGTGATGTGGGATCTTTTATGATGTCTTTGATATCTATCTAATTGCTTTTATGAATTCCTTATTATCCTTATGAATGTGTTATTCCTAGTATGCTTAATCTCATAGGAAGTAGCTAATCCTTAATAAATTAGTTAATTGTGGTAACAAGATCGCAATTAGTTGATGGAACTCTAGGATCAATAGAACTCGCTTTATAGTCGGATAGGTTATTGCTTGTTTCCAATCGGTTATTAGATTAACACACTTACCTGTTCTTAATGCTCTCTCCTTTAATTACCTTCTTGGATAAAACAGAGTAGTTATTTAGGAAGAAGGCTATTAACTAGGTAGTTCTTAGTAATTTAGAGTAAGTGGTTGGTTTTCAATAAGGAAACATAATTCGTAATAGCAAGGAAATAGATTCAGGTTCTAGTATTAGTGAACTCAGTTAGGCTTTTCCTATTCAATCTTATTCTAGTGCTTGTGACTTAGTTTTACTCTAATTTTCCTTAGTTCACCTGTTTAGTCCCAATCTATTAATTTTGATAGCTTAAAGAATTTAAGACCTTCATTACATTGGTACTTGCGCATTCCCTGTGGGTTTGACATTCAGAATCTTAAAAATACTCCACTATTATTACGAGTTATGATCAGGTGCACTTGCTTGAGCCGCAACAAGTTTTTAGCGCCGTTGCTGGGGAGTGTTCTAGCAATATTGACTTAACGAGATCTTAATAGCTTTAAGTATTTTACTATATTCTGTTTATTCTTTTATAGTTATTTTACCTTTATTATATAAAAAAATATATATAAAAATAAAATAAAAATATAATTAATTGATTTTCTTATACTCAGGCACCACAGAAACCAAGCACAATGGAAGAAAAGCTCACTCTCGAGGAGTACTTTTCTCCTGCGGTCAACACTCAGGATAGCATAAACGACCCAGTTATTAGACAGCGTAACTTTGAATTCAATCCGCAGTGCAATTTTCGGGGCTACCTTCGGAGGGCCCACACACCCATCTCAAGAACATCCGAAGAATACTTAGTACTATTAAGCATAATGGAGTCCCAGCGAAAGCAATTAAACTAACGTTTGTTTCCATTCTCATTGCAGGGAAAGGCTCAAGCTTGGCTAGACTCTTTAGCTCCAAATTCAATCACGACTTGAGAAGATCTGAAAAGCAACTTTCTTCATAAATATCTCTCTCTAGCAAAATTTGCGGAACTAAGAGCTAAAATAATTAGCTTCAAACAATTTTAGTTAGAGTCATGCGTGAAGCTTGTGAACGTGTAACATCCGCATCTCAAAGTAAATTAAAAGTACGACAAATTACATTAAAGTACAGGAATTACTAATAATTTACAAACTTGATTACAGTAGTCCAAGTCATAAATTTAAAACTTAAGTCATTAATCTAATGAATAGATTACAACTTCAATTACAATACTTGGAATATCAAATTCCATTACAACATAAATTCTAATCTCTGAGTCCCCAAGCTTGGAGCTTTGCCTCATCAGTCTTGGGTACCTGTTTATCTGAAAAACAATAAAAGGAACGGGGTGAGATTATAAATCTCAGTGAGCCCTTTACGGACTCCTCACCATTCTCTCGTTGAGTCATACTAGCCTGAAAAGACTAACTTAGGCATTTCAATCCTAAACATGCTCTCCCTATATACCATAAGGACTTGTTTCGAAAACCTTTTCGACATCCTAAGCGAGAACGCCCTAGAATGTGCTAACCTGAACTTACAGCTTAGTATATTGCGGTGTAGGAGAATCCTAAGTCCAATATGCCACTTAAAGACTTGTGAATAAACTAAACACAATAATGGATAGCAAACACACATCCATCCTATAAACATTCATTCTTTAACCTATGCCTAGCATGGCTAAACTCAATGCAACGTAAATGCAACCCTCTTAACTAAGAACGTATTGTTCTTACTTACTTACTTACTTACTTACTTACTTAGTGCTTAGCACACCTTTGCTTTTCTTTTATGTTATTGGATTTGGTCTTATGCTATATTCCATAAACCCCAATCAACAGAGCTTGCCTTCTTAAGTGATCTTATCACAACTCTTACTAGTTCTATGCATTATTACTATTGAGTAATTTAGCAACTAAGGATTTACAATCCATAACATCATTTAACAAACTAGGCTAATTCCAAAGATATATACATATATACAAGGAATTCATTAACATTCATAGACTTGAACATCACTAAGCTCATAGTCAGCTTTTATTTGCTACTAAGCGTGTTCTAGCTATTCCCACTGGTTGAATCGTTATTCAATAGGGAATCTTCATTGCCGGGTTTTGTCAAGGCTTTAATCCCCAGACCCTGATCAACGTCACTTTCGATATGGTGATTAGACGTCTTAACCATCCAAGTGGCATCCCACGAGGCTAACCATACTGATTTCTCCTATAAATAGAGGAGACTTGTTTGGCCATTAAGTGAATTTTATCACAACTTTGTTACATTAATGCATATATAAAAAAAATGCAACTTAGCTAACTAGGATTATCAACCCTCATCATCATTTAATCTATTCAAGGAAATTTACAACCATTCCAATGAATCTAGCTTAACACTATCAACATACATTATTAACTCACTACTTACTTAGAGGTTGAAACATACCATATTCATAATATGAACTATGCCAAATCATAAACGACTACTTCAAACATTCTTCCTATCACCTAGTTTCCTTGGGGCCTTTACTCAGCAACATTGCCATGGATTTAGGGCTCCTTTACAAGCAGCAAAATTGACCAAAATAATGGACACACATACATCAAACTCATCCCCTTGAAGCTTTATGGAGCTTACAAAGGAGCAAACATCAAACATACATACATGTGTGGGGGGTTGGGGGCAACCATCCAACCTCTTTCAGTCAAACCTACTATAAAATCATAACAATAATAATAATAAGAGACTCTATCTCAACTAGGTATTCAAACCTTAACTTGAACCTAGGGTTCACATATTACTTAGGGAAAGAAATTCCTATATGTGGGACTTATGGGTGCCCATCACCTAAGGGATGAATAACTCACCTCTATTCTTCAAGACCTTGAGCTAGAATGGTTGAACTTTGCCCTCCTTGCTCTTCTTCAAGTTTTCCCTCTTTGCTCCACTTAGGGTTTCTTCAAATACTTCTCAAATCTTGAGCTACAACCTTCAATCTTCTTCTTCAAGTCCAATAACTTGAGCCATCCTTGAAGGAGCCTGGTTTTCTTCCTTTTCTTCTTCTTCTTCAATTCGTTCTTCTTCTTCCTCTTGGTTAGGGTTTCTCCAAACTTCCATTAAAGCTCATCTCAACTCTCTAACTCTTTATTCAAGCAAGAGATTGAAGAAATCCAACGTGAATCTCTTTAATCCTTCTCAAATCATGAAACCCTAGTTCACATCCTCTCTTTCTCCTCTCCAAAATAGCCCTTCCTTTCCCCTTTTTCCTCATTTTTCATTCTGCTCTGCTCTGAGTCATTTTTAAGCATTTTTACAGCTGTGAATCGATTCACATCTTATATTTGAATCGATTCACACAGGCAAAAATGTGACAGCTCGAATTTAAGTGAGTGAATCGATTCCTGCGGCTCCCAATTCGACTCCCCGAGGCATGTTCTTGCCTGAATCGATTCACAGAGTGAGTGAATCGATTCAAACTGCAAAAAAATCAAGGGAACTCAATTTTAACACCAAATCTTGGGACTTTCTCCCCAAACCAACTTCAATTAACTCCTAATTAACACTTCTAATCATCTTAGGATTAAATCTAACTTATTTCTTAACTCAAAATCAATAACTTACACATTAAAGCTTTGTGTAATCCTATTTACTCAATTTGAAACCAAATTAAGCTTCAATATAATTACACAACTTCTCACAACTTATACTCAACTAAGCTTAGAGAATTTGTGGCGTTACATTACTACCCACCTTTTAAAAATTTTTGTCCTCGAAAATTGCTCCGTCTGACATTGTAACTTCAACTACAACTTTCTCTCATAGCCCATTCCATCCATTGGAAAAACCTAGAAATGATTAATTCTTACAAAGCATCAATCAATTTGATTAGTTGTGATAGCGTTAACCGGTCATAAACTAGGCCCTAACCAAGGAATATAATTTAACCGGTTGGAATGGAGTGTGTAACTGGTTAAGTGGAATCACCCTAAATACTCATCGACGAAATACTTGTAATAGTTAATAATTTTAGGTCTCTACTGGCTCGGTTGCAACTTCCTTCCTTATGAACTTTAAATCCTTCCCATGGAATAGGTTTCACTTCAAGACTCCCTCTATGGAGCGAAAAGTGCAGGAACTTCATAACAACGTCAGCGTGGGGTGAGGACAGAAATTCACCTTCTCACCACCTCTGACCTTTCACAGATCATAACATGATGATACAACTTCAAAAATGTAGGTCGTCCTATCTCTCCTTCGAGTATAAATTCTCTGCTAGAAATTTCTTAGCTTGAGTCGATTGATCAACCCCTTTCGTCTTGTTTCCATCAAATGGAAAACCTCGCTTGCAGTCGGAGAATTTTAACTCTAGTTCTGCTCTCTCAATCTGTTACTCTTAACTGTTGGAAATTCTTACGTTTACTCTTCTTCGTATGTTACTTGTCTAGATGCTCTTCTATTAAGGCAGTCTGTGCTTCCTCGACAATTCTGTAGTAATCCATAGTCTCGCATAGTCATCCACCTCAAATTGACACACAAAATTTCTTGACTCGGTTCAAGATCTTACTCAATCTAGTGAGTTTCCCACACATCATCTTATACACGTTGAAGGTAGGTCGAGTATGTGGACAATTCTTCGAGTTTGGCTACAGATTCCCCTATGGACGTGCCTCTTGGTGTCAAACGAATGGATCTTTGCTTCTTCTACCTCCTTAGACTTCTTGGAAAGTACTTTCCTTCGAATACTCTTTCGAAGTTTGCCCAAAACAGCATCCAATACTACCATTGGTGGTTTCGTGACTCTTTGTTGGTTAACTAACTTATCCAAATAAGATTGCCACCTAGAGGTAACTAATACATACCTCGAAAAATTTCCATTCGCAATGTTCACTCTTATATTACCAATGGGAATCCTTTCCTCAGAGACCTTTTTCCGTAACTTAAGGAATTGGTACTCATCTCTCTTACCACTACACTGGGTCTAGGCAATTCGAAACTCTAGGGTTACTTAACTCCTAGAAGGTATCCGTCGGTTAGACTGACTTGATTTTCACTAGTTATTTACAAACTAGGTTTTGCCCGAGGTCTAGGTGTCGTTCGGTTGGAGACTCAGTGTGTAAGTAGCCAGTTAGAATCACATTACTCACAACCGAACGAATCTACTTGCGATAACTTATAACCTTAGACGTTCATCGACTTAAATTGTGTTCATACTGTTATACTCATAGCTAAACTTACTACTACTCTCTTCAACTTGAGGGACTATTTCCCCTATCTTGATTCAATTAGAATCTAAACCAGAAATCAACGCTGCCATATCTAATAGCAATAGGGATTGGCGTATCTGTCGCCGGGTCTAAAATCTAATGGACCGACTAGTATCGAGAAAATAAATCCTCAAGATTCTTAGGGACATTCTATCTGGTCTATCTTCACTACTTACTCTAAATCATTGGAAACCCAGAAAGGAATTAACCTCTGCAAAGGAACTAATTGTCCTGAGAATTTAGTGATTTCATTACCCGATTATAGACTAAGCCTTATTCCAAATAATGTTCTTATTTGGCTAAGATATAGTCTATAATTGGTCAGATGAATTCACTTCATTTACCAGTCAATTGGCTCGAATGCAAACATTGATAACCTCGAATTTCCGCCGACTTAACTTTGCTTATAACTCCTATAGTTCAAAGACTATAGTCTAATTCTCCTTCTAGGCTAGCTACCTAACTAGGGTCAATATTCTTAAAAGACTTAGGGTTTCTTTCTGCTTCGCTAGAGCTTGATCACCCTCGAGGTTCCTTACTACCTTTTAGGCATTGAAGTGAGTGGCTTATTTTCATTTTACTTCTTATTCTTACTACTAATCACCTAGAGCACTATGGATCACTTAGGTATTATCATAGGATCTCAATCAATCTTGGATCCATTCATAATGGTTTAGGCTAAACAACCTGATAAATTAACAGCTGTTGAACCCTAACCGATTATAAATGCCCATCCTAAGTCGATTGAAACCTTACAATTAAAACCCTTATTTGCTCGCTGTTCCTAATTCCTTGCAGAGCATCCCAGTAATGGAACTTGTAGCACACGATTCGTCCTGTCGAACACTCACCTCGGTGGTTCCGACCACACTTGAAACATTCCTTAACTCATGGTTTCGGAAAGGTGGGAACTTGTTTCTCTCTATCCGTATCCTCCTAAGACTCTCAATCTTTTAGGAGCCCTTGCATTCGTTCCTTCTTTTTTGCATCATTCTTATCCATTAAACTTTCTCAGAGTTCGCGCTCTCCTATTTGGTCCTCTCCCTCGTCCGCCAGCTCCATCTACTCTATTCTACATATACGGTACAAAGTATTAAGTTGATTAGGCTTAATATTCCGTACTAGATATAAGAATACAAAGAGAAGTTCTCGAACAAAGGAAAGTTTCGGCTAACTGACTACAGTCCTACAAGGACTAAACTGACACTTCCTAGACCGAGTCACTCCTAGATTCATAACTCACAGTCCGATAAGATACCATTCCCACAAAGGTTAAAGAATGACCTGAAGCAGCTGGCTATCAATATATCGTTCATGGAAGCTATTTCTCAGATGCCCAAATATGCCAAATTCTTGAAGGATATCCTGGCCAACAAGAAAAAGTTAGAGGAATTAGCCACAATTAAATTAAGCGAGGAATGCTCCACCATAATCTTGAAGAAGTTACCTACTAAAATGAAGGATCTAGGGAGCTTCACAATACCATGCACCATTGCAAATTCTTATTTCAAAAAAGCTCCCTGTAATCTCGGCTCTAGCATAAACTTGATGCCTTTGTCTATTTTTCGGCGGCATGGTTTGAAAAAGGCCAGACCCACAAGACTTCAATTACAACTAGCAGACAGGTCTGTAGTGCACCCAAAGGGAATAATCGATGATGTCTTGGTGAAAGTAGAAAAGTTTATTTTTCCAGCTGACTTCGTAGTTCTAGACATGGAAGAAGATATGGTGGTCCCACTTTTGTTGGGAAGACCATTTCTAGCAACCAGAAAAATAATTGTTGATGTCCACTAAGAGAAGCTCACATTAAGGATTGACGACGAAGAAGTTGTCTTCAACGTGTTTGATTCTTTATAAACACCTTCTAGTTCCCAATCCTGCAATTTTATAAATACTCTAGAAGAACCTGTACTAACATCTTCTGAATTGCAGGTACACTTACTTACAGACCCTCTAGAAAGAATTCTGACTTGCAGCAAAGAAATTATCACAGATGAAGAAGAAATTAAGGAGGAAGTTCTGGCGTTGGATGCAAGCATGGTACCTAGGCCACGGAACGGGGTGCAGCAATTTGAAAGATTAGAAAAACCCAAAAATCCTAAAATAAATTCATCTCTAGAAGAACGACCAGTGCTGGAATTAAAACCATTGCCCCCTAACCTTAAATACGTGTTTTTACATCCACCATCGTCCTTACCAGTTATAATTTCATCTTCTTTAACAGGTACAATGGAGGAAAAACTTTTAAGAGTTCTGCGGGAGAACAAGGAGGCATTTGGGTGGAGCATTCATGACATAAAAAGAATCAGCCCCACAATTTGCTCCCATAGAATTTATATGGAGACAGATCATAAACTAAAAGTGCAGCCTCAACGAAGACTCAACCCAAATTTGAAGGAAGTTATAAAACAGGAGGTTATAAAATTACTTGATGCTAATATTATCTATCCTATTTCTGACAGTCCTTGGGTGAGTTCTGTGCAGGTAGTTTCTAAAAAGGGAGGAACCACAGTGATGAAAAATGAGCAAAAAGAATTAATTGCAGTAAGGAAAGTGACTAACTGGTGTATGTTCATCGATTACAGAAAATTAAATGAGGCAACCAGGAAAGATCACTCCCCTCTTCCTTTTATTGATCAAATGCTTGAAAAATTATCTGGCCATGAATTTTACTATTGTCTAGATGACTTTTCTGGTTATATGCAAATCCCTGTGGCTATGGAAGATCAAGAAAAAACTACTTTTACCTGTCCCTATAGAACATTTGCATATAGAAGAATGCCATATGCCATTTGGTCTATGCAATGCCCTTGCCACATTTCAAAGATGCATTATGGCTATTTTTTCTGATATTTTAGAAAATTGCATCAAAATATTTATGGATGATTTTTTTGTGTATGGATTCACTTTTGATGTGTTCTTGCATAATTTAAATCTTGTGTTAAAGAGATGCATAGAAACGAATTTAGTTCTAAATTGGGAAAAATGTCAGTTTATGATTTCGGAATGCATAGTCTTAGGACACAAGATTTCACAAAAAGGTATTGAAGTTGACGCAGCTAAAATTGAAGTTATCTCAAAACTACCACTCCCAAACTCAGTTAGAGCTATTAGAAGTTTCCTAGGACATGTTGGCTTTTATGGAAGATTTATTAAAGATTTTTCAAAAATTGCAAAACCACTTTTCAATCTATTGGTGAAAGATGTACCCTTTGAATTCTCTGAGGCATGCCTAAAAGCTTTCAAAACTCTGAAATCTCAATTAATTAATGCACCTGTTGTTAGAGCGCCCGATTGGTCTGTTCCATTTGAGCTAATGTGTGATGCAAGTGATGTCGCAGTTAGTGTGGTTTTGGGACAAAGGAAAGGAAAGATTTTCCACACTATCTATTATGCTAGTAGGACTTTAGATGAAACACAACAAAATTACACCATTACTGAAAAGGAACTACTAGCGGTTATATTTAAAGTTAATAAATTTTGTTCCTATTTAGTTATGTCTAAGATTATAATTTAAACTGACCACTTTGCTATTAGACATTTACTTGCCAAGCAGGATGCAAAACCGTGATTATTCAGGTGAATTCTACTACTTCAAGAATTTGACATCGAAATTAGAGACAAGCGGGGCGTAGACAATGTCATCGCAGATCACCTTTCAAGGATAGACCTAGCAGTCAGACTACCTGAAATGGATGAATTTCGACTAGAAGCATATGAAAATGCAAAATTGTACAAAGAGCCCACTAAAAAGTGGCATGATCAACACATCCAAAAGAGAAGTTTTCAAATTAGAGACAAAGTACTAGCCTACAACTTTCAACTTCGACTATTTTTGGGAAAGCTCAAATCCCGTTGGGCAAGTCCCTATGAAGTAACACAAGTCTTTCCCTACGGAACATTAGAGGTTGTTGCTAAAAAGGGTACAACCTTTAAGGTGAACGGACAGAGAGCTAAGATCTATGTTGCAAGAACACCAAGGGAAACATCTGCCATACCCCTGCAACCCCCAATCGCTTAACAAGGAGCAACGCGTCAGACTCGCATCATTAAACAAGCGCTTTATGAACGTGAACACAAGAAGGGGGGTTGAATTGTGTTGAAAACTTTTCGCAAACTTTAAGTTAAAAACACTTTTGAACACTTGATTTTAAATTTGTTTGTTATCGGATGCTGGAGTATGACCAGACGCTGGAAATAAAGTTTATGAAAACTTGTTTTTCTTTGCAAGATAAGAATAAATGTAAAGCAGTAAAGCAACAGCCACATCGATTTATACTAGTTTACTACCAACCTGGTAGCTACGTCTAGTCACTTCATCCCTGAAGGATTTTCTACTATAATCAACTGATTACAAATTTCCTTAAGAGTATTCTACTGTCATAAACTTGACAATACTCTTAACTTCTCAAAATGACTCAGTACGTTCGAGCCTTTGAGGAATCAAGCCTTAACTAGGCAATGCAATTTTCATAAAGTATTTTTGAATACAATCAAATAACTCTCACAGAGAGGATGAAAAGATTAAGCTAAAAAACAAATAGCTTTCTAAAAGAAAGAATATAAAACGATGAGGTTCAGTTCTTGGTGTCCAGAAACTTGGCACAAAACTTGATTGTTCACTTAAGAATAGCTCTTTCAGAATGTAGTTTCTAGCAGTTTTTGGCAACCTTCTTCAATGAATACCTTGGGTATTTATAGGAGTCCTTGAGGGGTATTACTGTTGCAGTAAATTTTAGCTCCATATCATTGAGTGAGGTAATTTGAAATGCTGTCATTTTCTTCCTTTTCAGAGAATATCAGAATAGTACATATTATCGTTTTTGTACTATCTGTTTTTCACAATTGCCTTGTACCAATTTTGTCGTATACTAAAGGTGTCACCTTTGCTACCTCGTACAACAAATTGAGCGCCCAAGATCAAATTCGAATTCCATTCCAAAATAGCTGAGGTGAAGAGCAAAAACATGACCATTATGTGATTCATTAATAAGACCAGATGCTCGCTCAGAAAGTAGGACGGATGCTCGCAGTAATTGATTAATCTACGTGTCAAAGGATAACACTACCGTACGGTCGCTTTGGACAAGACGCTTGAGTAAACCGGATGAAGACACACACGGAATGTATTCAATTTCTTGTGAAATTATTTTTCTTACTTGAGTGACTTATAAAATATAAGTAATTTTAATACCTGCACACTTCAAGACTTATTAGAAGATAAATTATTCACTTGCAAATACTTTGTTATCATCAAAATCAATGAGGGTCTAAACTTCTCAATCGTTTAGGTTCCAACAATCTCCCCCTTTTTGATGATGACAAATATCCAAGGTTGATGAACAATTTAATTTCAAAAATAATTTCAAGGGTCTCCCCCTGAGTTCAACAACTCAGATAAAATTAAATATTTCAGGTATCAGAGCGATTTATAATAATCAGAGCATTTGGGTGATTGCAAAATGCGTACAAGTATCAGAGCATATATTCGATTAACCGTTGAGATCGGATGCTGAGATCATTGTACCAATAATGAATATACTCAAGCAATTATTGAGGATCGGATGCTGAAATTCATTATACCAATTATAATAAAAATGTGCCAACAGATATTAATGAGTATCAAAGCACCAGACAATGAATATCAATGAGTATCAGAGCAACACATCTTAATGAGTATCAGAGCAACACATCTTAATGAGTATCAGAGCAATTCAAAGATATGCTATGTATGATTTATGCATGAAATGTGTAATACTTCAGCGTCTTCAGCGTGTTCATCTGACTTTCAACGTGTTCATCGGACCTTTCTTTTACTCCCCCATTTGTCATCAGACAAAAAGAGAGTAAAACACATCATAGTCAAAATAATAAGTAATAATACTAGAAAAATTTGAAGATAAAGGTCAGAGCAATTCAAAATATAATTGTATCTAGTGCAAAAATAGATAATTGTACCAAAAATTAACACACAATACAAAACATTTGGAATAAAAGAGAAAATGTTTTTAAGGGTTTTGTGGAGGAGGAAGAATTTGATTGAGCCGTTCCATGAGGAGGTTCACAGTACTTTCTAGCTGATTCACCTTCTGATTTGTAGCCATGATAGCTTCAAATTTAGCTCTTGGCAGAATGACAAATTCATCATTTGCAACAGGAGAAACAAGAGCAGCTTCTGGATCAGGTTTAGCAATAACAACCCTTTGTGACTCTAGCTTCTGATGCTCAGCTAGCACTTCCTGTGACTGTCTCAATTTCCTTTCCTTTCTTTCCTGAGCCCTCTGGAAGAAATCATCATTTGGTAGCTCCATTTGATAATTTTTCCCAGCATCTGTTTCTCAAGTTCCATAACCCATTCCCATCTATGCACAATCTCTTCAGGGTAAAGCATACTCAGAAAGATAGTTTCCTTGTGCTTAAACAAATCTTCTACATATGCATCAAATTTTGCAAGTGCAGCTTCCCCAAAATTGTGTCTTATCAAAGCTCCCATTCCATCAAGACAAGAGTTGATGCCTTCATTTTCAACCGTATACAACCTATGCAGATTCTCCTTATTATCTTCTTCAATATTGAGAGGCCTAAAACGAGGTACAATGGCTTTGTCTTTCCAAGACATAGTCATTTTACTCCAACTGAATCCAATGTCAAAATGTTTGCAAATAACAACCCATTGATCTTCCAGTTTCATAACACTTAGAGGCCTAATAACAGAACACATAAACATGTCATCAAAATGAACAATAGCGAGGTTTGTGTCTGTTACCCTACTGATAGAGCCAACAGTAGGAATGGTTGCCTTTTCTGCATTACAGCAGCCAGAAGAACCAGTTCTCCAAGCATCTTTCTTGATAAGGTTCAGATACATACGTTGAGCATGGTCTTCAGATAGCTTCTTAACAGGAAGCTCAGAAAATGCTTTGACATCGTATTTCCTAGGAGCTTCTTCATACTCCTTGAGACCAATAGATTTTGGAAATTTACCAGGAGCTGGTTCCTTCCTTTTATCAGGGATAGACCAGGGTAGCCTATCAAGCACAATCTTCACAGATGCTGAAGAGGGGTCTCTGTATTGATGAATTAGCACAAGCTTTTTCATCTCCAGGCAATGAGCCATGAATGCCATTTCTTCATCTGTAATCCATCTTCCGCGTTCCTCCAGAGTGAGAGGTTCATGTTGTGGCAGAACAGGAGGAAGATCAACAGAGAAAGGAATAATTCCTCTATTTGAAAGAGGTCTTAACCTTTCACCAAATGACATTTCCACTTTCTCATCATCTTCAAAGACAGTGAGGTGTGAACAAGGGGCAATCTCCAGTCTTGTAGCCCCAGAGGTGAATGTCTTCAAGTGCCACAGAGAAGGGCGATCATAGATGGAATGATACACTTCTTCTTTGATAAACCGTGGTCTGTTAATAGGGGACACATACTTATTGGCACCATAGTATGAGGTAGGTTTGAGAGTGAGAGTAAGTGGGAGAGGGGAAGTCACATTGACTTTGTATGGTTTAGGTTTGTTTAGAGGGATTTTGAAAAGTTAATTGAATGGGTGAGAGTGGAGTGAGGATATGTATGTAGTGAGCGATGTGTATGAGGAGGTAGAGGTTTATGGTAAAGGGAATGAAAGTGTTTTGTGTTTTGTGGTTTTCTGGGAAGTTTGTGGTTTGGTGGATGGAGGTTGCTGAGTGACATGAGTAATGGCTTGTGTTTTGGATATAATGGGTTGTGTGGAGTGTGGTGATGAAATAGATAGTGGTGGAGCAGGAATAACATCATCAGAATTAAAGGTCGTAATGGAATCATCAACATTAAAGTCCGGTACCTTTGGATTAAGCTTCTCAGAAAGCCTAATCAATCTCTTTCTTTTGCCTTGAGAGGAAACAACAGGAGGAGGAGGTGGAGGAACTTACTTCCTAGGGCCAGACGCTGAACCAAGTTTTTTAGCTTCTGCCTTTCTCTTCTTCTCCATTATTTTTCGGATGGGGACCCGCTCCTCATCTGCTTCTGATTCAGTTCTACCTCAACGGTTCTTTTCATACTAGACATTGAGCTTCTGGTGGTTTTCTTTACACCTTCACCAATAGCAGCACCAGTTTCTTCTTCTTGTTTCTCCTGTTTCACTTGTTTGATTCTTTCATCAGTAATGAGATGCATTCTCGCCAAACTGTTAACTCCAAAAGTATCAGGGCGAACAATAGTGCCTACACCAAAGTATTTTTCCCTTTCCATTCTTTTTAAAGCTGCAAGCTTTCTTGCAATGCCATCCTTAATCATCATTGTAGTAAGAAGAACACCATAAGGAATGGTCTTCTTGATGTTTTTCTTTTCAGTAGTTCCCTTCCTCGAACTTAAAATAGCATTGACCAGATTGTTGAAGATCAATTTAGGCAAGTTTACCTTCTGTCCTGCTATGTAAGTCCTCATAATGAACTTTTGTTCGTAGTTCACTATGTCACTAGACCCAACCTTCAGAAGAACACTCTTAGCTATAATCTTGTGAAGCACCCTGAAGTGACTCTTCAGATGCTTGGCAGTAGGAGTCTCTCCAGATTCTTTCAACTGGGTGTAGTTCTCAAACAGGGTTTCATTTACCTTCTCCATTCCATGGAAGGCATTCTCCCAACCATTATAGAAGCTAATTCCTTCAACTGGACAGTCAGTAACTACAGCAATAATGTTAACGGAAATCACCAGTTTAAAACCTTTAACATGGCCTTCGATTAATCCATCTTTGATCAGATTAACAGTTTCCCAAAATTCCTTAACGGCAGTAACTAAAACTTCGACAGCAGAATCCTAAAAGAAGTAATTAGTCCACCCCATAGCCTTAAAACCTTCATCGAAGTTGAAACCGTAGAGCTTAAAATTCTCCAAATCAATTCGATTCTCATTTAGGAGTTTTCCTTCTTTCATGGTGTCGTATATAGCATAGTTCTGACCAACCTTAGTAGATTCCATGGTAGCAGTTGAGGAGTAGGTGAAGGAGGTTTAGGGTTTCAAAGAGGTCTCACAAAGAGAGAGAGAGAGAGAGAGAAAATTTTCGCAGAGAAGGCAGAGTAAGAGTGGTGCGAAAGTGGTGAAGTAGTGCGAAAGTTTTGAAGAAATAGTATAGTTACTTTTTCAAAAACCTCTTCACATTTCCTCTGAATAAAAGATAAATAAAAAAGAAAATAAAATAAAGATTCCCTTTTTCATTAAATGTAGTTGCCAAAATAAAGTAAAATATGGGAAAAGGATTTTATTGAAAATGCAAATAATCATGACTCAGTAGGTGCGATGAGACGCTTAAGTCCCTCACGTGTGTGCTCGGATGCACGCAAAGAAATCACCGGATGCTTAGTTATGCAGTGTGAATGACATATCATATGTGCACACGTGTAAATGCTCATGCCATACCAGATGCTGAATAATGCATATCATAAGACGCTGAGATTAATCAATCCTCTATAAGATGAAAATTTAAATTTCTTCTTATAAAATTGAGTCTATCTTCAGCAAGGGGTTTTGTGAAAATGTCAGCCCACTGATGATCAGTGTCTACAAATTTAATTTCAAGAATACTCTTCTGAACATAGTCTCTTATGAAGTGATGTTTAATCTCAATGTACTTTGCTCTAGAATCCAATATTGGATTTTTAGTAAGACAAATTACAGATGTATTATCACAGAAGATAGGAATGTTACTCTCTTTTATCAAGTAGTGTTCAAGTTGATATTTCATCCATAGAAGTTAAGAACTGCAATTTGTTGCTGAGATGTATTCAGCTTCTGCTGTTGAGAGTGCAATTGTACTTTGTCTTTTGCTTGACCAAGACACAACATTTGCTCCAAGGAATTGGCAGCCTCCACTTGTACTCTTTCTTTCAACTCGGTTTCCAACAAAGTCAGCATAACAGAATCCTACTAAATTGTAATCTTTTGATTTCTTATAAAGCAAACCAAGATTAGTAGATCCTTGTAAATATCTAAATATTCTTTTAACAGCACTCAAGTGTGATTCTCTAGGATCAGATTGAAATCTAGCACACAGGCAGACGCTAAACATAATATCAAGTCTTGAAGCAGTAAGATAAAGTAGAGATCCAATCATACCTCTGTACATTTTCTGATCTACCTTCTTACCAGTTTCATCTTTGCTAAGAATACAAGTAGGATGCATAGGAGTACACATTGGCTTGCAATCCACCATCTTGAATTTCTTTAGCTACTCCTTGATGTATTTGCTTTGATGTATATAAATACCATCATTACATTGCTTGATTTGAATTCCAAGGAAAAACTTCAATTCTCCCATTATGCTCATCTCAAACTCAGTCTGCATTAACTTAGAAAATTCTTTGCAAAGGCTTTCATTAGTGGTTCCAAAAATAATATCATTAAATTTGAACAAGTATGAAATGCTTGTTTGATGTTTTTCTAAATAGAGTAGTGTCTACTTGACCTCTGGTAAAACCATTTTCTGTTGGAACCTAAAGGATTGGGAAGTTTATCCCCTCATTAATTTTGATGATAACAAAGTATTTGCAAGTGAACAATTTATCTTCTGATAAGTCTTGGAGTGTGCACGTATTAAAATCACTCATGTTTTATAACTCACTCAAGCAAGAAGAAGAAATTCACAAGAGTTTGAATACATTCCATGTTGGTTCGCCAATATGAGCTGTTCAAAATGGAAGATGGTGAAAACATTGAATCTATATTTGGAAGGTCCCAAACACTTGTTCATGGGTTACAGGCCCTTGGAAAAAGTTATACCACACCTGACCATGTGAGAAAGATCCTGAGAAGTTTGACCAAGCAGTGGAGACCCAAAGTCACTGCTATTCAAGAAGCAAAAGATTTAAATGTCTTAAGACTTGAAGATCTCTTGAGTTCTTTGAAAGCTCATGAACTTGAACTGAATGAAGAAGAACCTATGAAGAAAAGCAAGTCTATTGCTTTGAAAGTCAACAAACATAAATCCAGTACTTCTAAAGCCCTTCAGGCTGAAGAAGATTCAGAAGATGAAGCTTCGGAAGGAGACGTTGATGGGTCGGACGATGAGCTCGTGTTCATATCCAAGAAGATCTAAAGATTGTGAAAGAAAAGAAACTTCAAGAAGAAATTCCACAAGAAAGATGTCGAGGACAAGAAGGAAAGAAAAGACAAAAGCCAAGTTATTGCTATGAATGTAAAAAGCCTGGACACTTCAAATCTGAATGTCCTAATCTTAAGAAGAAGCCCACAAGAAGTTCCTTCAAGGGAAAGAAGAAAAGTCTTATGGCCACATGGGAAGATCTGGATTTATCATCCTCTAAGGAAGATAATGAAGAAGAAGCCAATCTTGCCCTCATGGCAAATACTGACATAGATTCTGAAGAAGAAGTTGAAGAGGTAATAATATATGATTCTTATTTTGAATTGTAACTTGCATTTGATGATCTTTTTAAGGACTCTGCCACTCTCTCCACTGAGTACAAAGCTTTGAAAAAGAAATTTTCAAAATTATCACAAGAATTTCAAGTTTTGAAAAATGAAAACTCAAAGCTCAGTGAAGAGAACCAGAAGCTGAAAACTGAAAATCAGTATCTGGTGGATAGTCAGCGTCTGGTGATTATGAATATGCCTTTCAAAAGTTTCTTGCAGAGAGTGTAACTCAAAGCAAGAAGCTTCAATGATTTGGGGTGTCAGTAAAACAACAACTCAAGGTATTAGTTACATATCAGATGAACCCTCTTTAGAAAATAAAAATCCTGCATCTGATAAATCCAATGATCACAGTGAATGCTTGCATTGTACTTACTACAACAAACCTGATCATTTGAAAAGTGCATGTACTGCTTTTAAGACTAAGAAGGACAAGTATCCTTCAAGAACTAACAAGAAAGCACCCAAAAAGATATGGGTACCTAAAGATAAAATAGTCTATGTTGCAGACATGCTTAGCAACAAAGTCAACACAGCTATCTTGGTACTTAGACAGTGGATGCTCGCGTCACATGACGCGAGAAAAGCATATGTTCCAAGAGCTAAGGCCTTGAGAAGAAGGATTTGTTAGTTTTGAATGAAACTAGAAAGGTAAAATAGTTGGAATTGGTCGCATTGGTAAAGACTCTCTTCCCTCTATTGATAATGTACTTTATGTTGAAGGACCAAAGCATAACTTATTGAGCATAAGTTAATTATGTGACAATGGTTATGATGTCATTTTTACAGAAACTGGGTGTTCAGTAAAAAGCAAAAAGGATGGCTCTATTTTCTTTACAGCAAAGAGGAAACAAAATATTTATAAAATTGACCTTTCTGAACTTGCAAAACAAGATGTCAAGTGTCTCATGTCTGTTGAAGATGAACAATGGATTTGGAATAAAAGATTGGGTCATGCCAGTTTGAGATTAATCTCAAAACTAAACAAGCACAGTCTTGTTAGAGGTCTACCAAATTTTAAATTCCAATCTGATGCTCTCTGTGAGGCATGTCAAAGAGGAAAACAAGTTAAAACTTCTTTTCATTCGAAAAATGTTGTTTCAACCTCTAGACCACTTGAGCTTTTACATCTTGATCTTTTTGGTTCAGCAAGGACAACCTCTTTAACTGAAAAGAAATATGGGTTAGTCATTGTTGCTGATTTTACTAGATGGACATGGGTTAGATTCCTTGCCCATAAGGATGAGTTATTCAAAGTATTTACTGTTTTCTGCAAATCACTTCAAAATGAAAAAGGAATTTGTATTTCTTCAATTAGAAGTGATCGTGGGGGAGAATTTGAAAATGAAAGCTTTCAAAAATTTTGTGAAGAAAATAGTATCTCCCACAATTTCTCCTCTCCTAGAACACCACAACAAAATGGTGTTGTAGAAAGAAAAAATAGGTCCCTCTAAGAAATGGCCAGGACCATGATCAATAAAGCTGATATTGCAAAACTTTTTTCGGCAGAAGCAGTAACCATAGCTTGCTATATTCAAAATAGAATTCTTATTAGACCTATTTTGAAGAAGACTTCTTATGAACTGTGGAAAGGTAGAAAACCAAACATATCTTATTTTCATCCCTTTGGTTGTATATGTTATATTCTGAATACTAAGGATCAACTTGGTAAGTTTGATTCCAAAGCTGACAAAGGTATCTTTTTGGGATACTCTGAAAGATCTAAAGCTTTTAGAATATACAATAAAGAAACTTCGATAGTAGAAGAATCCATTCATGTCAAGTTTGATGACAAGAAGCCTAACACTGCCATGTCTGAGCTAGATGAATTATTTTCAGAGTTAAATATTGGTGGTACAACAAATAGTGAACTTGTATCTTCAGCATCTGGTGGTGACCAGACACATGATTCTACTCAAGCGAAAGCTGAAACCAGAAAGTGTTGGAGATACAAAACCAATCATCCTAAAGATCAAATCATAGGAGAACCTAGAGATAGAGTAAGAACCAGATCTTCTTTCAAAGAGCATGCATATATTGCACTTATCTCTGAAATGGAACCTAAGACGATTTATCAAGCATTAGAAGATGAAGGTTGGATTCTGGCTATGCAAGAAAAGTTAGATCAATTCCAAAAAAATGATGTGTGGAAGTTAGTCACTCTACTAGAAGATAAGCAAGTTATTGGTACTAAATGGGTATTTAGAAACAAGCTTGATGAAGATGGTAAGGTAGTGAGAAATAAAGCAAGATTAGTTGCTCAAGGTTACTCACAAGAAGGTATTGATTTTATAGAAACTTTTGCACCTGTTGCAAGGTTAGAAGCTATTCACATTTTACTTTTATTTGCTGCACATCATGAGATAATTCTTTATCAAATGGATATGAAAAGTGCTTTCTTAAACGGTTTTATAACTGAGGAAGTCTATGTGAAACAACCTCCTGGTTTTGAAGACATTGAATTTCCAGAACATGTTTTTAAGCTTAAAAAGCCTCTGTATGGTCTTAAGCTAGCTCCTAGACTGAGTTCCTTTTTAATGAAAAACGGTTTTATCAGAGGTCAAGTAGACACTACTCTATCACACGTAATCTGAGTCATGATTTTTAGGTTTTCAATAAAATCTTTTTCTTGATTTTAACTTTATTTTGGCAACTGCATTTAATGAAAAGGGAAATCTTTATTTTATTTTATTTTTGATTTATTTTTTATTCAGAGGAAATGTGAAGAGGTTTTTGAAAAAGTAACTGTACTATTTTATCAAAACTTTTCCACTACTACACCTCTTTCGCTCCACACTCACTCTATTTTTGTCTGCGAAAACTGCTTTCTCTCTCTCTTTGTGTGTGTGATTTCTCTGAAACCCTAAACCTCCATCACCTACTCTCCAACTGCAACCATGACTGTTGTTAAGGTCGGAGAATACTCTGCTATCTACGACACCATGAAAGAAGCAAAGCTTTTGAATGAGAACATGATTGATTTGGAGAAGTTCAAAGTCTACAGTTTCAACTTCGATGAAGGTTTTGAGGCTATGGGCTGTTCAAGTTATTTCTTTTCGAGTTCTTCTGTTGAAGTTATGGTTACTGCTATTAAAGATCTTTAGGGAAATATTACTTTTCTAGATGGAAAAATCGGAGGCTATGTCAGAGGATTTCAGTTAGAGTTTACTCTCAACGACATTGCTGATGTTACTGGTTGTCCATTAAAAGGAATTAGTTTTTACAATGGCTGGGAAAAAGCTTTCAGAGGAATGAAAAACGTCAACAAGGCTCTGTTCGAAAACTATAAGCAGTTGAAGGAATCTGGGGAAACTCCTACTGCCAAGCATCTAAAGAGTCACTTCAGAGTGCTTCACAAGATCATAGCCAAGAGTGTTCTTCTGAAGGCTGGGTCTAGTGGCATAGTGAACTAGGAGCAGAAGTTCATTATGAGGACTTACTTGGCAAGACAGAAGGTGAACCTGCCTAGATTGGTCTACAACAATCTGGTTCAAGCTATTATGAGTTCGAGGAAAGGCACTGTAGAAAAGAAAAACATCTACAAGAAGATACCGTATAGTGTTCTTCTTACTGTCTTGTTGATTAAAACTGGTATTCCCAAAAAGCTTGGAGCTTTGGAAGGAAAAGAAAGGGAAAAGTACTTTGGTATTGGTGCTCTTGTGCGTCTTAATGTATTCGGTGTATACAGTTTGGTAAGAATACAGCTGGTAACTGGTGAAAGAATGAAGGAAGTAAAACAGGAGCAACAAGAAGAAGAAGCTGGTGCTTCTATTGGTGAAGAAGCTGAAACAAAACCCACCAAAAGCTCAGTATCTGGTGTGAAGAGAACTGGTGAATCTCCAGCAAAGGAGACAAAAAGCAAGAAGCAGAAGGTGCCTCTTGCACCTAAAAGGAGAGATGATCCAGAAGATGATGCGGGCCGAGTCCCCATCAGAAGCATACCGAGAAAGAGAGCGCGGTCAAAGCCTGCTTTCATTCTGGCCCTAAGAAGCAAGTTCCTCCACCTCATCCTTCTGCTGTTGCCCTACAAGGAAAAAGAAAGAGATTGGTTAGGCACTTTGAGCTTAACGCAAAGGTACTAGATTTTACCATTGATGATTCCATTACTACCTTTGGTTCTGATGACACTATTCCTGCACCACCACTCTCTGTTTCATCACCACAAACACATTCCACACAACCATCACCCTCTAAAACACTAGCCAATAAAACCACAAAAACCAAATCTCAAACCATTGCCCTTATCACTCAACACCATCCATCAACCAAACCACAAACCTCCCAATTAACCACAAAATCCAGAACACTTACATTTCCCTCACCACAACCCTCATCAAACACATCCCTCACTACATACATTTCATCACTCCACTCTCACCCTTTCAACCTACTCTTCAAAATCCCTCCAAAGTAACCCAAAACATACAAAGTCAAGGTAACTTCCCCTCTCCCACTTTCTCTCACTCTCAAACCTACCAACTACTATGGTGCCAAGAAATTTGTGTCATCCATAAACAAACCACGGTTTGTAAGAGAAGAAGTGTATCATTCCATCTATGATTTCCCTTAGCTGTGGCACTCGAAGACATTCACCTCTGGGGTTGCAAGACTGGAGATTGCCCCTCGTTCATGCCTCACTGTCTCTGAAGATGGTGAGAAAGTGGAAAGGTCATTTGGGGGAAGGTTAAGACCGCTTTCAAACAGAGGAATTATTTCTTTCTCTAAGGATCTTCATCATGTTCCGCCACAACACAAACCTCTCACTCTGGAGGAATGCGGAAGATGGATCACAGATGATGAAAAGTCATTCATGGCTCACTGCCTTGAAATGAACAAAATGGAATTAGTTTATCTGAACAAAGATCCCTCCTCAGCATCTGTAAAGATTGTGCCTGATAGGCAAAGGTGGCTACCCTAGTCTATCCCTGATAAAAGGAAGGAACCAGCTCCTAGTAAACTTCCAACATCTATTGGTCTTAATGAGTATGAAGAAGCTCCTAGGAAATACGATGTCAAAGCATTCTTTGAGCTTCCAGTTAATAAGCTATCTGAAGACCATGCTCGGCGTGTGTATCTGAACCTTCTCAATAGAGATGATTGGAGAACTAGTTCTTTTGGCTGCTGTAACGCGGAAAAGGTAACCATCCCTACCGTTGGCTCTATCAACAGGGTAACAGACACAAACCTCGCTTTTGTTCATTTTGATGACATGTTTATGTGTTCTGTTATCAGGCCTCTAAGTGTTATAAAACTGGAAGATCAATGGGCTGTTATTTGCAAACATTTTGACATTGGATTCTATTGGAGTCAAATGACTATATCTTGGAAAGACAAAGCCATTCTACCTCATTTTAGGCCGCTTAATACTGAAGAAGATGATAAGGAGAATCTGCACAGGCTGTATCTGGCTGAAAATGAAGGCATCAACTTCATTCTTGATGATATGAGAGCCATGATAAGATGCAATTTTGGAGAAGCTGCATTTGCAAAATTTGAAGCATATGTATAAGACTTGTTTAAGCACAGGAAAACTATCTTTATGAGTATGTTGTACCCTGAAGAGATTGTGCATAGATGGGAATGGGCTATGGATCTTGAGAAACAGAAGCTGGGAAAAATTATCATATGGAGCTTACCAAATGATGATTTCTTCCAGAAGGATCAGGAAAGGAAGGAAAGGAAATTGAGTTTGTCACAGGCAGTGTTAGTAGAGCATCAGAAGCTGGAGTCGCAAAGAGTTGTTATTGTTGAACCTATTCCAGAAGCTGAACCTTTTTCTGCTCCTCCTGCTGTAAATGATGACGTTGTCGTCTTGCCAAGAGCTGAATTTGAAGCCATCATGGCTACCAATTAGAAAGTGTATCAGTTGGAAAGCACTGTGAATCTTCTCTTGGAACGCTTCAGTCAACTCCTTCCTTCTCCTCCTCCACCAAACCCTTAAAAACATTTCATTTTTTTTATTTTGTATTACTGTTAACTTGGTACAATTTTTTTTTTACTTGGTTCATATTTTGAATGATCTAACCTTACTTGATCTAATTTTTAGTACAATTCAAATTTTTCTAGTATTATTACTTACTATTTTGATTATGATGTTGTTTACCCTCTTTTTGTCTGATGACAAAAGGGGGAGTAAAAGAAAGATCTGATGAACACGTTGAAAGTCTGATGAACACGCTGAAGTATTACACATTTCATGCATAAATCATACATAGCATATCTTTGAATTGCTCTAATACTCATTAATATCTGTTGGCACATTTTTATAATAATTAGTACAATGAATTTCAGCATCTGATCCTCAATAATTGCTTAAGTATATTCATTATTGGTACAATGATCTCAACAGCCGATCTCAACGCTTAATTGAATATATGCTCTGATACTTGTATGCTTCTTGCGATCACATAAAGGTTCTGATTATTATAAATTGCTTTGATACCTGAAATATTTAATTATATCTGAGTTATTGAACTCAGGGGGAGACCCTTGAAATTATTTTTTTTATTAAATTGTTCATCAACCTTAGATATTTGTCATCATAAAAAAGGGGGAGATTGTTGGGACCAAAACGATTGAGAAGTTTAGACCCTCATTAATTTTGATGATAACAAAGTATTTGCAAATGAACAATTTATCTTCTAATAAGTCTTGGAGTGTGCAGGTATTAAAATCACTCATGTTTTATAACTCACTCAAGCAAGAAGAGGAAATTCACAAGAGTTTGAATACATTCCATGTGTGTTTGCATCTGGTTCACTCCAGCATCTTGTCTAAAGCAAGCGTCCGGTAGTGTTATCTTTTGACACGTGGATTACTCAATTGCTGCGAGCATCCGTCCTACTTTCTGAGCGAGCATCTGGTCTATTAAAGAATCACGTGATGGTCACGTTTTTGCTCTTCACCTCAGCTGTTTTGGAACAGAATTCGAATTTGATTTTGTGCGCTCATTTTGATGTATTGGGTATCAAAGGTGACACCTTTAGTATAAGACAAAATTCGTACAAGGCAATTGTGAAAAGCAGATAGTACTAAAATGGTAATATGTACTATTATGATATTCTCTGGAAAGGAAGAAAACACTACAACAAATTCTAAAAAAGATGGCGCTCCTTTAAGCAGCGCTTAAAATAAAAAACGCTACTTTATGTCATACGTAAACAATAAACAAACTTACTAATTAAGCGCTCATCGCTTAGTTCATATAATAAAACGCTTAGTCCTTTAAGCGCTGTTTTATCTTTAAATAATAAAAACGAATCGGCACATTAATCGGTAGCTTCAAACATGAAGCGGCTGTTTTTGATCATAGGAACAATAAGCGGCTTCATAGTAGGAAGCTGTGTTACAATAAAGCTTTTAGACTTAAGCGCTGTTTTTGCGAAATAATAAATAGCGCTTTCTTATTAAGCGTTGTTTTTGGTCAGTTTATTAAATATATGTATTTCCCTCCTCTCTCATTTCGCATGCAGAAGCACTGTTTCTCTCTGTCATCTTCGCAAACTCCGCTGCCGCCTCCATCTCTACCATCGCCGTCCCCCTCAACGAGATCGTGTGCTTCAAAGTCGGAGATCGTGAGCTCGCCCAAAGCTCGAAACCGAAGCTCGCCCAAAAGCGGAAACCGAGCTCGTCCGCCGCCCTCCAAAAGCTGAAATCAGAGGTCGCCCAAAAGCGGGAAACCGAGCTCGTCTGGCCGCCCTCCAAAACCTGAAATCCAGCTCGCCCAAAACTCGTCCGCTGCCCTCCATCCGAAGCTCGTCCGCCCTCCATCCGAGCTCGTCTGGCTGCCCTCCAAAGGCCGCCGGCGCCGGCCTCCCTCCCTCGCCTCCATCTCCAAACTCCTGTTTGCGTCCATTTCCGTATGGTCACCGTCTCCATTTTGTATCTCGATTCCACATTGGTTTCGTTGTTGGTGGTTCGTTAGTTTTTGGTCTCTGTTCGATTTTGTTTGATTTTGTTCATCGTTGACCGCTTTGGAATCGTATGGTTTGGTTTTGTTCATCGTTGTCCGTAGATAAATTAGAAGTGTTTTGTTAAAATGTACAGCTTAGTAAATATATATGCATATCGATGGGAATCAATGGAAAAATGACCAATGAATTTTGTTGTGGAACCTGATTTTGGTTTTTGTTTTGAACAATGAATTTTGGAATGTTACGGTATTGTATATATTTTGGAATGTCCATATTTTAGGGAGACTCGCCAAAATTTTGTTAGAATTTTGATCTAGTCTGTGTGTTGATTTTAAGAGCAAAGTGATAGTTTTAGTCTTGCTTTATTTAAATGGGGTTTTTCTGTTGTTTTACCTCTCAATCCATAGGTAAAATATGGATCGAAAGTGGATGTCCGCCAATCGTTTGTCGAAGGAATATAAGGATGGAGTGAAAGATTTTATTGGGTTTGTAGTCAGCATACAAATGCACTATAGTAGAATCATATGTCCTTGTTTAAGTTGTTATTATACAAACAAAATTAGTGTTCTGAATTGGAATGGCATTTAGTGAGCAATGGGATTGATCAAACTTATACCGCTGGACAAAGCACGGTGAGACAAGAGGTGAATCTTCTAATACGGGAATAGTGGGAGATATGCGTCAGAGGACACCGCTACAAATGCATATGATGGTGACCGCTTTGAAGATATGGCAAATGCGGTTGAAGAAGATCTTCGTGATTGTCCTCAAATGTTTGAGAAGTTGATGAGTGATGCGAGAAGCCGTTATATGAGGGTCAGACTAAATTCACAAGATTGTCGGCAATGTTAAAGTTGTTTAACTTGAAGTCGGGCAATGGATGGACTGATAAGAGTTTTACTGACTTACTCACACCGTTGAAAGATATGTTGCCTAATGATAATGTGCTTCCTAGTAGGACATATGAGGCTAAACAAATGTTACGCTCTATTGGCATGAGCTATGAGAAGATACATGCTTGTCGTAACGATCGCATTTTATTTCGTAATGAATATGCATCGTTAAAGTCGTGTCCAAAATGTGAAGCCTCACGGTATAAGAAGGAAAATTCGGCCCAGAGAAGGTATTGTGGTATTTTCCCATAATTCCTGATTCAGCGTATGTACCGTAGTTCGTAAGATGCAAAAAACCCGACATGGCATGAGGATGAAAGGATTCAAGATGGCAAGCTACTGGACCCTACAGATTCTCCTCAATGGAAAAAATTGATATTGATTATCCCGATTTTGGGAATGAACCAAGAAACTTACGACTTGCATTGTCTCATCGATGGATTTAACCCACATGGTGTTCAAAGTAGCTCTCACAAAGACATGGCCTGTGATTTTGGTGATTTATAACCTACCTCCATGGCTATGCATGAAGCGAAAATATATGATGTTGTCTTTGTTAATTTACGGGCGAAAACAACCAGGAAATGATATCGATGTATATTTGGCTCCTTTAATTGAAGATTTGAAGCAAATGTGGGAGACAAGTGTGGTGGTGTATGATAGGTATAGAAGAAAGTTTCACCTTGAGGCTATGATTTTCGGCACAATTAATGATTTTCCAAAGATATGGTAATCTGTCGATATAGTACCAAAGGTCAGTGTGCATGCCCTATATGTGAAGATAGTATGATTGGATTCTGGGAACATGGTAGGAAGAATGTCTTTCTTAGGCATCGCAGATTTTTGCATCCAAATCATCATTATCGGTCATGGAGAAAGGCATTCAATGGGAATACGTAAGAATCCGGAGAGCTCCTTTGCCTCCGACGGTACATAATCATAGAAAAAGTAAAAGATTTGAATATTAAATTCGGTAAACCTTTGCAGAGACCTTGCCACACGAGGGTGGAAGAAAAGGTCAATTTTCTTTGAGTTGCCATATTGGAAATCATTATACGTAAGACATTTCGTTGATGTGATGCATGTTGAAAAAAATATTTTTGATAGTCTCAGTGGTACCTTACCTAATGTGCCCGGGAAGACTAAAGATGGCATCAATGCAAGGCTGGACTTGGTTAGTATGGGATTGAGACGAGAGTTGGGACCGGTAAAGAAAGGGAAACGTCGTACATATCTACCTCCGGCCGCTCATACTCTATCTAAAAAAGAGAAAAGAGATTTTTGTAAGTTTCTTGATGGAGTTAAGGTTCCAGAGGGGTACTCGTATCGATGAAAGATCTCAAGTTAAAGGGTCTAAAGTCTCATGATTATCATGTTCTCATGGAGAATTTGCTACCCATAGCTATACGATCTATTTTGCCTGACAAAGTGCGGAATACCTTAAGTAAACTTTGTTTCTTCTTTAAGGCAATTTGTAGTAAAGTGATTGACCCTGGAAAGTTGCCAGCCTTGCAAAAGAAATTATTCGACTTTGTGTGAGCTTGAGATGTATTTCCGCCTTCATTCTTTGACATAATGATTCATCCGACAATTCATCCTGGTTAGGGAGACACAATTGTGTGGGCCAGCTTATATGAGATGGATGTACCCGTTTGAGCGTTACATGAAGATATTAAAAGGGTATGTGAAAAACCGATCACGACCAGAGGGTTGTATTGTTGAACGGTATATAGTCGAAGAAGTTGTTGAATTCTGTACCGAGTATGTATCTGATATTGAACATTCTATAGGGTCGCCAGCCTCACACACAGGAAGAAGTGCGGGGAGGATTATCGACTTGAAATATTGACTATATCAAGGAAAGAATGGGAACAAGCACACTTATATGTTTTACGCAACGCCGATGAAGTTGAGTCATATGTTGTAAAACACAAGGACATACTCAAGAGCTTGTACCCAAATAAGAGTCAAAATTGGTTAACAACAGAACACAATCGGTGTTTTATAAAATGGTTGAAAGAATACATTTCTGCAGAGTTTACTGCAAATCCTAGCTCGGTTTCAGAAAGATTGAGATGGTTAGCTAAAGGTCCAGATATACATGTTAGTTCTTACACCGGTTATCTGATTAATGGGTACACTTTTTATACAAAAGAACATGATGATCGGAGGAGAATACAAAATAGTGGAGTGACTCTTGTAGTCAAGCTATGCATATATCAAGTGCTAAAGATAGAAATCCCATATATGCGAATATGTCATACTTCGGGGTCATTGAACGCATATGGGAGTTGGATTACAAGATGTTTCGAGTGCCTGTGTTCCAATGCAAGTGGGTTGATAATAACAACGGTGTACAAATGGATGAGTTGGGGTTCATGCGGGTGAATTTTAATAAGTTGGGATATAAGGGTGAGCCCTTTATTTTAGCATCGTAAGCTCAACAAGTGTTCTATGTCACCGATCCAATTGATATGAATTGGTCCATTGTTCTATTGAATAACAAAAAAATTGTTAATGAGATTGATGATGAAGCACATGAATATGCTGACATTGAGGATGACCCTTTCTTCGGGACATCACAATCATTGTTTGGGGCAAGTACACCTATAGAGGATGATGTGTATATTAGAAATGATCATAATGAAGGGCTTTGGATCAATCCATTATTTCATAAGGGATGCGCAAATCTGAATAAAACGAGAAAAAGGAAAAGAGTTGCTTAAATGTACATGTATGTAGTGAATGCTATTTAATTTTTATTAATTTATTGATCAATTAAATGTGTATACATTGATTTCTTTATTAATTTTTATTAATAACTTATGTGTATAATTTTTTCAGGTAAATGGCATCTGAAGGTGATGATAGTGCTCTGAGGCCCCCAAAAGGGGACGGCCCCGTGGACCGACTTTTAAGAAGAAACTCATCCGTGAGAGGAGTAAAGGAGTTGCAAAACGTGTGGTAAGATACTTGTCGATTAAATTTGTACACTAATACTATTTTTTTTAGTTGAGTATCTAAATTTGTACACTAATACTATTTTTTTATAGGTTATATGGAATGCTAAGGGTCAACCAATTGGTGAAAATGTTAATGACTTTATTCAATTCATTGGGGCCACAAGGAAGACGGTCCCAATTAGTCGCGATAATTGGAAGGATAAGGATCCATATTTGAAGGAGCTAAAAGATGAGATATGGACTGAGATACAGTATATAAAAATGGGATTAATTAACATTGGTTAGTTGTATTGTTTTTAATTTATCTAAACATACTTATAGTCTACCATTTTGTTTATAATGTTCTTGCGGTACATTTTGATGTTGATGAGACCAAAGGATATTACACTTAGGTTAGTGAAAGATCACACCGAATTTCCGAATCACAAGAACAAGTGGTTGAGAGACCAACACGGGAACATCAGACATCAGCCTCCAGCAAAATATGCATCGTTCATAGAACATGATGATTGGAGCGCTTTTGGCCTACGTGACATCTTGTGCTGGCTGGCTGGTATTTGTTTAAGTTACAGGTGTTTTATAAATTTTGGAATGTCCATATTTTAGGGGAGACTCTGCCAAAATTTTGTTAGAAATTTGATATATATAGTCTATGTGTCCATATTGAATGATTTTGTTTGATTTTGCACTTAGGGCAATCCTACTTTATCGAAGAAACAAGTCTCGATTTTCTAAATTTACTCCACCTAAATGGATACCGATAAAGGTATTTATATCAAATTTTTATGCAATTATTCAAATTACCAAAAATAAAAACAATTAATTTCATATTTTTGGTTTTATAGTGTCCTCGCCAACCTAACTCGATGATTGTGGTTGATATGTTTTAAAGTTTCTCAAGGATATTGTCGTTCATAATCAAACAGAAATTCCAACATGTATGTTTGTAACAATTTCAAAGTTTATATAATTTTTCTTTTTACGCATACCATTTGAATGCTTATGTTCAATTCTAACTTCATTTAATTTTTATTTCGCAGATTATCATGATTGTCAATTCGACACATACATCTGATCATACCGAACTCAAAGAAGAGTGGTGTCGATATTTTACTACAAATTTTATCATTTATAAGCAGATAGAAGAAGATTAATATTAATGTTTACGTGAGTTTTTGTTAAATTTGGTTTTTAGTTTAGCATACTTGAATTGGAATGGTTCACATGAAATTAGGAATAAAATTCCTTTTTATGTTGGCTAATATTTTATATATTTTATGTTGGCTGTTGGTATGATATGTTATGTTGTTCAATTATTTTTATATTTTGGAATGTCCATATTTTAAGGAAAACTCTGCCAAAATTTTGTTAGAATTTTGAATTGTATGCATGTTTAGTTGCAAAGGATGTAAGAAAAGATATTACTATTTAGGTAGGATTTGTAGCATGGCATGTGCAATATTTTAGTGATCTATTCTATATAATTGTAAATTTGACTATGAAATATATTGTACTTTATTTATGTTAATGTAAGGATATGTAGGAATCTATGAAAAAATTACATTATAATGTTAAATTTTGATGTTGGGGAATGTTGATGACAATTTTGATTGCATTTTGTGTTATCATATTATGCAAATGTATATAATGTAAATGTGAGAGAACTAAATTTAATAAAAAAAGGAGAATAAACAAGTGCTTCAATAATGAAGCGCCGCTATTAGATAAAAAGACAGCGCTTAAAAGGAAGCGCCACATTATTCAAAATAAACAAATGGTCAAGATGGAAGCATCGCTTATTGTCTATACAATAAACAGCGCTTCATTATTGAAGCGCTGTTTATTGTCAGACAATAAACAGCGCTTCCTAATTGAAGCGCTGTTTATTGTCCATTTTCAGCAGCGCTTCATAAACACTGTTTTTTTGAAATACAATCAGCAGCGGCTTAATTTTCAGCGTTTTTAAGCGCTGTTTTAGGCTAAAAATAAGCGCTGTTTATTGCCAAAACTTGTTGTAGTGAAATGACAGCATTTCAAATAACCTCACTCAATGATATGGAGCTGAAATTTGTTGCAACGGTAATACCCCTCAAAGACTCCTATAAATATCCCAAGGTATTCATTGAAGAAGGTTGCCAAAAACTGCTAGAAACTACATTCTGAAAGAGCTATTACTCAAGTGAGCAATCAAGTTTCGTGCCAAGTTTCTGGACACCAAGAACTGAACCTCATCGTCTGATATTCTTTCTTTTAGAAAGTTATTTGTTTTAGTGCTTAATCTTTTCATCCTCTCTGTGAGAGTTATTTGGTTGTATTCAAAAGAATATTACTTTGTAAAAGTTGATCTACCTAGTTAAGGCTTTGTTCCTCAAAGGCTCGAACGTACTGAGTCGTTTTGAGAAGTTAAGAGTATTGTCAAGTTTGTGACAGTAGAATACTCTTAAGGAATTTGTAATCAGTTGATTATAGTGGAAATCCTTCAGGAACGAAGAGACTAGAAGTAGCTACCAGGTTAGTGGTGAACTAGTATAAACCTCTGTGTCTCTTGCTTTACTGTTTTACATTTATTCTTATTTTGCAAAGAAAAACAAGTTTTCTTAAACTTCATTTCCAGCATCTGGTCATACTCCAGCATCCGATAACTTACAGTTTTAAAATCAAGAGTTCAAAAGTGTTTTTAACTTAAAGTTTACGAAAAGTTTGGAATACAATTCAACCCCCTGCTTGTTTTCACGTTCATTTTCCATTAAAAAAGAACTTAGTCTATCATACTAAGCTCGAGGAGCTTGCTTAAAACCATGCAGAGCCTTTTTAAGCTTAAAGAAACGTTCTGGAAGTTCAATGTCTTTAAATCTAGGAGGTTGTTTCACATAGACTTCCTAAGTTATAAAATCATTTAAGAAAGCACTTTTCACATCCATTTGATAAAGAATTATATCCTGATGTGCAGTAAATGAAAATAAAATGCGAATAGCTTCTAACCTTGCAACAGGTGCAAAAGTTTATGTAAAATCTATACCTTCTTCCTGTGAGTAACCTTGAGCATCTAACCTTGCTTTATTTCTCACAACCTTACCATCTTCATCAAGCTTGTTTCTAAATACCCATTTAGTACCAATAGCTTGCTTATCTTCTGGTAGAGTGACTAACTTCCAAACATCATTTCTTTGGAACTAATTCAACTATTCTTGCAAAGCCAGAATCCAACCTTCATCTTTCAATGCTTGATCAATCGTCTTAGGTTCCATTTTAGAGAAAAGTACAATATCTGCATGCTCTTTGAAAGAGGATCTGGTTCTTACTCTATCTCCAGGTTCTCCTATGATTTGATATTTAGGATGATTGGTTTTGTATCTCCAACTTTTTCTGGTTTCAGCTTCTGCTTGAGTAGAATCCTGTGTCTGGTCACCACCAGACGCTGAAGATGCAGGTTCACTTTTTGTTGTACCACCAATATTTAAATCTGAAAATAATTCATCTAGCTCTGACATGGCAGTGTCAGGCTTCTTGTCATCAAACTTGACATGAATGGATTCTTCCACTATCAAAGTTTCTTTATTATATATTCTAAAAGCTTTAGATATTTCAGAGTATTCCAAAAAGATACCTTTGTCAGCTTTAGAGCCAAACTTACCAAGTTGATCCTTAGTATTCAGAATATAATATATGCAACCAAAGGGATGAAAATAAGATATGTTTGGTTTTCTACCTTTCCACAGTTCATATGGAGTCTTCTTCAAAATAGGTCTAATAAGAATTCTATTTTGAATATAACAAGTTGTGTTTACTGCTTTTGCCCAAAAATGTTTTGCAATATCAGCTTCATTGATCATGGTCCTGGCCATTTCTTGGAGGGACCTATTTTTCCTTTCTACAACACCATTTTGTTGTGGTGTTCTAGGAGAGGAGAAATTGTGGGAGATGCCATTTTCTTCACAAAATTTTTGAAAGCTTTCATTTTCAAATTCTCCCCCATGATCACTTCTAATTGAAGAAAAACAAATTTCTTTTTCATTTTGAACTGATTTGCAGAAAACAGTAAATACCTTGAATGACTCATCCTTGTGGGCAAGGAATCTAACCCTTGTCCATCTTGTAAAATCATCAATAATGACTAACCCATATTTCTTTCCAGTTAAAGAGGTTGTCCTTGTTGGACCAAAAAGATCAAGATTTAAAAGCTCAAGTGGTCTTGAGGTTGAAACAACATTTTTAGAATGAAAAGAAGTTTTAACTTGTTTTCCTCTTTGACATGCCTCACAGAGAGCATCAGATTGGAATTTAAGATTTGATAAGCCTCTAACAAGACTGTGCTTATTTAATTTTGTGATTAATCTCAAATTGGCATGACCCAATCTTTTATGCCAATTCCATTGCTCATCTTCAATAGACATGAGACACTTGACATCTTGTTTTGTAAGTTCAGAAAGATCAATTTTATAAATATTTTGTTTCCTCTTTGCAGTAAAGAAAATAGAGCCATCTTTCTTGCTTTTTACTGAACATCCAGTTTCTGTAAAAATGACATCATAACCATTGTCACATAATTGACTTATGCTCAATAAGTTAAGCTTTAGTCCTTCAACATAAAGTACATTATCAATAGAGGGAAGAGAGCCTTTACCAATGCGACCAATTCTAACTATTTTACCTTTTTGGTTTCCTGCAAAACTAACAAATCCTTCTTCTCTAGGTCTTAGCTCTTGGAACATATGCTTTTCTCCCGTCATGTGACGCGAGCATCCACTGTCTAAGTAACAAGATAGGTGTGTTGAACTTGTTGCTAAGCATGTCTACAACATAGACTATTTTATCTTTAGGTGCCGATATTTTTTAGATCCTTTCTTATTAGTTCTTGAAGGATACTTGTCCTTCTTAATCTTAAAAACAGCACAAACACTTTCCAAATGACCAGGTTTATTGTAGTAAGTACAATGCAAGCATTCACTGTGATCATTGGGTTTATCAGATGCTGAATTTTCATTTTCTAAAGAGGGTTCATCTGATAAGTAACCAAGACCTTGAGTTGTCGTTTTACTGACACCCCAAATCATTGAAGCGTGCTTGCTTCGAGTTACACTCTCTGCAAGAAACTTTTGAAAGGTATATTCATAATCATTTGACTTACACTTAGGATTACTTTTAACTTCAGAGCTTTCAACTTGAGAGCTCTCAGCTTCTGGTTGCTTGTTAGCTTCCAGACAATGGTTATCCACCAGACGCTGATTTTCAGTTTTCAGCTTCTGGTTCTCTTCATTGAGTATTGAGTTTTCTTTGTTCAAAGCTTGAAAATCTTGTGATAATTTTGAAAATTTCTTTTTCAAATTCTTATACTTAACAGAGAGAGTGGCAGAGTCCTTAAGAAGATCATCAAATACAAGTTGAAGTTCAGAATAAGAGTCATATATTATTACCTCTTCAACTTCTTCTTCAGAATCTAAATCAGTATTTTCCATGAGGGCTAGATTGGCTTATTCATCATTATCTTTCTCAGAGGAGGATAAATCTAGATCTTCCCATGTAGCCATGGGACTCTTCTTCTTTCCCTTGAAAGAGCTTATTGTGGGCTTCTCCTTAAGATTAGGACATTCAGATTTGAAGTGTCCAGGCTTCTTACATTCATTGCAAACGACTTGGCTTTTGTCTTTGCTTTCCTTCTTGTCCTTGACATCTTTCTTCTGGAGTTTTCTCTTGAAGTTTCTTTTCTTCCACATTCTTTGAATCTTCTTAGATATGAACGCGAGCTCATCATTAGACCCATCAACGTCTCCTTCTAAAGCTTCATCTTCGGATTCTTCTTCAGCCTGAAGAGCTTTAGAAGAACTAGCTTTGTGCTTGTTGACTTTCAAAGCAATAGACTTGCTCTTCTTCACAGGTTCTTCCTCGTTTAGCTCAAGTTCATGAGCTTTTAGAGAACTCAAAAGATCGTCAAGGCGTAGCACATTTAAATCTTTTGCTTCTTGAATAGCAGTGACTTTAGGTCTCCACTGCTTCGTCAAACTTCTCAGGATCTTTCTCACATGATCAGGAGTGGTGTATCTTTTTCCAAAGGCCTGTAACCGATGAACAAGTGTTTGGAACCTTCCAAACATAGATTCCATGTTTTCACCATCTTCCATTTTAAACAAATCATATTGGGCAGAGCCCTCATAAGACAAAACAAGAGGATCTCAAATTTCTTTGGCAGTATCAAATTTACCACATTTATGATATTCTTTTTCTGACATGGCACAGATAAGAATGAATCTGTCTTTTTGATTGATTTGATATCTCTTATTCTGCTTATCATTCCAGTTTTCTCTGGCTATTGTAACACCAGCAGCATTAGTGGGAAAAATGTAACCACTTTCAACAATATCCCACAACTCAAGTTGTTATGTCTCAAAGAAAGATTTTATCTTATCTTTCCAGTAGTCAAATTTTTCTCCAGTAAATAGAGGAGGACGGTTCATGTGACCACCTTTTGCAGACATGTTCACAGTATAAGATCTTTTCTCTTAACACTGTTAAGTGCTCAATCAAGGGGCCGAGCTCTGGTACCAACTGAATGTGAACATAAGAAGGGGGTTGAATTGTGTTGAAAACTTTTCGCAAACTTTAAGCTAAAAACACTTTTGAACACTTGATTTAAAATCTGTTTGTTATCGGATGCTGGAGTATGACCAGATGCTGGAAATAAAGTTTATGAAAACTTGTTTTTCTTTGCAAGATAAGAATAAATGTAAAGCAGTAAAGCAACAGACACAGCAATTTATACTAGTTCGCCACCAGCCTGGTAGCTACGTCTAGTCCCTTCGTTTCTAAAGGATTTTCCACTATAATAAACTGATTACAAATTTCCTTAAGAGTATTCTACTGTCACAAACTTGACAATACTCTTAACTTCTCAAAACGACTCGGTACGTTCGAGCCTTTGAGGAATCTAGCCTTAACTAGGCAATACAATTTTCACAAAGTATTTTTGAATAAAATCAAATAACTCTCACAGAGAGGATGAAAAGATTAAGCTAAAAAACAAATAGCTTTCTAAAAGAAAGAATATAAGACGATGAGGTTCAGTTCTTGGTGTCCAAAAACTTGGCATGAAACTTGATTGCTCACTTGAGAATAGCTCTTTCAGAATGTAGTTTCTAGCAGTTTTTGGCAACCTTCTTCAATGAATACCTTGGGTATTTATAGGAGTCCTTGAGGGGTATTATCGTTGCAGTAAATTTCAGCTCCATATCATTGAGTGAGGGGAATTTGAAATGCTGTCATTTTCTTCCTTTCCAGAGAATATCAGAATAGTACATATTACCATTTTTGTACTATCTGTTTTTCACAATTTCCTTGTACAAATTTTGTCTTATACTAAATGTGTCACCTTTGATACCTCGTACAACAAATTGATCGCACAAGATCAAATTCGAATTTCGTTCCAAAATAGCTGAGGTGAAGAGCAAAAATGTGACCATCATGTGATTCATTAATAAGACCAGATGCTCGCTCAGAAAGTAGGATGGACACTTGCAATAATTGATTAATCCACGTGTCAAAGGATAACACTACCGGACGCTCACTTTAGACAAGACGCTGGAGTGAACCGGATGAAGACACACATGGAATGTATTCAATTTCTTGTGAAATTCTTCTTCTTGCTTGAGTGACTTATAAAATATAAGTAATTTTAATACCTTCACACTTCAAGACTTATTAGAAGATAAATTGTTCACTTGCAAATACTTTGTTATCATCAAAATCAATGAGGGTCTAAACTTCTCAATCGTTTATGTTCCAACACTTTACAGGAGGCAACCTGTAGACTTTTATTTAGTATTTATCATTTGTTTTAAAGTAATTTTAATTAATCCATTTTGATTCTCAGTCTTCCAGTCACTCACTACAGTTGTGGATAATGGCAGGAAAGCATAAAAAATTCCCTTACAATTTGCTCGTGATATTTTTCAGAGGGAAGTCTTTGTCCACCTTCTTCTTTAGCACTTATTTTATTTTTCTTTTATCTTCTTGTGCTTGTTTTATCTTAGTCGTAGTGAGGGCGCTGCAAGAAATAAGTGTGGGGAGAGATTTTATGCTGTGCTTATTACTTGGTTATGCCTATGATTGTTTATAATTATAGAGAACTTTAAAATTTTTCTGACTTAAGGGCTACAAAATTTCTTTTTCTGATAACTTGTGATTGAATTAATTCTGTTGCTGGTATTGGAATTTACTAAAAATTAGCATTGAAGTTCCGTGAGTTTTATCTTTCGGTGTAAATTACTAAATGTGATATTTGAGCCTGAAACAAGAGGCCACATTATGCTTTTGCCTCTTTTCTTTGTTTGAGTGATATTTTTCTACGAATGTGCATTCTAGAACTTGTGCTGAGACTATTACAAAACGAATATGAGTTTATTTTCATGTGAATTTGGAAAAGACAATTTTTAGGAATTTTTCAGGCCACTTCTATTTTAAATATATTGTACCACTAGTTACCCATCTTTGTGCCAAAAAGTACTTTATTTAATTTCTTTGGCACCCTTCTTGTTACTATTGATTATACTCTCTGAAGGCAACATTAGAAAATATTCTTTAAGAGCAATTAGTGGCAAGGATCAAAAGAATAATGTTTTGAATCCCTTGTATGTGCATACAAAAAAAAGGCTTAGTATTTATTTCCCCTCCTAGTTCTTAAAATGTCTATTTGCTGCATTAATGCATGAAAGAAGGAAAGGAAAAGAAAAGAAAAAGCATTGAAAAGAAATTTTTTTATAAGTGTTTATCAGGATAATGCCTTCAGAAAATGCAAAAAAAAAAGGTTATTGATGAAAAATTTGGGGATTCTTGCCTGCTCTTTAAAGTGAAAAAGAAAAAAGTTGCATGTTTTGGTTGATTTGTTTCTGACCCTTTGCATGACCTTTTTTTCTTTTATTATACCTAACATTATTACCATGGCCCCATTACAACCAATGAAAGACCCTCATTCCTCTTTTACTTGATAAATGGACTCTAATAGTAGAGTTTTAGTCGATGTACAAGTCTATGGTGATGTCACTTCTTTTGAAAAATCTGAGCGTTGATGACTATGCCTATAAACACTTTGGGATTGGTGAGAGTGTGACTTGAAAATCACATATTGTTGACTTATTTGAGCTTACACCTTTAATTGGGCATTCTGTTTATTGGCATGTTTTATGATATCACTTTGTTATCATACTTGTATTTTTGCCCCTATTCAGCGAAAGTAGTCTCTCTTATTATAATTACCCAAGTAATTTGCTTGAGGGCAAGCAAATCTCAAGTGTGGGGATGTGTTATCACACCAATTTGTCTACTTTTATATGACATTTTTAGTACTTAAATATATCATTTTACATTATTTAAAGCACAAAGGTACTCATTTATGTCATATTTTACAGAATTATCATAAAGACACCACTAAGAGCAAAAGATGCGAGAATGGACCAGAAACTGGCAAGTTTTGGAGAGTTTTAGCACTACTGGACGAGTAGTATGGCCTAACAATACTTAAGTACGTCAGTACCTAAGTCAGAGATTATGTAGGGGCGTACCCCCTTGCTCAGTACCACCTGGCGCTGATAAAAAAAGTCTAATACGGTCGTTCCCAAGGCAGTACGACCATACACAGTTGATGTCAGGGAGTGCACTTCGCATAAGTAAGGGCCAGCGTCGCAAGCAAAGTCCGGCACGACCGTGTATATATTTGGTACGGTCGTACCATGTCTCAGATTGTGCAGATTTGAAAGCCAGATGACCAAATCCGCATCATAACCTATAAATAGGCCTTCTTTGCCTAAGCTGAATATGATCACGCGGTCGTACGTGGGTCAAAATAATTGAAAGATTTACTTATAGTATTCAAGGCAAGAGACCTTGGTCGTCTCACGAGGACCTCTAACACCAAAATTACCAAATTCAGGAGGTACCAAAATCAACAATAACGAAAAGGGGGGGTTTTGCGAAAATAGTTTCTGTTGAGAGAATTATCAGATTAGAGAGACAGTTGATTCACCGGTTTCCGGGTGCTCGTCTTGGATTTATCACAGGTTCTAAATAACAACAATTCATTCAAATTCAGATTCACAGTTGACATAAACTAACTAAACAAGCGTTAATCGCTTTATACGACCACACCGCTTTCAAGCAAGCGCCAAACAATGGTTCAATCGGTCACGGAGCGACAAGCGCCGTCTTAAAACGCAACCAATATCATAACAGAATTCTAATCAACCCTCTATCAATTTCTACTCGAATCAATTAATTTAAGCAGTCAACTAATTCGAAATAACAAAAGTTACGAAACAGATGCATATAATCAAGCGTTCATACACAACTAAATCGCATTTCACAATGAAGACAGAACAATTAACTAAGCAGAAAACGAACTGAATTAATTGCATACATTCAAACCAAATTCGAAATTGATAGAGATGGAATTAAAGAAATTAAAACGAAATTGTATTAAACATTAGACACCGAACCTCAAAATCTGTAACGACAACCTTTCACCGATGAATCAACTTAGGAGCTTAGGCTTCCATGACGGCTAGGGCACAACAGTTTGTAAAAATAAAACGTAAGATGATAGCATAAAACGGTTGATTAGTTCCTTTTAAGTCTCAGATCCAAAGACTAACATAAATCCCTTAACGGGTTATAAGATAAAAGCCCGATAAACGACCAAAATTAGGCCCAAAACCCGTTTTACATTTTACTGCGTCCGTAATTCGCAGTTTTGGCATTGAAGACAGCCGAATTGGGTTTCGAGTCCAACAGAAGAATTGTAGCTCTATTCCTTAGCTTTCCAACGCATGCTCGCACGCCTCAATCGGATAACTGTAGCCAAAGTTATGGCCTGCAGAGTGGACAGGGGTCAATATGCAGTAAACACAAAAGTTAATCAATAATTTACTATACTGCTCAATTAAGACCCAAAGTCTAGAAATGTGATAAGACTTAGATATTAGGTATAGAACACAATCAAAAACACTAAATGCAAAGCTATAAAGAGTGCATTAAAATGCACTGATCAAATTCCCCCACACTTAAGCTTTTGCACTCCGGGCAAAACACACAAAACACAGCAAAGATGCATTTCCAATGAATCCCAGGGATATAAAGTGGCAAGCAAAATGCTCATTCAAGGTTTCAAGGACTCATGGCAATCATGAACAACATCTAATTACTTTCAAAGCAACCAAGAGAATAGAATAACCAAAGAGTGCATCAAAAGTGATAGAATCCTCACAAGAAAGCATTTCTCTCAAACTCTCAAGTGTCTAGGCTAGTGTTTACACTCAAAGTACATCATGGAAGCTAGCACTACCATAGGCTTGACAAGACTCTAACATCCACACTTGAAACTCATGCACACAAAGATCAAAAGGTCTTTATTAAGGTTATAATGGGGGCCAAGGTCAAGGTAGGATAATTGAAAGGGGAACTAGGCTATAAAATCAAAGAGGATATGGAGCAAGTGGAAAACACTTACCAAATAATCATGGGGGGACAATTCAACCACAATTCAATCCATTATTTTTGATATGCTCCACTACTCTTTTGTTTTTTTTTATTTCTTTTTCTTCTTTTTTTTTTAATTTTCTTTTGCCAAAATCCCAATGAAGCAATGAAGCACAACAATACATATTTTTTTTTACAACCACTATTCTGAGCCCCCCACACTTTGCAAAATTTATTCTCATTTTTTTAGAGCTCCTTAATCCCCTAAGATTGGGTCATAACATTGTTTTTCACTTTTAGGCTTGTAATGAGCTATATAACAAAGAATGGGATAAATAGGCTCAAAGGGGCTAAACAAAGGGATAATTGCAAGGTAGGCTTATTTGGCTAGTGGCTAAAAAGAACAAAAACTGCCTAGATCATTTCAATGCATGCATGTGAACAAGAGTTTCAACAAGAGTCAAGTCAAGTTCTAGAGTAACCAACAATCATGAGTGAAATCACTCAAGAAAGAAAGAGAATGGCAAAATGTAGTCCATCCATTATAAGGCCCAAAACTCACCAAGGAAAATATCTATCACAAAATATGCACAATTTGATATTCCAAACCAACTTATCACACTAGGAATGCAGGGAAGTCATCCATATCATGCCACAAGACCTATAGTCCTAGAATAGTGAAATCACTCCCCACTCATACAAACCAAGAAACCCAATGAAAATGCATGCAATTTTTTTTTTAAAACAAATTACTCAAAACAAAAACAAAACTACTAAGCTACTAAAAGACTACTAGATCATTGTCCTCAATGAAAACAACAACCATAAAATAAGAGTAGGGAGGAGGGACTCCCTGGTCAAACTGCAGTGTAGGTGGGATGTTCCAATGAGAGTTCTTCTATGGGTGCATCTTCAAATGCGGAACTCTCATGGAATACTTTGAGGCGTTGTCCATTGACTTTGAAAATTTTGTTTGTCGCCTCACTTTTAACTTCAACTGCACCATGAGGAAAAACATTAGTAATAACAATCGGGCCAATCCACTTGGATCTAAGTTTCCCGGCCATAATTTTCAGCCGGGAGTTGAACAACAAGACTTTTTGCCCAATGGAGAACTCCTTCCTAGAAATCATCTTGTCGTGGAAGTGCTTAGTTTTCTCCTTATAAATTCTGGAATTCTCATAGGCTTCTAGCCTAAGCTCCTCAAGTTGTTGCAATTGAAGCTTTCTCTCTTTACCTGCTTTTTCCAGTTCAAGATTACAACCTTTTACCGCCCAATAAGCACAGTGCTCTATCTCCACTGGGAGGTGGCATGCCTTACCAAACACAAGTCTAAAGGGAGACATCCCTATTGGTGTTTTGTAGTTACAGTGAGCCCAAAGAGCCTCTTCAGCCTACGGCTCCAGCCCTTCCTCGCTTGGTTGCACCATCTTTTCTAGAATTTGTTTAATTTCTCTGCTTGAAATCTCACTTGCCCATTAGTTTGGGGGTGGTAAGGTGTAGAAACCCTATGCACCACCCCATACTTCAAGCAAAGCTTCCATGGTGCGATTACATGAAATGAGAACCTTGGTCACTTATGATGGCTCTTGGAATACCAAACTCAAAAAATTTGGGACCTGACAAAATCCACAACAACTTTAGAATCATTAGTACGAGTGGCTTTTGCCTCCACCCATTTGGAAACATAATCAACAAAGAAGCGTGATATAAGTAAAACCAAAAGAAACAGGAAAGGGCCCATGAAATCAATCCCCAAACATCAAATACCTCACAAAAAGCATGGGTCTTTGAGGCATTTCACTCCTGCGAGTGATTGCCGCCCCAAAGCCCTTTGACACTGCTCACAAGTGCGGAAAGTCTCAAATGCATCTTTAAAAATGGTGGGCCAATAGAAACCGAAGTCTAAGACTTTTCTCGGTCCGCCGAGGACCAAAGTGTCCACCTACCCGAGAAGCATGATGTAATTGAAGAATGGATGGAATCTCATGGCAAGGTACACATCGCCTAATCACCTGGTCACTACCAAACTTCCACAAATAGGGATCATCCCACACAAAATATTTTGCATCACTTTTGAGTTTATGTACCTGCCTTAGATGCATGTGGGGGTAAGGCTCCACCCACAAGATAATTAACTATATCAAGATACCAAGGAGTTACCTCACGCACCGCATGAGCCGCCATCAGAAAGTCATCATGGAGTGGGAGGAATCCTCAACCCTCTCTATCCTCGCTAAGTGGTCACCAATAAGTTCTCTCGCTCCGCTCTTATCTTTAATCTCCAAATCAAATTCTTGGAGGAGCAACATCCACCTTATCAATCTTGGCTTTGCCTCTGGTTTCTTTAAAAGAAATTTCAAAGTCGCATGGTCATAAAACAACCACCTTGGAACTAAGCAAATATGATCTGAACTTATCAAGAGCAAATACAATTGCCAAAAGCTCCTTTTCTCGTGGTGGTGTAGTTAATTTGTGCAAAGATCTAAAGTCCTAGAAGCATAATAAATAACATGGGCAGCCTTGTCAACTCTTTGTGCTAGAACCGCCCCCAATGCATAATTAGATGCATCACACATGATTTCAAAGCGGAGGGTCCAATCAGGTGGCTGAATGATGGGAGTAGAAGTCAAGGACTTCTTGATACAATCAAAGGCCTGCTTGCATTTATCATCAAATGTAAAGCTAACATCCTTTTGCAGCAGGTTTGTCAATGGAAGAGCGATCTTGCTGAAATCCTTAATAAAGCGCCTGTAAAAACCTGCATGACCAAGAAATGAACGAATCTCGCGAATGCAAGATGGGTAAGGCAAACTAGAAATCACTTCAATCTTGTAAGGATCTACTTGCATTCCTTTTTCAGAGATCACATGCCCTAAAACAATACCCTGTCCTACCATAAAATGACATTTTTCATAATTCAGAGCAAGGTTAGTTTCAATGCATCTCTGCAAAACTCTATCCAAACTACTCAAACATGAATCAAATGAAGAACCATAAACAGTAAAATCATCCATAAACACTTCTATGCAATTTTCTATCAAATCAGAAAATACTAATCATGCAAATACCGAAAGTCCTGTGCATTGCATAGGCCAAAAGGCATCCTCCTATAGGCAAAAGTGCCAAAAGGGCAAGTGAATGTGGTCTTTTCTTGGTCCTCTGGTGCAATATGGATCTGAAAGTAACCTGAAAAACCATCAAGAAAACAATAATGTGACTTACCAGCCAACCGTTCAAGCATCTGATCAATGAACGGTAAAGGAAAGTGATCCTTTCTGGTTGCCTGGTTAAGTCTCCTGTAATCAATACACACTCTCCAACTATTCTGAACCCTTGTGGGGATGAGTTCATTATTTTCATTCCTCACCACTGTGAGACCACTCTTTTCTGAACCACTTGGACTGGGCTTACCCATTGCCTCTCAGAAATTGGGTCTATGATGCCAGCCTATAGGAGTTTGGTCACCTCCTTTTTCACAACATCTAAGATTAATGGGTTAAGCCGCCTGGGTCGCCAATGCATTTCTCCCATCCTCAAGTAAAATCCTGTGCATACACATGGATGGGCTAATACCAGAATATCACCTAAGGTCCATCCGATGGCCTTTTTGTATTTTTTCAGATCCGCAATACCTTCTCTTCCCGCCGTAATCAAGGTTAGCCGCAATAATAACAGTAAATCACCACTCCTCTAAATATGCATATTTTAACTCTTTGGGGAGTGGCTTAAGCTCTAGAACCGGTGGTTTTTCAATAGAGGGCGTAATCTTAGTAGCGTGGTTACATTCGCAACAAAGCCTATGTCATTGGGGACATTAGGCAAAGTGTCAACCTGCAAAACAAATTTCAACTTCAAAGACAAGTATGAGTGTTAGTGCAACAATCACAAGTAACATTGTCACAAGAAATCAGCCAATGAAGGGAAATCATGCAGAATAACATCGTAATAAACATCATCAACCAAATCAATGAGCAATTCAATATGAAAAAGGGAATGCTCTTCCATGGGGTGTTTCATAGCATCAAAGATATTAAATTTTACAATGTTATCACCAAATTCCATGGAAAGAGTCCCAAGACCAACATCAAATTTTGCCTTGGCGCTTTCAAGAATGGCTCGCCCAAAATGATGGGTGACTCGCCGACTTAGTCTCCGCTTCCATATCCGTAATATAAAAATCATAGGAAAATAAGGTTATCAACTTTAACAAGAACATCCTCAACTACCCAAAGAGTCGAGCACCGCTTCTATTTGCAAGTCAATGGTAACACCTGCTTCTCGCAAAGGTCCAAGAGCAAGAGAGTTAAAAATGTATGTAGGCATTACATTGATTGAAGCTCCTAGATCTAACATGGCATCATCAAACTGATTGTTGCCTATGGTGCATGGAATGGCAAAAGTCCCTGGATCCTTGCACTTTTGGGGCATGGATTGGAAGAGGTCAAACATTATGCCCCATGTTTATCTTTTCATTCCCTTTCAGCCTCCTCTTATGTGTACACAACTCTTTCAGAAACTTGGCATATCTTGGAATCTGCTTGATTGCCTCAAGAAGGGGAATGTTCACTTCCACCTTCCTAAAAGTATCTAAGATCTCCTTATCCCTCTCTTCCTCATCTTGTTTTTTTTGTACTCACTGCTCTATGAGGGAAAGGAAGGGGCACTTTTTGTTCATCAGAAATATGCTCAGGTGCCTTATTATTTTTCAAAACAATGGTTTCAGGCACCTTTGGGGTGTCAACAGCTTTCCCAGATCTCAATGTGATGGCACTAACATTGGGGTTTGGTGCATTCGGATTGACCACTGCTTGAGCTGGCAGTTGGTTTGCCCCCCGGGCTTGCATCTGATTAATTGTGGTAGCCATCTGTCCCATCTGTGTGTGCAAATTCTGAATTGAGGCATCTGTTCTCTGTTGGAACTGGAGGTTTTGGGCAGCCATCTGCTTAACTAGATCCTCTAATGAAGGTTCAGGCCTGACAGCAGCTTGCGGTGGATTATTTTGCTGCCTGGGCTGTTGTTGTGCAGCTTGATTTCCCCATCTAAGGTTAGGATGGTTCCTCCAGTTTGGGTGGTACCTGTTAGAGGACAAATCAACATTGGCTTGAGGGTTAAAGATGTTAGCCGCATATGCTTGAGGGGTGTCAGCATTAGGGTCCTCTTGCAGTGTAGGACATGCATCTGTGGGGTGCTCTGCAGAGGTGCAAATACCGCAAACCCTTGCTGTCTGACCTGTTGCCAATTTTTTTACCAAAGCTGTGAGTTCTTCCAACCTGTTTTCCAAGTTCTTCTCACTAGTAGCCTGTATCTCATTCACTCCCCTTGTTAGAACTGCAGAATTGCTTCTGGTTGTGAATTGTTGGGAGTTGATGGACATATTTTCTATTAAAGCTCTTGCATCTGTTGGGGTTTTGTCTACAAGTGCCACTCCACTAGCAGCATCCATAATATTCTGTCCATGGGCGATAAACCCTCGTAGAAGTACTGGATGAGTAGCTGCTCAGAGATTTGATGATGAGGGCAGCTTGCACACAACTTCTTAAACCTCTCCCAGTATTCATGTAAAGACTCAGTGGGGTTCTGCCTGATGCCACATATCTCTTTTCTGATTGAAGCAAATTTCGACGCAGAAAGAACTTCTAGGAACAAATTTTTCAGTGGCATTCCAATTTTCAATGTAACCTGGTTGAAGGTAATACAACCAATCCTTGGCTACATCTTGGAGTGAGAAGGGAAGGCCCTCGCTTTAATGTGCTCCTTTGGAATTCCTTGGGGCTTCATGGTCGAGCACACAATGTGGAACTCCTTAAGATGTTTGTGTGGATCATCACCTGCAAGACCACTAAACTTTGGCAACAAGCGTATTAAACCAGATTTTAATTCAAAAGGAACAGCCACTTCGGGATAATTAATACACATAGCATTGTAAGTAACATCAGGTGCAGCAAGTTCTCTAAGTGTTCTATCAGCCATATTAACAGAATCAAAATCAAAATCAAAATCAGAATCAAATAGATTATGACTAAAGATGATGTCACTATCACTACCACTAACTTCTATATGATCCCTAAGTCTATGATGCAATGTTATCTCAATTTCAGGGTCAAAAGGATGCAAGTTAACAGTATTAGACCTGGTCATGCACTGTATGTAACAAGGAATAGGAAAATGCAACAATTCTAGAAATACCAACTATGTCCCTACGTTAAAATGAATGCAAAAAATAGAAAAACGACTAAAATCTAACCTAAAAATTATATCACGAAAAATCTAATTAAATCAAAAGAAAGATATGCAAATTTTTTTGGATTTTTTCGGAGATATGAAAAATTAAAAAAATTAATTAAAAATAGAAAACAAGGGAATTTGGGATTTTTAACCCGTTGTCCCGTAGTCCCCTCGCTAGGGACTATTGATCCCGGATTTTTTCGATTTTTCACTGTGGTTTCGAGCAACTGACGAGATTGCCCGAAACCAATTTTTATTATTTTCGCAAGACAAACCCTAGAATCAACAAATGCTAGCCTCGCTTACAACCTCGTGAATAACAAGACCTGGAAACACAACAAGAAAAAAGCAAGAAACGTCAGTAATTAGTGGGTCCTGAGATTGGTAATCTCTAATTAGAGATCCCCGGCAACGGCGCCAATTTGATCACGCGGTCGTACGCGGGTCAAAATAATTGAAAGATTTACTTATAGTATTCAAGGCAAGAGACCTTAGTCATCTCACGAGGACCTCTAACACCAAAATTACCAAATTCAGGAGGTACAAAAATCAACAATAAGGAAAAGGGGGGGTTTTGAGAAAACAGTTTCTGTTGAGAGAATTATCAGATTAGAGAGACAGTTGATTCACCGGTTTTCGGGTGCTCGTCTTGGATTTATCACAGGTTCTAAATAACAACAATTCATTCAAATTCAGATTCACAGTTGACATAAACTAACTAAACAAGCGTTAATCAGTTTATACGACCACACCGCTTTCAAGCAAGCGCCAAAACAGCGGGTTCAATCGGTCACGGGAGTGGACAAGCGCCGTCTTAAAACGCAACCAATATCATAACAGAATTCTAATCAACCCTCTATCAATTTCTACTCGAATCAATTAATTTAAGCAGTCAACTAATTCGAAATAACAAAAGTTACGAAACAGATGCATATAATCAAGCGTTCATACACAACTGAATCGCATTTCACAATGAAGACAGAACAATTAACTAAGCACAAAATGAACTGAATCAATTGCATACATTCAAACCAAATTCGAAATTGATAGAGATAGAATTAAAGAAATTAAAACGAAATTGTATTAAACATTAGACACCGAACCTCAAAATCTGTAACGACAACCTTTCACCGATGAATCAACTTAGGAGCTTAGGCTTCCATGACGGCTAGGGCACAACAGTTTGTAAAAATAAAACGTAAGATGATAGCATAAAACGGCTGATTAGTTCCTTTTAAGTCTCAGCTCCAAAGACTAACCTAAATCCCTTAACGGGTTATAAGATAAAAGCCCGATAAACGACCAAAATTAAGCCCAAAACCCGTTTTACATTTTACTGCGTCCGTAATTCGCAGTTTTGGCATTGAAGACAACAGAATTGGGTTTCGATCCCAACAGAAGAATTGTAACTCTGTTCCTTAGCTTTCCAACGCATGCTCGCACGTCTCAATCGGATAACTGTAGCCAAAGTTATGGCCTGCAGAGTGGACAGGGGTCAATATGCAGTAAACACAAAAGTTAATCAATAATTTACTATACTGCTCAATTAAGACCCAAAGTCTAGAAATGTGCTAAGACTTAGATATTAGGTATAGAACACAATCAAAAACACTAAATGCAAAGCTATAAAGAGTGCATTAAAATGCACTGATCAGAATACCTTTAGATGAATTTCTGAGTTTTAGCCCCCTTTTTGAGAGTTCTTCACAAACATCTCGATATTGGAGTGAGTCTTGAATCATCGAAGCTTCCTGTCAATTCCGTATTGCTGCTGGAGTTCATGAGGACGTGAGGAACAAACGAGAGGATCACCATCATACCGAAAGGGTATCCCGGTTCTATTTAATCATGTCTTTTAGGAGTTTATGTTTGGATTTATTCTATTCTATTTTGTTGAAAAACAGCATGAGTAGCTAATTCCATCACTAGGGGTGATGCGGGATCTTTTACGATGTCTTTGATATCTATCTAATTGCTTTTATGAATTCCTTATTATCCTTATGAATGTGTTGTTCCTAGCATGCTTAATCTCATAGGAAGTAGCTAATCCTTAATAAATTAGTTAATTGTGGTAACAGGATGGCAATTAGTTAATGGAACTCTAGAATCAACAGAACTCGCTTTATATGTTGGATAGGTTATTGTTTGTTTCCAATCAGTTATTAGATTAACAAACTTACCTGTTCTCAATGCTCTCTCCTTTAATTACCTTCTTGGATCAAACATAGTAGTTATTTGGAAGAATGCTATTAACTAGGTAGTTCTTAGTAATTTAGAGTAAGTGGTTAGTTTTTAATAAGGAAACATAATTCGTAATAGTAAGAAAATAGATTCAGGATCTAGTATTAGTGAACCCTGTTCTCCTAGGTTTTTCCTATTCAATCTTACTCTAGTGCTTGTGACTTAGTTTTACTCTAATTTTCCTTAGTTCATCTGTTTAATCCCAATCTATTAATTTTGATAGCTTAAAGAATTTAAGACCTTCATTACGTTGGTACTTGCGCATTCCCTGTGGGTTCGACATTATAAGTCTTAAAAATACTCCACTATTATTACGAGTTACAATCAGGTGCACTTGCCTGAACCGCAACATTTTGTAGAAGTAAAAGTGAAAGGAAAGAAAAGAGGAAAGAAAGAATTTTAAAGGAGGAAAGAAAGAATTTTATTTACAAAATGACTCAATTACCCTCCAAGTAAAAGTAACTTGTGATAGAGAGAAGAAAAATCCAAAATATACTTTTACTAATATAAAAAACAAAAAATTGTAATTTAATTAAGATAACGCAAAAAAATTAACAAGTTTTAAATTAGCTATTTATTTATTTCTTAAAATAAAAAACAGGATGAATTAAACGGAATTTAAAATCTTAAATTATATAATACACTGTTATTATTTTATACATTGGCATATTATATATATCTATCTATATTATTTAAAATTGGTAAGAAAAGGAAATCTATTAAAAAATTAAATTTTGTTTAATTAATATCAAGTATTAATAGCGTTGAACCACTCTTTGCAAAAATGACCCGCGTGGGGACAGCCTCACACTCAAAGGGATTTTTTAGCCATTCGATCTAAATATTAAAACAACATACGATTCGAATTGGTTTGGATAGCTTCTTTAAAAAAATTCGAACCAATCTGATCCGATTCAATGCCGTTTGGATTGGATTGAATGATTCTGTTTTTACTTTTGTCAAACATTATATATTAATTATTTATATGACTTCAAATAACATATTTAGAATTAATTTTTTAAAGAATTAAATTTTTGGGTAAATAATTAAAGAGTAGATTTACTTTGGTTTGATTAGGTTTCAGTTTGGTAAATAATTAAAGTGTGGATTTGAAGAGTGAATTTACTACAAATTCTCTTTGAATTTAATTTTTTAACAATATGCAGTTCTGTTTGGATTGTTTCGGTTCTAGATAAGCCAACCACAAACCGAACCGAACCGCGCGATTGGTGAAAAAAGTGACCCAAACAAATCCAAATAATATTGATTTTTTTTGTTGCGGTTTTCAGTTTTTTTGGAACGGTTTGCGGTTTTTCTTTGAATTGGTTTGGATTTGAACACCCCTACAACTTTGCGCTGATTCACTTTTTTACATGGGCCCCACCATATTCTTTCTTTCCTTCCTTGTTTAGTTAGAAACCAAAGGGAGGAAAGTGGAATATTCGTCAGCTTTTCTCTCCCTCCTCTTTCTCTCCTAAGTTTCCCTGGAACCAAACATAGTGTAAAAGAAAGGATGAGGTGTTTATATGTAGACACCGAGACAAAAGTTTTACGGATACTAAAAGCATGTAGTAATTGCGATCACACTCATACAAGCCATTAGATATGTTGGTGGAGAGATCATACCCTTTGATTTATTTATTCAAAAAAAATAAAAAAACTACAAGAGGAGAGAGATAGAAACTAGAAAGAGTTGATTACAGGGGATCTAATTCCATAATAGCACATACCTCAATTAAAGACAACTTGATAGGAGGATTTGAAGTTTTCTACATTTTGAATTTTAAATTTAAAAAGTGAGTCATGTATAAAAACAAAACTATAAAAACAAGACTTACAACATCTGATGATCTATTTTTTTTTTTTAGAAAGACCCAAATTTCATTAATAAAGACAGAGAACATTACATAAAAAATATTTAGAAAACAAAGGAACAAACCCTAATCAAGATCTAGATCCTATTTTCCACCCATACAAACTTTCAACACACGATCAAAAATTAAATAAACAATAACTCTCGAACGAGACTTCAGAGTCTTTACTTACATATCATTTCTTTAGCTTCTTCAAGCAAATTTCGACTCCCATTGATCTCAGAATTGTCCAAATTGACCACATGGCCAGGAGCCATTTGATCCCAAATTTCATTAGTAAAGATAGAGAAATTACATAAAAATTATTCAGAAAACAAAGGGACAAACCCTAATCAAGATCTGGATCCTATTTTCTAACCATACAATTTTTCCATGAACGGTCAAAAATTAAAAAGACAATAACTCTAGAACGAGACTCAAGAGTCTTTAACCCCATCCTATTACATATCATTTCTTTAGCTTTTTCAAGCAAATTTCGACTAACATTGATCTCAGAATTCTCTAAATTGACCACATGGCCAGGAGCCAATTGATGAGTGAAGAGGATACTGATAATGGTGGTAGCCACCTTTGGTGTTGCCACAAAATATTATTCCAAAATTCTTAGCTCTTATGGGCTTTTCCATCAAACATCATGGGTGCAAACTGGAACCAAACTAAACTTAAAGACAACACACCAAATAAAGAAACTACAAAAGCACCAGCAACAACACAACTAATAGAGCTTGTACCGGACAACATAAATAAAACACAAACCACAACACTGCCACAGAAGCTTTACAGGAGGACATGTGGGTGCTAGATCTGAGGGTGGGGGAACGGCCATGGAAACGGGAGGCAGATGCACAAGGATGTTGCCGCAACAAACTGGTGGTGGCTCCAGTGGGTGGCGTGTTGACTCCGAGCATGTTGTAGGTATGGGTGGTGCCTCATCGTGTTTGTAAATGGTGGAGGTGTATCAGTGACCGGGGTGCAATCCTCCATAGCAGTGTCGAACTCTTCACCATGCTTTCATAGATTTGATGAAACATGGAGAGAAAATATGGCATAAGAAGAAAACGGGAGAGATTTTGGCTAAAGGTGGGCCTTTTGCAAAGGGGAAGTAGAAGCTCTCCTCCTCTGCTCAAATGGCGAGCCAATCAATGATTGGGGGTAGAACCTCCCAGTGGGGGAGGGTCGACTCCTACAGGATAAGGGAAAAAACCACCAAGAGGTATGGAAAGGCATGGAAAGATTTGGGGAGGGTGCCACCTCTAAACCCTAAGGTGTTGGTGGAGACAAAGTTAGATGAAGGCAGAGCCACTCTCTCTGACTTATTGTGCTAAGTAAGCTATGATGATCTAACAACTCACCCAAAGTTAGTAATTATTTCAAAATCTACAATGGTTAGGTATTTCACAAACTAAATTTATGTTGGTAAAAAAATATTTATTAAATTACAGTTTTTTTATGAGTCTTAAATTATAGTTTAAACCAACAAATCTTATACGATATTAGTTTTTTAACTTTTTTTTGGTAGGTATTAGTTTTTTAACTTAAAAGAACAAACAACATTGTTGAGTAATTATAATATTTTTAACTATTTGTGTGAATGTCAAGTATTTAATATAACTGTTCCGGCCTGGGCCGAAGTCCAATCCAACCAAACGCTCACCAAAGGCCTATCTCGCGAGCGGAGCTCGCTTCCTCCTAGCGAATGACGACGTGGCAGATCCAATGGCTCCCAGGATTGCATGCGAATGGTTACACTTCAGTAACCGCTTCCGATCACTATATAAGCGATTTTTCGTTCCTAAATTTACTTAGGCATCAGAGTCTCTACAGGTACAATAACCCCTGCACCCTCGTCGACCACTGCGAGCTCAACCGCATCGCTTCTTCTCAGGCAACTTTGAGTTCTACATCAGAACATTGGCGCCGTCTGCGAAGAGCTTCTTCCTTATCAACACTTTTGAAGTCATCTTCGTCTTCAACAATGATCGGATCAAAGCGCACCGTGGCGACACGCAGTTCTCAGCTTCGCGTGGATTTCAATCCATCGAATCCTCCAATCACTCTTCTGAATCCGCCTCTGATTGAAAGAGCACCGGTAACCGTCGAGTACGAGAGGCTGAGGAATCTTCCTCCGCCTTCGGTTGACGTAGTTCCATTAGTCACCGCTCCAACCACTACCGAAATTGAAGAAACCGCTCCGACAGCAACCGCTTTCCTCCTCCGCGAGTTTCGCGACTTTGTGCAGAAACATGCCGAAGCAATGCAGGTGCGAAACTAGCGCTTAGGGCGCATGGAAAACCAGCAGAAGGAGATCTCTGTCCGTGTTGCTACATAGATCGAGAATTGGTGGAAACAGATCTCTCCGTCGCGATAGCGATCCAGAGAATCTGAAACTCACCGATCCGTCCACCGTCTCCGCCAAGACACGACTCTGCGCAGGTCTCCACGTCCACACCTTGCCGCAGCATGACTCTGGACCGTTCTCCACCATTCCGCCGAAGATTACTGGCACGTTCTCAGATCTGCTGTCCTCGAGGCGGAAGAAGAGTAGACAGGACACAACACAATGGAACGTCGCCTGATAGCTTTTCCTCAAGGCAAGAGGCAAGAAACTCTCCGCCGCATCGTCGCCACTCTCCTGAACATTCTCCTCGACACCGTCATTCTCCAAGTTCTTCTCCTCGTCGTGGAGGTGCAATAACGAGCAGTGATACACCACCTCGCTGAGCTGCCACTGTCTCTCGACGTCGTGCAAGATTAACTGAATGCACCTCTCATCACTGCCGCGCCCGATCTCTTTCATCCACTTCCTTCCGGAGTGATGAGGTGGACGACGCGTGCGTGACCTTCAGTCCATTCATTTCCAGGATTGCTAAATTCCGATTCCAAAGAATCTCCAAAAACCTTATTCCCTAGACACGTATGATGGAACTGGTGATCCCGATGAGCATATCGATTGCTTCGACACTATCATGGGCTACCGAGGTGCCAAAGGACCAGTCAAAAACAAAATCTTTCCTCTTACCCTGAAGAAAGCAGCCTTGACGTGATTCCAAAATCTCAAAAAAAGCTCGATCGACTCGCGATCCTATCTCACGTACCAGTTCTCTTCTCACTTTACTGCTTCTAGGGTACAACCGAAGTCAGCAGCAGCACTGGCTACCATTCAACAGAAGAAAGATGAATCCCTCAGAGATTACATCGAGCACTTCAACAAGCAAGCAGTCTTTGTGAAGAAAGTATCTGACGAGATGATGTTGTACTTACTCGAGCAAGGCTTGGTAGAGGATAGTCTCTTCAGTGTTAATGTTGGATTCGAAAAGCCAAAGAACCTGGATAACTTCCTCAAACGGGTCAAAAAATACATAAACTATGAAGAAATATTGATGGCAACTATGGTCGAAAAGAAAACACAGGACAAGACTGGCGGTCAGCGCGAAGACAAAGCGCGCAAAAAAAAAGAGAGTCAAGCTTCACCGGGGAAGTATGACGAGTACACCCCACTAAACAATTCACAGATGCGCATTCTGAACGAGTGCGCGAATGCTGAATTCCGAGATATGGGAATACGCTTCCCAAAGCCACTCAAGGAGAGGCTTGGCACTAACAAGTCGAAGTATTATCGTTTCCACAAGAGCGCGAGACACAATACCGATGACTGTATTCAACTAAAAGACACCATAGAACAACTGATTAAGAGAGGAAAGTTGCAAAAATATACAAACTCGAAGCCGAGGTCCGGCGAAAAAAGGTCAAGGTCCCAATCACCTCGACCTAAGAAACATCAGTCCTCGACAGCTGCCGCAATGCAACTCGACAAGGGAGGTCGCGAGTCAAAAGAAAGCAAAGAAAGACCTCGACCTGCCCCTGTTGCATTAGTCATTTCAGGGGGTTCTCAAACAAGGGAGGTGCGGGTATCAACTTAGCAAAAAGAAAGCTGCGTGAGGCAATGATGATTTCTACTGTCCTTCCCCCTCTAGCAGGCACAAAGGAAGACCACCCCTCGCTTTTTATGACGTGGACCTGGTGAACAAAAAGTCGAATTACCTGATTCCTTTGTTGATCAAGGCTTATATGGCCAACTTCGACGTCAGAAGGGTCCTGGTCCACCAAGGAAGCTCGGCAGACATCATTTTCCATGGTCTGTTCAAAACCTTAAAATTACCAGAGAAGGACCTCATTCCATACACGGGATCCAACTTGCAGGGCTTCAACGGTTCTCGGACAAAGCCTATGGGCTATGTGGAGTTGATGGTGACCTTTGGGGATGAACTAACTACCAAGACCATCAAAGTCCAATTTATCGTACTTCCCTGCAAATCTGTCTACAATTGTATAATTGGCCATCCCACTTTGGGAGAGCTCGGAGCGGTAACCTCGACTGTCCATCTGAAAATGCGTTTTCACAATGACGAAGACAAAGTCATCACTTTAGGAACAAATCTTGAAGCCGCTAGGAGATGCTACCTCCTATCCCTGAAGATGGATGGGTCAGAAGAGCAGAAACAACCTCCACCTGTGAAGAAGCAGAGCATGGCAAATGCTGCTTCAGAGGTCAACCTCACAGACTTCGACGCTAGAATAGAGCGCGAAGAAGAAATCAAAGAAGACGATCCCCTAGCGCGATAGCTCCAACAGAAGATCAAAAGGCCCGTCCCTGACGGCAAGTTCATTCAAGTTCAGCTAGGTGAGGATCCAAAAAAGACTGTCAAGATGGGCGCAGACCTCCCCGAGCAGGTCAAGTTACAGCTAACAAAATGCCTGAAGTCCAATGCAAACCTCTTTGCTTGGTCCGCTGTTGACATGCCGGCATCTCTCCCAATATCGCTTGCCCCTAGCTCGCCCTGGACCCCACGGCTTGCTCGGTTGCCCAGAGGTGACGCAAACAAGCTCCTGAGAAGGCTGAAGCCGAAGCTAAAACTGTAGACGATCTTATTAAAGCTGAATTCATTAGGGAGGTGAAATACACCACATGGCTTTCCAAAGTAGTACTTGTGAAAAAATCTAATGGAAAATGGCGCATGTGTGTTGACTACACCGATCTCAATAAGGCATGCCCCAAAGACGCCTATCCCCTTCCCAATATCGACAAACTCGTCAACAATTCGTCAGGTTTTCAATTGTTATCTTTTATGGATGCATACTCTGGTTACAACCAGATTCCAATGCACCCCGCCGATCAAGAAAAAACGCTTTTATGACCGACAAAGGCAATTACTGCTATAAAGTAATGCCTTTCGGCCTTAAAAACACTGGTGCAACTTACCAGCACAAGATGAACAAAGTATTCGCAAACCAGATTGGGAAGATGCTCGAAGTATACGTGGACGATATGATCGTGAAAACACCTATAGAGGTCAACCACGTTATCGACCAAAAAGAAGTTTTCAACGAAGTCCGACGCCACAACATGCTGCTCAACCTCGAAAAGCGCACTTTTGGAGTACGAGCTGGCAAATTCCTCAATTTCTACTTAACTGAGAGAGGAATTGAAGCAAATCCAGACATGTGTCGTGCTGTCACCGAGATGCGACAACCATCATCGAGGAAGGACATCCAGCAAATGACTGGAATGCTCGCCTCATTGACGAGGTTCATATCAAAATCAGCTCAACGCGCCTTACCTTTCTTCCGATTACTCAAAAAAGAGATCCAGTTTGAATGGTCCTCAGAGTGCAAAGAAGCTTTGTCGCAGCTGAAGCACATTTTGTCTCAACCACCTGTATTAACAAGACCATCCTCAGGGGAGATTCTCTATGTCTATTTGGCAGTCGCAAATGAGGCTCTCAGCGCCGTTCTCGTGCGTGAAACCGATGAGGGGGAAAAGCCCGTTTATTTTGTGAGTAAAGCGCTTCAAGGTCTCAAGTTGAGGTACCAAAAGATCGAGAAAGTCGTGCTAGCGCTAGTAGTCACAGCTCGACAGTTGAGACAATATTTCCTGGCATCCTATAGTAGTCGGATATACCAACTAATCAAACAAATCTTACGCAGGCCTGATCTCGCAGGGCAGAAGATTAAGTGGTCGGTAGAGTTGTCTGAATTCGGGATCTTGTACGAATTACGACAAGCCCTCAAAGCCCAATGCCTGGCGGATTTCATTGCTGAAATGACTCCTGGGGCAGTAGAACCTTGCTCCAAGTGGACAGTTCACATCGATGGATCATCTAATGCAAAAGGCAGTGGCGCTGGATTGCTACTCGAGAACGAAGACGGGCTGATCGTCGAGTTCTTGTTAGGATTCTCATTCCCGACCTTAAATAACCAAGTGGAGTACGAAGCATGGTTAGCGGGGCTGTCATTAGCTTGAGATTTCGGAGCAGCCGAGGTTAAACTCAGAACCGATTCTTAGTTAGTGGTATCCCAGATTAAAGGAGAATATCAGGCCAAAGATCCTCTAATTCAAAAATACCTTGCATTAGTGAAACAAAAAATGAACGACTTCGCGGTAGTCAAGATCACTCATGTCCCAAAGGAACAAAACAATCGAGCGGACATTTTGTCCAAACTCGCTAGCACGCGCACCTCCGGGAACAACAGGTATGTAATTCAGGAAACACTGGCCAAGCCCAGCATAATTTCTGTAGTCAACACCACCACTGTCGCCCTTGCGGAGGACTTTCCAATATTTTGCTTCGGAATATCTTATCCAAGTGTAAATGACGTGGTCGATCTAGGAGATAATTGGATGATGCCCATTCGGAAATTCATTCAACTTGGCGAGCTCCCCGAAGAGGGAAAAGAAGCTGCCAAAATTTGGAGGAAAGCATGCTCTTATTCCATTGTCGAGGGTACCATGTACCGAAGAGGGTTCTCCACTCCCCTGTTGAAATGTCTTGACAGCGCGGAAGCCCAGTACGCGCTGGCTAAAGTACATGAAGGGATATGTGGACAACACCTCGGAGATCGATCTCTCGCGAAGAAAATCCTACTAGCAGGTTATTATTGGCCAACATTGGAGGAGGACGCGAGGTCGTTTGTTAAAAAGTGCAACAAGTACCATAAGCACGACGATCTCCACTTAGCTCCCCCAACAGAGTTGACATCGCTTTCTGCTCCATGGCCCTTCGCTTGGTGGGGCATCGACATCCTTGGACCATTTCCAATGGCTCCTGGACAGTTGAAGTATCTTGCCGTGGCCGTAGATTACTTCACCAAATGGGTGGAGGCAGAAGCACTGGCAAAGATAACAGCAAAAAACTTGATCTAGTTCTTTAAAAGATATATATTATCTAGATTCGGGATTCCTGAGGTCGTTGTTACCGACAACAGAATTCAATTTACAGATCGCAGTTTTCGAAAAACGCTAGAAGATCTTCAAATCAAGCAGCATTTTACTTCGGTGGAACATCCCCAAACAAACGGTCAAGCTGAGGCCGCGAACAGGGTTATCCTCCGAGGTCTTAAACGGAGATTAGATTATGCAAAGGGAAACTGGGCGGAAGAACTTCCCCGAGTACTTTGGGCATATCGCACAATCCACACTCGACAATGGGAGAATCACCATTTCGACTCACTTATAGGACCGAAGATGTCATTCCCGTGGAGATTGGCGAGTTAAGTTGGTGGACTTCATATACCCCACAAGCAGTCAATAATTTTCAATACCTGCGAGAAGAGCTCGACCTCCTCGATGAATGGTGGGAACTTGCAGCACTGAACGAGGTCGTAGTTAAACAAAGGATCGCAACAAGATATAACCGAAACGTCGTGCCCAGGGAGTTCGCACAAGGCAATCTCGTCCTTCGAAGAGCCGATGTTGGTTTGAAGAATGCCTCACAAGGAAAGCTCGCACCCAATTGGGAAGGCCCTTATCGAGTAACTACAAAGACCGGTACTGGCGCCTACAACCTCGAGACATTACATGGCAAACCAATTCAAAGAACTTGGAATACAGCCAAATTGAAGAGATACTATAGTTGAAACACAAGTGTAATTGAAGCACGAGTGTAATTGAAACACAAGTGTTGACGCAATAAAAACACATTCAAAGTCATTACTTTGCATTCGTGCAGGATTCATTGGAACTCCCATAGTCAAAGGACCTCGAATGTTTTTTAAAACAGAAGCGAAGAGTCGAACTCAACGGGTAACAATGTCGCTTTTTGTCTAGCCAACAGATCGATGAACATCACCCATTCGTCCACCTCAGTCCAAGCAAAAAAAATTTGGCAGAAGGGAAGAAGGAGGACCCCGTGGCTGGGTAAACCCTCCTGAGTTGACGACATCACGAATAACACGACAATGCAAACAAACGAAGGTAAACATTTTGCCAAAGTTAAAATTATAAATATAATTACAACCATATCACATTGTTCTTGTACAATCAACAATAAAGACATTGGTAAAAACACTAAGAGTCCTGAGAAGGAGCCACATCAGCAGACAGAGTAGGCATAGTGAGAAGAACCTCCTTTGTGGATGCATCCACAATTGAGTTCCCTTGGACTTCTCTATCCGAGGTAACCCCAGTCAAGTTGAGGGAAACCCCTAGATTCAAAAGTTGAACTTGGGCTATGGTGTTAGCAAATAACTCCTCCCCAAGCTTAGAAACAGGTTGTCCACTTCCTCTTTCGTGACCCTCAGAGTTTCATTGTCCTTGGAGAGCTGCTGATTTTCAGTACTTAGCTCCTCCACCTTCCGCTGGAGGTCGACGACCTCCAACTTCGATTCTTGATCAGATTTTTCGAGGTCCTTAATCCTCAGTAAGAGCTTTTATTGTTCTTCCACCAACTTCTTCTTTTCAGCAGAGAGGCTCTCAATGTCTTTAGACAACTTGGACACCTCGCCCTCAGCCTTGGTGGCCCTCGCCATCGCAGTATTCAAGTCACCCTGCAACCTCTTAGCCGATTCTAGCTTCCCTCGAAGGTCGACCTCAACACCCTCCAGTTCGCTTATCTTCTTATCAAACTCCAGCTTCTTTTCGCGAAGGCTGGAGAGCTCGACTTCCAAGTGACGATTTTTCTCAAAAACCCAGTTGGCAAGTTCCAAATAGCGCAGCAGCTAGGTCGACCCCTCCAAGACCGAATTCTCCTTAGCAGTATTAGAAAGGTCATTCAAATAAGCTCCATCGACAGGGGGAATCAATGCCCTAATTTGGTCCAAGGTAAGAACCTCGCCACAGGACCAAACTGCAGGAACTTCGCCATTGGAGCGAACAGTTTCCTTCCCTTTACCTGCTTTACCTCCAATCTTTAATGTCAATGAAGGAGTTGTAGTCCTTGGCATGACCACCAAAGTTGTTTTTGGCAGAAGAGTTGTTTTGGACCTCTTGCTTGAAGGTTCGTCGATACTCTTGTTACGAACTCGCTTCGAAGATGAAGAAGTCTCCTCGATAGAGCCTGTTATCTCGACAGAAATGGTTCCCTGATCTCGAACGTTGATGACCTCGATGCCAGTAGGTGCAGGAGATGCCTGAAGTACCGGTGAAAGAATTGCAGCAGTATTGTTAGAACCTTCCCTGACCAATGGAGAAAGAGTCTTCTCAGCAACAGCCTGCTTCTTCTTCTTCAAGTTCGCCAAGTACACAGAATTGCCATTGAAGCTGTAAAAAGTAAAATTGAGTTAGAAGGATAAGAAGGAAACTACCAGAAAGTAGATTTCTACAAAATTACCTAAACACTCATTAGATGCATCTTAGTCTTTGCACTACAGAAGGCGGCGGATGTCGATATATCTCTTTTTGGAAACCTCTTCTCCATTTTTATTTACGGATTTCTGAGGTTTGAATTTCTCGACAAACTCTCGAATCCACATCAAACTAAAGCATTCATTGTCATCCAGCTCGGATGCCTTGAAAGTAAATTCACTCTTGTGCTTAGAAAAATGTTTGTTACTCCAACACAAGGGGAATCTTTCTTGCCAAACATTAACTACCTCCCCCTCCTTGGAAAGCTCCTCCGTAAGAACACAGATGTTCTCCTTGGCAACATCACTAACGGCTTCCATTATGAAGTACTTGGACTTAAAGCCGCGATGGGAATCCGAAAACAACTCGAAAACTTTACCGTTTTGTTTTAAGGAAACCCACCCTTGTCGATCTAACGATATCTCATTGGTCCATAAGGGAGAAAATATGGTGAAAAATAACTCGAGTAAGGGTTAAAGTTTCAAATACGGGCATAGAAATTGGAAACCTCTGATAATAGCCCAAGCGTTGGGATGTATTTGTGAAGGGGCGACTTCCAAGTGGTTTAAGACTTCTACTTTGAAATTAGAGAAAGGCAGCTTGAAACTCATATCTTTGAAAAGAACTTCATACATAAAAAAGAGTAGCTCGTCCGAGTAAGAGCAGATCCGAGCATCTATGTTAGGTCGACATACTCTCCAATTTTCAAAATTTTTGACTCCATTTGCAACATCTACATATTTTAATAGTAGCAAAAACCCCTCTTTTGACGAGCAGAGTGAGTGAGTGCAGACCTCGTCCTCGGTAACCTAATCAAAGTCGTCAGCCTTTGGGGGCAAGTGGTAATCATCCCTCTGCAGTACCTTTTTACCCATCTCCGACCTGGCCAAATCAGTGCCAGGAAAGTGAGGTCGGGCCCTATCTGTACTCCCTAACCACTCTTCAACCTCCCTCTGGTCAAACGCACGCCCGACGGAGCGTTCCAACGTTACTGAAAATCTTTGAATTTTTAGGGGATCCGCCGGGGACACCCTTTTACCTTCATAATCTTTTTCAAAAAGCCCAAGAGGAGGGTAGACTACTGGGGAAGAACTTTCTTCCACAGAGCTCGACGAAGCGAAACTGTCGTTCATCGGCGAACTACCGCCATCGGCACAATCGCTCCGCCCCTCCGGAGGACCACCAGAAGAAGAAGAAGAGGAAAACCCAGATAACGAAGAAGAAGACAAACAAATAATTTTCCCAGAAATTCCTTTTTTGCTACACATTTCAGAGTAATCAAAGGTAAAGTAGAAAAGAGAAAGGGAGGATACCTGTAGAACGATGAATCTGCAGAGAGAAAACTTCAAGATACAGACATTACAAGAAAACGTGGGCTTACCGACGGCCAAAAGCCATCGGTAACGCCAAAAAGCCGTCGAAAATGTCAACTTACCGACGGATTACCGACGGCCACTAGCCCATCGGTAAAATGGGCGACGTCGGTCAAAAACCGGCGGTAATTTCTGACGGACAAGGCCGCCGGTAGCTTTCTGACAGGCACGACTGTCGGTAATGACAGACTGTGTTACTGACGGCCAAGCCCGTCAGTAATGTTAATTTTTTTAATTTAATTAAATAATTATTTAAATTAATTGATTAATTTTTTATATTTAATTTAATTAATTGATTTATTTATTTAATTTTGAAATTAATTAATTTCTTTAATTAATTTAATTAACTATTAATTTAATTTAATTTAATTGATTAATTTTAGTTATTTATTAATTATTTGTTTACTTATTTAATTATTAATTTATTCCATATTAGGAAATGTGATAACGTAAACTAAAAAATAAAGTAAAAAAGAAATGTAATAAATAAATAAAAATATCCGAACAAACATCACTAATTAAAAAACAAAATAAAAAAAATATCCGAACAATATCAAAATATCAAAAAAATAAGTACAAACATCACTAATAATCCTGGTAGTCCTGATCAAGATCGAGATGCTCTAAACCATCCGCCTCATCGACATGATCAGTACCAGGAGGCGGAGGTGGAGGTGGAGTCGGAGGCAGAGGAGGCGGCTGATGATGAGGCTGAGGCTGTTGGCGAGCTAGCATTTTGTAAATCTGATCCTGTCGCTGCAGCACTTGAGCCAAAATGGCGTTTGTCCGAGGGGTCTCCTCCTCGGAAGCGGCCACTCTCTGCCTTAGAGCAGCTAATCCTGCTCATCCATGGCAGAGTGACGATGGGAACCACCACTACTCGATGACTCTCCGATGTGGAAGTTGCTAGTCCCTTTCTTGTAGTTGCTGACAAGGTCTCCAGCATCGTATAGGCGACCCTTTTTCTGGTCGCCAACAACATCTGCCCAAACCCTGAGCGGTGCAGATGGATCCTTAGGGCTCTGAGACGGGGAACATGATAATGTCTGAGATCTAATCTGAGACATCCTCGCCTCAAACTCCTCCTGTCATGCATAAACAAATTAGTCAATTTTTTTGTAAGAAAACAATATAAACATTATTAAAAAACTATTCATTATATTTTATAATTGCCTGGGTCTGCCTCGACCGATCATCAACGAAATCACTGGTACTCCTCCTAATATGAGTTGCACGATGGAGCTCGTGCAACTGTACCTCTCTATCCAACCACTTCGACTGTAATTATTTAATAAAAAACCTTAAATAAATAATAAATAATAACTAACAATAATAATAATAATAATAATAATAATAATTATTATTATTATTATTATTATTATTATTATTATTATTATTTCATCTGTGTCATCATACAGTTGCTCCTCAAATGATACGTTGACCCCCCAAGGCATCACAAACCATATCTTGCATGAATTCAATCTGCTCACCATATCTCGTATCTACGCAACTGCTTGAAGCACCTGTGCAATTATCGCCAACCCCTAAATCAACCCGAGGCAACTCCACCATGTCTAGTCCAAATCCAGTAATTAGGCCTAAATCCAACTCTCTGCAGGTAATGCATGACCTCACCTGGACTCTTAATTCTTCTACAATCGCAATTAAGGCACGGACATCTAATCCCTCCATTAGTTATGAAATCTTCATGTACCATTGCGGCTTGGAAAAAGTGATCAACCCCATCGCAAAAAGATTGTTTTAAACCACCTCTCCCCGGATACAACCTATCGTACATCCAACTACGACTCGAAGGAAAAAATTCCATCTTCTGCATGTTAAAAAAAATGACAATTTCAGCAACACGACGTTCTTAGAACCGCTATCTTTCTTTAAATGGTATGACCCTATCCCATTCTAAATGCGAACACAAGAAGGGGGTTGAATTGTGTTAAAAAACTTTTCTAAAAACTTTACGTAAAAAGCACTTCGAACAGAGATTTTTCAAAACTGTTTGTTTATCGGACGCTGAGAAACTAATCGGATGCAGAAAATAAAACCACTTATGAAAACTTGTTTTACTGAGCAAGGTAAAGATAAATGTAAAGCAGTAAAGGAGGAGACACAGAGATTTATACTAGTTCACCACCAACTGGTAGCTACGTCTAGTCCCTTCAATCCTGAAGGATTTTTCACTATAATCAACTGATTACAATTTCCTCAAGAGTATTCTACTGTCACAAACTTGATAATACTCTCAACTTCTCAAAACGACTCAGTACAATCGAGCCTTTGAGGAACAACGCCTTAACTAGGCCAAATACAGTTTACAAAAGAGAATATTCTTTTGAATACAATCAAAATAACTCTCACAGAGAGGATGAAAAGATTAAGCTAAAAAACAGAGTAGCTTTCTAAAAGAAAGTATAAGACGCTGAGTTCAGTTCTTTGTAGACCAGAAACTTGGCACGAAACTTGATTGCTCACTTGAGTAATATTGCTTTCAGAATGAAGTTTCTTCACAGTTTTTGGCTCACTTCGTCAATGAATACCTTGGGGTATATATAGGAGACTTCAGGGATATTACCGTTTGCAGTAAAAACATAGCTTCTTTTCATTGAGTGAGGTAATTTGAAATGTAGTCATTTTCTTCCTTTCCAGAGAATATCAGAATAGTACATATTACCGTTTTCGTACTATCTGCTTTTCATAATTGCCTTGTACAATTTTTGTCTTTTGCTAAAGGTGTCACCTTTGCTTCCTCATACATCAAAATGAGCGCATAAAATCAAATTCGAATTCCGTTCCAGAACACTCTGAGGTTAAGAGCAAAAATGTGATCATCACGTGCTTCATTAACGAGATCAGACGCTCGCTCAGAACAGAGGATGAATGCTCGCAGCAATTGATTATTCCACGTGTCAAAGACTAACACTACCGGAGACGCTGGAGTGAGTTCGGACGCTGACATTAGTGGAGTGTATTCAATTCTCTTGTAAATTTTCTTCTTCTTTCTTGAGTGTTTTGTACATATATATGAAGCTTTGATACCTGTACACTCAAAGATATGTTAGAAGATAAATTGTTCTCTTGAAAATACTTTGTTATCATCAAAATTAATGAGGGTCTAAACTTCACAATCGTTTAGGTTCCAACAATCTCCCCCTTTTTGATGATGACAAATATCCAAGGTTGATGAATAATTTAATTTCAAAATAATATCAAGGGTCTCCCACTGAATTCAACAATTTAGATATATATAAGCAATTCTGGTATTAAGGCGATTGTTGATAAACAAATTCATTTGAGTGATCGCAGAAATACGTAGATGTCTCAGAGCATATATTCATTTAATAAAGTGGGATCGGATGCTGGTTTCATTTTATCAAAAAGATTTTCATTGTACCAAATTTATTGATCATTATTAGAGTACTGGATCAATGAATATCAACGCATTATAGGTATTAGAGAAATAAATAACCACACAAATGCTATGAATGAAATGCTATGCATGATACTTCAGTTTCAGCGTATCCATCGGAGTTTGAACATCGGACGGTGAATTAGTCAATCAGACTTTCACGTGTTCATCAAACCTTTCTTTTACTCCCCCTTTTGTCATCAGACAAAAAGAGTGTAAAGCACATCATAGTCAAAATAAGACTTAGAAAAATTTGAATATAAGTCAGATAGAGATATATATAAACAGATAATCAGAGCAAAATTATATATATATATAAGAGTACCAAAAAAAATATTTTATATCACACAAAAAAAAAATCAAGGGTTTGGTGGAGGTGGTGGAGGAATGTTGAGACGTTCATATAGTAATTTCAGGGCATTCTCCAGCTGAGTAACTTTCAGGTTTGTGGCCTTCATTTCTTCAAACTCTGCTTTAGGAATAGTGACCATCTCAACTGCAGGAGTAGAAGTAGAAGTAGAAGGTCCAGCTTCTGATACTGGTACAGGTTTCATCTTCTGATGCTTTGCTAGCACCCAGCTAGATAGCTTCAGTCTCCATTCCTTCTTCTGTTGAGCTCTTTGAAAGAATGCATCATTTGGTATAAACCATTTGATGAGATTTCCAAGTTTTCTCTGCTCAGATTCTACCTGAATTTCCCTTCTATTCTTCACATCTTCTGGATACAGCAAATCCATAAAGATAATTTCTCTGTGCAAAAACACATCAGCAGTGAAAGCGTCAAACCTATTTCCAGCATCTTCTCCCCATACTCTTCTGATAAAGACACTCAATGCTTCAAAAGCGAAAGAGAGTCCTTCATTTCTGCCAGGTATACTCTTCGCAGATTTTCCCTGTCATCTTCTTCTAGCACTAGGGGGACAAGGCATGGCAACATGGCTTTGTCTTTCCAAGACTCAGACCATTGATTCCAAGTAAATCCAATGTCAAAGTGCTTGGTCACAGCAGCCCATTGGACATATATCTTCATGCAGTCAAGAGGCTTGATTACTGAACACCTGAACGTATCATCAAAGTATGCAGTTCCCAGATTGGTGTCAGTAACTTTTCTAATAGTGCTAACTGTGGGAATTGTGGCTTTCTCATCATTGCAGCAATTTGAGGAGCCAGTTCTCCATTCATCTTCCTTCAGAGAACTGAGGTAAAACTTTCTGGCATGGTCCTCAGTGATCTTGGCAATCGGAAGGTCTGAGAATTCTTTAAGATTAAACTTCTTAGGAGCCTTCTCATACTCTTTGAGTTCGATTTTGCTGTATGGCAACTTGCCAGGAGTAGGTTCTTTCCTCTTCCCAGGGATAGACCAAGGTAGCCACCTTTGTCTATCTGAAACAATCTTTACGGATACAGAAGAAGGATCTCTGAACTGTCTGATAACTTCAAGTTTCTTCATCTCATGACAGTGTGCCATGAAGGCAGCTTCTTCATCCGTAATCCATCTTCCACATTCTTCCAATGTGAGAGGTTCAATTTGAGGCAGGAACTTCGGAAGGTCAACAGAGAAATGAATTGCCTTGCTACCAGGTTCAGGTCTCAATCTCCCTTTGAATGACATCTCGAAACGGTCTTCTCCATCCTTGAAGGCAATATTCATTGGAGAGGCAATCTCCAGTCTGGCAACTCCAGAGGTGAAGGTTTTCAAGTGCCAAGTAGAAGGGTGATTGTAGATGTTGTGGTATGAATCATACTTAACAAACCGAGCTTTGTTAATGCGCGAGACATTCTTCCTTCCACTGAAGTCTGTAGGTTTGTAAGTAAGGGTGAGTGAAGTGGGAGTGGTTTTGGTGATTGTATAGATTTTAGGTGTGTAGGGTTTGAATGGATTGATGGGAGGTACTTTGAATAATAGGTTGAAAGGATGAGAGTGAAGTTTGGAAATGTATGTAGTAAGTGAGGTATTTGAGGAGATATGTGGTAGGTCAAAGTTGAGTGTATTGGATGGTGTTTGGGTCGGTTTTGAGGGGATGAGGGTAGAGGTTTGTCGTAGGCTCATTCTGGTTTTCTTGGTTTGTGTTTGGGTTTGTGGTTGTGAAACAGACAATGGAGGTGCAAAGAATAACATCATGAGAATCAAAAATAGAATCTTGACTCATCAACAGTAAAGTCAACTACCTTTGAGTTAAGTTCAGAAGACTTAACCAACCTTCTCTTTGTTCCTCTAGAGGCAACAACGGTAGGAGGAGGAGGAGGGACTTGCTTCCCTTTACTGGACGCTGAAGCGTCTTTTTCAGTTGTTGGCTTATTCTTCTTCTCCAAGATCTTTCTGATGGGAATTATGTCCTCATCTTCTGGTTCCTCAACAGTAGGTGCAGGAGCCACCTTCTGTTTCATTCTTCTTGTCTCCCTTATAGGAGATTCAGCAGGTCTCTTCACACCAGCCATTGAGCTTCTGGTGGTTTTCTTTTCAGCTTCTCCAACATTTGCAGTAGTTTCTCCTTCTTGTTGCTCTAGTTTCACCTTCTTAATCATAGAGCCAGTTATCAACTGCATTCTGACCAGACTATTGACTCCAAAAACCTTAGGACGAACAACAGCCCCAACACCAAAGTATTTATCTCTTTCTTCTTTGTTTGTCGAATCAGCAAGCTTTCTCACAATACCATCTTTTATCATCATAATGGAAAGAAGAACTCCATAAAGGATAACCTTGACAATATTCTTTTTATCAACACTTTTCCTTAAGAAGACAAGAGCATTGACAAGATTATTGATAATCAACCTTGGCAGGTTGATTTTCTTTCCATCCATATAGTTTCTCATAATGAACTTTTGCTCATATTTCACTATGTCGCATGAACCAGCCTTCAGAATCACGCTCTTAGTGATGATTTTGTGCAATACTCTGTAGTGGCTTTTCAAATCTTTGGCAGTGGGAGTTATGTTTTTCTTCTTCAACTCACGATAGTTTTCGAACAGAGCTTCGTTGACGTTTTCCAAACCTCTGTAAGCGTCAACCCAGTTAGCATGGTAACTGATTCCTTCACAAGGGCACTTGATGGTCTGAGCGATAGAGTTTATGGTGAAACGTAACTTGAAACCTCTGATATGTCCTTCAATAATTTCACCCGGAAGTAGATAAGCGTTTCCCCATAATTCCTTTATAGCATAGCTGAACATATCAACTAGTTCCCAGATAAAGTAATTTTTCCAACCCAGTTTCTCCAAACCTTCTTCAAAATCAAAACCATAGAGCTTGAAGTTCTCAAAATCAATTCTGTTTTCATTCATAAGTTTTGCTTCTGAGAAGACATCTAGGCAGCAGTATATTGTCAACCTTTCTATCGGCCATGGTAGCAGTTGCAGAGAGGGTAATGGAGGTTTTAGGGTTTGAAGTCACACACACACACACACACAGAGAGAGAAAACAATTTTTGCAAGTAGAAACAGAGTGAAGTGATGGAGCGAAAAATGTGGAGTAGTGGGAAAGTTGATAGAAAATGGTACAGTCCTTTTTCAAAAACCGCTTCGCATTTCCAAAATAAATTAAATCAAAAAGAAAAGAAAATAAAGATTCCCCTTTTCATTAAATGAAGACGCCAAAAGAAAAGTAAAATCAAGTAAAAAGATTTTATCGAAAAACATAAATAATCATGACTCAGTGAGATGTGATGAGACGCTTAAGTCCTTTACACGTGTGACACGTGTGTGTGCGCTCGGATGCACGCAACCGATTCACCTGACGCTGAGTTATGATGTACATGAAGAATAAAATGCTTACACTTATACATGCTTATGTCATACCAGATGCTGAGATGATGCATATCATCTGACGCTGAGATTAATCATTCTTCTGTAAGATGAAAATTTAAATTTCTTCTTATAAAATTGAATCTATCTTCAGCAAGGGGTTTTGTAAATATGTCAACCCACTGATGATCAGTGTCTACAAATTTTATTTCGAGAATACCCTTCTGAACATAGCCTCTTATAAAATGATGCTTAATCTCAATGTGCTTGGCTCGTGAATGCAATATGGGATTTTTAGTAAGACAGATTGCAGAAGTATTATCACAAAAGATAGGAATGTTACTCTCTTTTATCAAATAATCTTCAAGTTGATATTTCATCCACAGAAGTTGAGAGCTGCAACATGCTGCTGAAATATATTCAGCTTCTGCTGTTGAGAGTGCAATTGTGCTTTGCCTTTTGCTTGACCAAGACACAAGATTTGCTCCAAGGAATTGGCAGCCTCCACTTGTGCTTTTTCTTTCAATTTGGTCTCCAGCAAAGTCAGCATCGCAGAAACCTACTAACTTGTAATCTTTCGATTTCTTATAAAGCAAACCAAGATTAGTAGATCCTTGCAAATATCTAAAAATTCTTTTAACAGCACTCAAGTGTGATTCTCTAGGATTTGATTGAAATCTAGCACACGCATGCATTAATCGAACAAAATATCAGGTCTTGAAGCTATAAGATAAAGTAGAGATCCAATCATACCTCTGTACATCTTCTGATCTACCTTTTTATCAGTTTCATTTTTACCAAGAATGCACGTGGGATGCATAGGAGTGCACATAGGTTTGCAAACCACCATTTTGAATTTCTTTAGCAATTCCATGATATATTTGCTTTGATGTATATAGATACTATCATTGTATTGTTTGATTTGAATTCCAAGGAAGAACTTTAGTTTACCCATCATGCTCATCTCGAATTCAGCCTGCATTAGCTTAGAAAATTCTTTGCAAAGGCTTTCATTAGTAGCTCCAAAAATAGTGTCATCAACATATATTTGAACAATTATAAAGTGCTTGTTTGATGTTTTTCTAAAAAGAGTAGTGTCTACTAGTCCTCTGGTAAAACCATTTTTCATCAAAAATGTACTCAGCCTTTCATACCAAGCTCTGGGAGCTTGCTTAAGACCGTACAGGGCCTTTTTAAGCTTGAAGACATGTTCTGGAAATTCAATGTCTTCGAATCCAGGAGGTTGTTTTACAAAGACTTCCTCAGTTATAAAACCATTCAAAAAAACACTTTTCACATCTATTTGATAAAGAATTATATCATGGTGTGCAGCAAATGAAAGTAAAATGCGTATAGCTTCTAACCTTGCAACAGGTGCAAATGTTTTAGTAAAATCAATACCTTTTTCCTGTGAGTAACCTTGAGCAACCAATCTTGCCTTGTTTCTCACAACCTTTCCATCTTCATCAAGCTTGTTTCTAAATATCCATTTAGTACCAATAGCTTGCTTATCTTCTGGTAGAGTAACTAGCTTCCATACATCATTTCTTTGGAACTGATTCAACTCTTCTTGCATGGCCAGAATCCAACCTTCATCTTCCAATGCTTGATCAATCATTTTTTGTTCCATTTCTGAGAGTAGTGCCATATCTACATGCTCTTTAAAAGAGGATCTGGTTCTTACTCTATCTCCAGGTTCTCCTATGATTTGATCTTTAGGATGATTAGTTTTGTACTTCCAGCTCTTTCTGGCTTCAGCTTCTGAAGATTCTTGTGTCTGGTCACCACCGGACAATGAAGATGTAGGTTTACTATTTATAGTATCACCTATATTTAATTCTGAAAATAATTCATCTAGCTCTGACATGGCTGTGTCAGGCTTCTTGTCATCAAAATTGACATGAATGGATTCTTCCACTGTCATAGTTTCTTTATTGTATATTCTAAAAGCTTTAGATCTTTCAGAATATCCTAAAAAGATTCCTTTGTCAGCTTTTGAATCAAACTTACCAAGCTGATCTTTAGTAATCAAAATGTAACACGTACAACCAAATGAATGAAAATATGATATGTTTGGTTTTCTTCCTTTCCACAGTTCATATGGGGTCTTCTTCAAAATAGGTCTAATAAAAATTCTATTTTGAATGTAACAAGTCAGGCTTATCGCTTCACTTCAAAAATATTTTGCAATGTTAGCTTCATTGATCATGGTCCTGGCCATTTCTTGGAGGGACCTATTTTTCTTTTCTACAACACCATTTTGTTGAGGTGTTCTAGGAGAGGAGAAATTGTGGGAGATGCCATTATCATCACAAAATTTTTGAAAGCTTTCATTTTCAAATTCTCCCCCATGATCACTTCTAATAGAAGAAACACAAATTCCTTTTTCATTTTGAACTGTTTTGCAGAATACAGTAAATACCTTATATGACTCATCTTTGTGAGCAAGGAATCTAACCCATGTCCATCTAGTAAAATCATCAACAATGACTAACCCATATTTCTTTCCAGTTAAAGAGGCTGTCCTTGTTGGACTAAAAAGATCAAGATGCAAAAGCTTAAGTGGTCTAGAGGTTGAAACAACATTTTTTGAATGAAAAGAAGTTTTAACTTGTTTTCTTTTTTGACATGCCTCACAGAGAGCATCAGATTGATACTTAAAATTTGGTAAGCCTCTGATAAGACTGTGCTTGTTTAATTTTGAGATTAATCTCAAATTGGCATGACCCAATCTCTTGTGCCAAATCCATTGTTCTTCGTTAACAGACATGAGAGAGACACTTTACATCTTGTTTTGCAAGTTCAGAGAGATCAATTTTGTAAATTTTTTGTTTCCTCTTAGCAGTAACGAAAATAGAGCCATCTTTTTTGCTTTTTACTAGACATCCAGTTTCTGTAAAGATGACTTCATAACCATTGTCACATAATTGACTTATGCTCAATAAGTTATGTTTAAGTCCTTCAACATAAAGTACATTATCAATAGAGGTAAGAGAGCCTTTACCAATGCGATCAATTCCAACTATTTTACCATTCTGGTTTCCTCCAAAACCAACGAATCCAACTTCTTTAGGCCTTAGTTCTTGGAACATATGCTTTTCTCCCGTCATGTGACGTGAGCATCCACTATCTAAGTACCAAGATAGGTGTGTTGACTTTGTTGCTAAGCATGTCTGCAACATAGACTATTTTATCTTTAGGTACCCATATCTTTTTGGGTCCTTTCTTGTTAGTTCTTGAAGGAAGCTTATCCTTCACAGTTTTAAAAACAGTACATGCACTTTTCAAATGACCAGGTTTATTGCAGTAAGTACAATGCAAGCATTTACAATGATTATTGGATTTATCAGATGCTGAATCATTTTCTAAAGGAGGTTTATCTAATATATAACCAAGACCATGAGTTGTCGTTTTACTGACACCCCAAATCATTGACGCTTGCTTGCTTCGAGTTACACTCTCTGCAAGAAACTTTTGAAATGCATATTCATTTGAATTGCATTTAAGGTTGTCTGTAACTTTAGAGCTTTCAGCTTGAGAGCTCTCAGCTTCAGGTTGCTTGTTAGCGCCCTGACGCTGGTTATCCATCAGATGCCGATTTTCGCTACTTTCCGTTCTCTTTATTGAGTACAGATTTTTCTTTGTTTAAAGCTTGAAAGTCTTGTGATAATTTTGAAAATTTCTTTTTCAAATTCTTATACTCAACAGAGAGAGTGGCAGAGTCCTTAAGAAGATCATCGAATGCAAGTTGAAGTTCAGAGTAGGAATCATATACTATTACCTCTTCAACTTCTTCTTCTGAGTCAAGATCAGTGTTTGCCATGAGAGCGAGATTTGCTTCTTCTTCATTACCTTCCTCAGATGAGGATAAGTCTAGATCTTCCCATGTAGCCATGAGGCTTTTCTTCTTTTTCTTGAAAGAAATTCTTGTGGGCTTCTCCTTAAGATTAGGACATTCAGACTTGAAATGTCCAGGCTTTTTACATTCATAGCAAATGACTTGAGCTTTGTCTTTGTCTTTGCTTTCCTTCTTGTCCTTAGTATCTTTCTTCTGAAACTTCCTCCTGAAGTTTCTCATCTTCCACATTCTTTGTATCATCCTGGATATAAAAGCGAGCTCATCTTCTGATGCATCAACATCTCCTTCTGAAGCTTCATCTTCTGATTCTTCTTCTTCAGCCAGAAGGGCTTTGGAAGAACTAGCTTTATGTTGAGCGACTTTCAAAGCAATAGACTTGCCCTTTCTGACAGGTTCTTCTTTGTTTAGCTCAAGTTCATGAGTTTTCAACGAACTCATAAGATCTTCAAGTCGTAGGACATTTAGATCTTTTGCTTCTGGAATAGCAGTGACCTTGGGTCTCCACTGCTTAGTTAAGCTTCTTAAGATCTTTCTAACATGGTCAGGTGTAGTGTAACTTTTTCCAAGGGCCTGTAACCCATGAACAAGTGTTTGGAATCTTCCAAACATAGTTTCAATGTTTTCACCATCTTCCATTTTGAAAAACTCGTATTGGCGAACCAATATGCTAGCTTTGGTTTCTCTTACTTGGGCAGAGCCTTCGTAAGATAAAACAAGTGAGTCCCAGATTTCTTTGGCAGTATCAAATTTGCCACATTTATCATATTTTTTTCTGTCATAACACAGATAAGAATGAATCTAGCTTTTTGATCGGTTTGATATCTCTTTTTCTGCTCATCATTCCAATCTTCTCTGGCTATAGCAACACCACGAGGATTAGTGGGAGGAATGTAACCACTTTGAACTATATCCCACAACTCAAGTTGTTGTGTCTCAAAGAAAGCTTTTATCTTATCTTTCCAGTAATCAAATTTTTCTCCATCGAATAGAGGAGGACGGTTCATATGACCACCTTCAGTAGACATGTTCACAGTATAGGATCTTTTCTCTTAACACTGTTAAGTGCTCAACCAAGAGGCCGAGCTCTGCTACCAACTGAACGCGAACGCAAGAAGGGGGTTGAATTGTGTTAAAAAACTTTTCTAAAAACTTTACGTAAAAAGCACTTCGAACACAGATTTTTCAAAACCGTTTGTTTATCGGACGCTGAGAAACTAATCGGATGCAGAAAATAAAACCACTTATGAAAACTTGTTTTACTGAGCAAGGTAAAGATAAATGTAAAGCAGTAAAGGAGGAGACACAGAGATTTATACTAGTTCACCACCAACTGGTAGCTACATCTAGTCCCTTCGATCCTGAAGGATTTTTCACTATAATCAATTGATTACAATTTCCTCAAGAGTATTCTACTGTCACAAACTTGACAATACTCTCAACTTCTCAAAATGACTCAAGATAATCGTAGGAAATAGCTAATAACAGATTAAAAACGCAAATGAAATTTAAACTTTCCTTCCATGGATCCCGCTTCTGCAATGGTCATGACTCAGGTTATATGAATTACCTCTGTAGCACGCATCGCTTCAGCATCTAAAAATTGGAATCGAGCACGAGCGCCGCACGTAAAACAACGCCACGTAGTCCACACGACAAATGCCTTCAACGGGAGCGCTTCCGCCACAAAGGCTAGCCGACGCATTTAACTGGGAACCACGATGTAAAGTCACGATCTTTGAAACGGCTAGGTTTTAATTCGTGCAGCTGACTTCGCCTTAACGAGTCTATTTATAGACTTCACTTAAGACTGACTTCTAAGCGCATCGTAGCTACCGTGCCTCAGACCGTAACTTATCGTGTTCGCCTTTCTGATTTCTCGCTACATCGTGAAGAATGCACCACAATAAAATGAGTCTCACTCATTTATTTTATCTCCCATTAGCCTCGTTTTCATGTGTGTGACCGTGAGGTTCCTCGTGACGCTGCAATAATATTAAATCACTATTTAATATTATAAACAAAGTGAGCTTGCTCAGCAACACATCACTGCTACCCAAGTAACGAATGTCGTTGTGTGACGCAACCTTCCGTGATAATGATCATGTGTATAATTACCCTTTGTTCTTATATCTATATTGAACACAAGGCAGTATGTGCTCACCCTCAGATATAGTTCAATATTATATTCTCGATGCCCGAAAGTAGATTTAGTAACAACAAATAAGATCAATATCTCATATTGACTTATTTCAAAGCATGGCCATGCATTTTACAAATATACTTCATCAAGGGGCTAATGCATATTACTCCCTATGTAGGGAGGGCAAATCCCATCTAGTCACCATGCATTTAAATTGCACGACTGCTGAAAGTGCCCAGCTAACTGACTTTATAATTGTCCTACATGCATAATGTTTGACGGCAAAACACCCAACTCCTCATGTAGGGACCATAATGGTTTCAGTCCGAGGGTGGCATACACCACTATCACTATGAGAATAACTCATGACACTTACATAACACACTATGTAGTATTCTCTACTGGGCGTCAATCCAAGACACAATTACCCTAACGTACCTATGTGGTGACTTGATATCTCATATCTATAACCTCGAGATGAGGTTATCACCCACCCACATAATAGTCTTGATGCATTATTATTGTCCTTAATAATAATAATACTTTAATATTTAGAGTAAGTTCTTTAGTATCTCACAACCGAGTCGCTCTACTCGATGTTCTATTGAAAACAAACTTTACTCAAGGACTTTATTACGCTGAAACAAACATAATAACCGAAATGCCTCATATAATAAATAAATGACATGATACAAAATATAAGTCCAAAGGAAAAACATTGGCCTCTGTGGCTTACACCAACAATCTCCCACTAAGACTAGAGCCAATTTCACATACCTAATACCCATAGATCTAGTATGACCATCATGCTTCACTGGGTAAGAGGCTTTGTAAGTGGGTCAAACATTGTCAAGTGTTGGTACTCGCGATATCTTGACATCTCTCTATCGAGATAATCTCAATGAGATGGAAGCGCCATGGTTTCGATCGCAGAGTACTGGTTCCTTAGCTTGCGCAATGGCACCCACACAAAAGAGATCAATGGGGTTCACAATGCTAGAAATCGCACTAAGTTCAAGAATGAACTTTGATCCAAACACCCTTTGCTTCACATTGGAAGCTAAATATACTCGGCCTCTCGTAGTGTAATCACGATCAAGCTTCGCTTTGAACTCTTCCACCACAGCCGCCACCATTTAGGTAGCAAAACACATAACCAGATTGCGATAGAATCATCTTTATCCTGTCTGGGAAGCTAGCATCACTTAATTACAACAGCTCTTTCTGACCTCCATATACCAAGAAAGAATCCTTAGTTCTTCTCAAGTACTTAAGGATATTCTCGATAAAGAACCCAAATGACCATCAATGATCGGGATCGCTCGTACCGCCAAGGCATACAACAGATATCTCGTCGTACATAACATGGCATACATGATAGATCCAATTGCATATGGAATCTTATTCATGCGATCCTCTCTTCCCGAGTCAAGCGGGGGATTGTGGCTTTGATAGTGCATACGCCACGTCGCTGGGCAAGAACTCCTTTCTTGAATCATGCATATTAAAGCGCCTCAACACTTTATCCATGTATGTACTCCGACTTAGGCCAAGCAATCTTACATCTATCTCTATAGATCCCGATTCCTAATATGTAGGTAGCTTCACCCAAATCTTTCATAGAAAAGCAATTCCCTAACCAAGTCTTAACTGTTAAAGTAGGACGCTGCTTCCGGCGAGTAATATGTCATCCACATATAACAACAGAATACAACTATGCTCCCACTAACCTTCTTGTAAACACAAGGTTCATCTTCATTTTTAATGAATCCAAATCGCTCTCACGCTTCATCAAAACGAAGATTCCAACTTCGAAGTCATTTCAATCCATAAATTGATCACGCAACTTGCAGATACTTTCTGGCATCATCCCGGCGTCAAAGCCTCAGGTTGTGTCATGTACACGCCCTCAAGGAGATTTCATTAAGGAAAGCAGTTTTGACATCCATTTGCCATATTTCATAAACGTCATGGTATGCAGCGATGGCGGCAAGTAAAACCAATGTATTTAAGCATCGCGAATCAAGCGGTATGTTTCATCATAGTCTACACCATGAATTTGCTTGAAACCCTTAGCAAACTGGGCCGTGGCCTTATAGGTATGAACCTTACCATCCATGTCATTCTTCTTGAAGACCCACTTGCACCCCATTGAGTAACCCTTCAAAAGGTGGCTCCACCAAGGTCCATACCGTTGTACACGAATCCATTTCGCATTTCATGGCCTCAAGCCACTTTCGATTCGTGTACAAGAATGGCCTCCTGGTAAGTCACAGCTCATCTTGATCCATGAGAAATACATCACCGCCGAAGTCATGAGAAATCCATATCTCTCGCCGTGACGATCCTCGCAGACTCTACGCCGGTCTTCAGGTTACTCGAAAGGTGCTTGCTCACAACATCTCAGTGCAGCCGCTGCTCTTGTTCCTCCATAGATGTGTCACTACTCCGTGATACTTGAATTTCTTCAAGTTCTACTTTCTCCCACTAATTCCTTTAGAAACGACCCCTTTCAGAATACACCGGCCTGCGACAAACACTTCGCCTCGTATGATCAGAAAAGTAAGATCCTTCGTTTCTTTAGGATACCCCACAAAGAAGCATTTGTCAGATTTGGGGCTCAAGCTTAGTGGAAATTTGTCTTTTCACATACACCCATGTTCCCCAAATCTTCATGAAAGACATACTCGGGTTTCTTGCCACCCATATCTCACGGTGTCTTTTCCACAGCTTTGATGGAACACTGCAAGGTGAAAGCGTCGCAGCTAATAAAGCATGTCCCTGTATGAATTTGGAAGATCCGCATGACTCATCATAGACCGACCATGTCCAACAAGGTTCGCTCCTTTCGTAAACACCATTCCATCCATTGTGTTCCAGAGGGGTAAGTTGGGATAGATCCCACACTCTTCGTGATGATCATCAAATTCAAGGCTCAAATATTCACCACCTCGATCTGATCAAGGATCTTAATATTCTTACCTAGTTGGTTTTGTACTTCATTCTGAATTCTTTAAACTTTTCAAAGATTCCGATTTGTGTTTCATGAGATACACAAATCCATACCTACTATAATCATCAAGAATGTAATGAAGTACGAAAACCCCTCTCAAGCTAATGTGTTTAGTGGTCCACATACATCAAGATGTATGAGGCCCAAAAGATCACTAGCCCTTTCACCTTTTCCGTGAATGGGTTTTTGGTCATCTTTCCTAATAAACAAGACTCACATGTCTCAATGATTCATAATCAAAAGAGTCCAAGAATCCATCTTTACGAAGTTTCGAAATGCGCTTCATTTATATGGCCTAAGCGACAATGCCAAAGATAAGTCGGATTCAACTCATTTGGTTTTATCCTTTGGTATCGATGTTATAAATGGGCATTTCGAGATCAAGGACATAAAGTCCATTACTCATTTGTGCGCTTGAAGCATAGAAAACATCATTTAAATAAATAGAGCAACATTTGTCCTTTATTATAAATGAAAACCAGCATTTCCAAACAAGAAACGGAAATAATATTCCCGCTAATTGCAGCACAAAATAACAGCCTTCTAATCAAAATAAGCCCACTCAGGCAAAGTTAAACATAAGTTCGGGACTGATAAAAAAGCAAAGAATCTTTTGCTCCATTGCCAACTCAGATCAATCTCGCTCTTCGACAAATCTGCCTACTCCTTTGAGCTCCCCAGACATTAGACAAATGTGAGACCCACATCCAAAGATCTAATACCCATGATGCGTATAGATAAATTGACTTCTATAACAAAATACCTGAGGTGGAAGTCTCACTTCCTTCTTCTTTCTTCCAGGTGTACTGGGCGCCTCTTCCAATGTCCACACACACGCGTTAAAGTTAATCGCTTTCTTTAGCCCACACCGCTCTTAGGCTTCAAAGCATAAGTCGCAGTTGGGCTTGTTAATTCCTCGCTTCGCTCCTTATACTTGTTCACGGGCTTGAACTCGCTTCTTTTTCCACCATTGACCATCAAAATGGCCTTCCTTTCCCTTTCTGATGTTATGTTCGCTAGCTTCTCAACATGCTTAATACCTCGGGCAGAGTTTGTCCATGTCATTCATAGTGAAATCTATGACAAACTGATTGAAACTCTCCGCAACGATTGCAGATCAGATCAATCGCAGTTCACGCCGAGGAAAACCCAATCGATCGAGGTTCTCAATATACCCAATCATTTTGAGTACATATGACCTACCGGGCATCCTTCCGCCACTTTGGAAAGGGCTTTGGAAACTTCATACCGCCATGCTCTTGCTTGCTCTTGATAGAGCATCTTGAGGTGTTCGATCACATATCGAACGCTTCCATGAGCTCATGTTGCTTCAAGCTCGTGAGTTCATGCGGGCTAGTAGGCGTGCAACTTCTAGTGGCATCATCTTGATGCTTCTTATAAGTATCTTTTTTTTTCAAAGGGCACATTAGCAGCAGGCTCTTGGGGTATTGGCCTTCAAGAACATACACCTTTTTCTTGCTTCGAGGACAATCCTCAAGTTTCTGCACAAATTCGTAAAGTTTGTTCCGCATAACTTTTCCTTCTCAAGGATCGATCGCAAAGAGGTTACTGCAGTGTTTGATGCCATGGCAGACTACACTAAGAAAATATGCAATATAAGTATCATGCAATAAACATATTTAATTAGGTCTTTAATTAAATACGCCCCACTATTTTACTTCAAACCCAATTTCATCATTGATTCTAAAATCCTGGGCTGAAGATTTTCTGAGTGGGCCGAGATCCATATTTCACTTTATTTTAAGTCACTTTGGCCGATCACTTAAAATTCAGCTTATTTAGGTAGAACTCCTTCCAATTGTATCTTATACAATTCTCGGATAGTTGGGTGAATAACTATTTATTCTAATCCATCATATGGATGGTTCCCAACCTACTTGGCTTCTACACCTTTCAATCCTATTATACTCTTGGGCTTAGTTAAGTTAGACCCAAAGATAGCAGCTGGATATTACATTTATCCCATCGCATCTAATTAGTATGGAAAATGCACTACTTGGCTAACCCACATTTTGATATTAGCCTTGATGAGGCCACCTGGGAAGGCATTTAAACTTAATATTTCTTGAGGGATTTTTATTAAAGCTGCTCTCATCATTTGTTAAACTATTTAACTTACCAAATTCATACATGCATCTCATACATATTTGTTAAACTATTTAACCTATAATATTTATACATGCATCTCATACAAAATTTTTTAATCTATTTAACCTAATATATTTATACATGTATCTCATACATATATAGTAAATAAATGTGATGGTTATTATCTCTAACGCATTGATTCTCACAAGCCAATGAGAGAATCTAAGCTAAACCTAGAACGATCATATACTTCAAGTGTGACCTTCAATGTAGCCTCTTATGATTTTGCCTTCTTGTCTCCTTCATTACATTAATGAGAGTACTCGCTTTACATACAAGGAGTGAGATGAGAAGAGAATTTACATTCGTAATTAAAAGAGAGGCACGACACGCAGCCGATTTTTAAACCAAACAAAAGGCGTGCACGCAGTCGTATTTAAAATTCCAAAATAAATAAAAAGGACTAAGGCTATAACCACTCACCATGCATCACAAAAACATTAATGACAATCAATAATAATAATACACATTTATTACTATTAATCTTGTCATTAATAGTGATTAAAAGCAATTAATTAAAAATTAAAACTTTCAAAAACTCGCTTATGCCACAAAGAATAACATCGCCGCTTCACGCTGTTACTAACACGGTTCGGTACCAAATACTGGACCCATCGATGCTCATCCTTAAACCCAAAGAAAAACATGTTGCATCAACACTGACACAAAACCGAATCAAACAAATATACAGTAATCACAATATATATATATATATATATATATATATATATATATATCTCATATATGTAAAGATTATTCAAGCAACATATATATATCATATATGCTCAACTCGTTTTCAGAATCATACAAGGTATAATTTTTAAAGTTTAACAGATTCATAATCTACTATAAAACAGATTCGTAATCCAAAGATACAAGAATGCATGTCATACACACACATGTAACCATAGTAAACCTAATCATGGTTTCGCAAGTGGCTCGATACCATCGGTAGGGAAATAGCGCACAACAGCAGATTAAAAAACGCAATGAAATTTAAACTTTATAATCTACCATAAAACCAACAGATTCAGAATCCAAAGATACAAGAATGCACAATGAAATTTAAACTTTCCTTCCATGATCTCATGAATGGTCATGACTCAGGTTATATGAATTACCTCTGTAGCAGATCGCTTGCGCATCGAAAATTGAATCGAGCACCAGCCGCACGTAAAAACAAAATGTATTCCACGTAACACACAATGGGAGCGGTTCGCCACAAGTTAGCCGACGCATTTTAACTCACGGCCACGCAAGTCACGATCTTTGAAACGGCTAGGGTTTTAATTCTCGCAGCTTGACTTCGCCTAACGAGTCTATTTATAGACTTCACTTAAGACTGACTCTACGCGTAGCTTATCGTGGTGCTCCAGACCGCACTTATCGTGTTCTACGCCTTTTTGATCGCTACCGTGCATCGTAAGAATGCACTCACCAATAAAATGAGTCTCACTTCATTTATTTTATCTCCCATTACCGTTCTCATGTGTGTGACCAGAGGTTCCCATAACTGGCAATAATATTAAATCACTATTTAATATTATAAACAAAGGAGCGATGTCTAGCAACACATCACTACTACCCAAGTAACGAATGTCGCAGTGTTGTGGACGTAATCCTTCCGTGATAATGATCATGTGTATAATTACCCTTGCCTCTTATATTCTATTGAACACAAGGCATAGTATGTGTCACCCTTTGTATAGATCAATATTATATTCCTCGATGCCCGAGAGACTTAGTAACAACAAATAAGATCAATATCTCATATTGACTTATTTCAGCATGGCCATGCATTTTACAAATATACTTCATCAAGGGGCCCACAGATATTACTCCCCTGTAATGTAGGGGCAAATCCCCATCTGGTCACTCATGTCTTTTGCACTCGCTGAGTGCCCAAGCATCCGACTTATAATTGTCCTCCGCTACGCATAAATGTTTGACGGCAATAAAACACCCAACTCCTCATGGTAACCATAAGTGGTTTCAGTGTCCGAGGGTGGCATACACCACTATCACTACGGTAGAATAACTCATGACACTTACATAACACACGCATGTAGTATTCTCATGGCTGGTCAATCCAGACACAATTACCCTATGTGTACCCTATGTGGTGACTTGATATCTCATATCTATAACCCGTGAGATGAGGTTATCACCCACTCCACATAATAGTCTCGATGCATTATTATTGTCCTTAATAATAATAATACCCACGGATATTAAGAGTAAGTTCTTTAGTATCTCACAACCGAGTCGTCTACTCGATGTTCTATTGAAAACAAACTTTTACTCAAGGACTTTATTACGTTGAAACAAACATAATAACTGAAAATGCCTCATATAATAAATAAATGACATGATACAAAATATAAGTCCAAAGGAAAACATTGGCCTCTGTGGCTTACAATTCAACAAATCGAGCCTTGAGGAACAAAGCCTTTAACTAGGCCAAATACACTAAAAGAGAATATTCTTTTGAATACAATCAAAATAACTCTCACAGAGAGGATGAAAAGATTAAGCTAAAAAACAGAGTAGCTTTCTAAAAGAAAGTATAAGACGCTGAGTTCAGTTCTTTGTAGACCAGAAACTTGGCACGAAACTTGATTGCTCACTTGAATAATATTGCTTTCAGAATGAAGTTTCTTCACAGTTTTTGGCTCACTTATTCAATGAATACCTTGGGGTATATATAGGAGACTTCAGGGATATTACCGTTTGCAGTAAAAACATAGCTCCTTTTCATTGAGTGAGTTAATTTGAAATGTAGTCATTTTCTTCCTTTCTAGAGAATATCAGAATAGTACATATTACCGTTTTTGTACTATCTGCTTTTCACAATTGACTTGTACGATTTTTGTCTTTTGCTAAAGGTGTCACCTTTGCTTCCTCGTACATCAAAATGAGTGCATAAAATCAAATTAATTCGCTCCGTAACACTCGAGGTTAAGAGCAAAAACGTGATCATCACGCGCTTCATTAAAGAGATCGACGCCGCCTGCATCGTAGGATCTAACGCCGCGAAGAATTGATTATTCCACGGTCAAAGAGTAACACTATCGGACGCCAAGCTAGCAAGACTGGAGTGAGTTCCTGACGACATTAAAGTGTATTCAATTTTTAATTTTCTTCTTCTTCTTATGTTTTGTACATATATATGAAGCTACTGATAATTGACACTCAAAGATATGTTAGAAGATAAATTGTTCTCTGAAAATACTTTGTTATCATCAAAATTAATGAGGTCTAAACTTCTCAATCGCTTAGGTTCCAACACATCTGAGTAAAAACTATTTTCAAGATTGTGATAATAGCATTCCTAATTTCATATATTATACTTGACAAATTTGGCAAGATTTCTTATTGGTCTCTACAGACACTAAATGATCGCAGTTATGAATACCGCGATCAAGTATGCACCCAGAGAACAAAAGGAAATGAATCGAACCGAAATTTCATCAAATATAAAGATACTAGAATTAAGCAACAACTATTATACGAGTAAAGAAAAGGTTTTTTCCTAAATTGTCCGACTTGGACAATTCAAGGTTCAATATACAATGAACACGTGGTACCCTAAAAGAGTACATGCACTCAATAATATATTGAACCTCAAACGGGAAGCTAAGTCTTTTCTCTGATACTAATAACAAGCATAGAAATAAAACATTAAACTAATTAAAATATATTTAATAAAATTTAATATCAATTTTTCTCTGCCAGGCTTAAGTTGTTTGAGGCCTCAACATCACTTTTCTTTGCAAATCGTCCTTTGGTATTCCTTGCCCTTCTCATAGCATGCTAATGTCTAGGGGATTGTACCCTCCGATACCATGCCAAAAACACATTCATAACTAATCCTAAGTTTCTTTTAGTACGTTAAACACGTTATGGTCAAGTTTTCACAAAGTCAAGGTTCCTAGAAAACTATATAACTTGGGTACTCATCTTCCCCAAGGTTCTAGCACGACAATATTACGGCTACGATAGTTTATATCACTAACATATATGCACATATCACAACCACTATATCATTCATCCATTTTATCAATAATCATACATCTTACTAATGGTGATTCGGTTTACACAACAAAACCTAATAGGACCATGAAGCCTAAGCAAATATGGAATTGTCAGGATTTATCACATTACTAAGCACTTCGTACTCGGGGTGTGACACTGACCAATTCGTGATCATAACCCCTTCCTAGACTCTCAAATATAGGTAAGGAATACAAAAGTACTCACTCACGTATATTTGTTAGCCAAAACATACATCACTTCAAAATTCCTCCGGTGAACTATACGAAATCAGAAATGCTAGATGGTCAATAGCCAACTTTTTTTCCACCTAAAAGGACCCAACATTTCAAGAGAGTGCTAAGGAGAAAAAAGTACCACCGTCTCAGAACAAGAGAGTGCTAAGGAGAAGTAGAACGTCCACGTCCTTGGATGCCAGTGGCAGTCTCGGAGCAGTGTGGCGCAGCAGTGAAGCTACTGGAAAACACAAACAAAACAATAGGTAAATATATTTATGGAGATTAACTTCCAACACACAGAAACCTAACAACAAATCAGAAATTATCAATAATACCCTAAACCCTATACCCAAAAAAAAATATCATACGACCTAACTATTATGCCAACCTATTTATGTATTTAAAATTAGGGTTTGGCTATCATGTCATACAACTTATATATTTCAGCGAGTTAATAATAAACTTTCAATTCCTAATCATACAAGCACATAGTAAAAAAAATTAAATTATAATCATGCATAATTTCTAATGTAAATTTCAGTCTCAATTATTAATTTAGAAATCAGTTTATAATCAACTAGTTTAACACCACTTATATCCAACTGCTTCCACCTAATTCACTGCTATACCGAATGTCCTTCATTTTGCAAACAGACATGAACATATCCCATTTCTATTTAACAGTATAATCCATTATTTAACAGGACCAAAGCAACTAAAAAAAGATCAAAGCAAATGATATTTTAAATGCATTTGTCCACACAATAACTGCAGTTTCAGTTATCCAAACACAACCACAATCTAAAATGATGCCTACAAAGATACATAATGCAGAATCACAGAAATGGCTTGAAAAAAAAATTGAACAACTTCATGAAGACTGCAAAAGCAAAATACACAGAATAATTGGCTCAAACATATAAAAGAGTTCCACTACTAACAATTCCAGAAGCAAATAAACTAACTAATTCATACGTGACTTATATCCTGAAAGCAAAACAAGTTCCAAACGCATATAAAAAACTGAAGTTTGTAAGAAAACATGTCTTACCTTAAACAAAGGATTTAGTTCTCAAGCTTTTATCGCTGAACGAAGTAACTTCTCCTTTGTAATCGTTGTGGTTCCTTGATTTATTTCGTGAAGTAGAAAACAACTAGAAAGTTTCCCAACCTCAAATGCAAACATAGAGAATTAATTAGAGCTATAAAAAATCCAAATCCAAGGTTTCAAAATCCTTAACAATGGAGTTCCAGCCAAAGAATAAGAAAGATGAAAGATGCCTGGACTATTGAGGGGTTGCGCTGACCGTCGCGTGGTCGAGCTCAGAGCGGTTGCAGTCGCTACGAGCCTGTGGTCACGCACGCGACTCGCCAGCTTGGTGCATAGATGGTCACGTGGCGCTAACCTGACGAGGCATGGAGATAGATGTTGCGCGTGCCGATTTTGAGTCAGTAGTGGGTGGTGGTCATCTTTCTTGTGCTTCAACTCAGAGGGTGTGATGGGCGGTCTAAATAGGAAAGCATTTATCGAGAAAGAAGAGAGAGAGAATAGAGAATGTGGAATGAAAATGGGAAAGAAGGGCTCGTGATCTGGTTAAACGAGGTTACCAACGCCTGACAGTTACCGACGGTTTGCCGCTTCAGAACTCAACAAATGACGCGCAGATTAACGATGGCTATGCCTTCCATACCAACAGTCATAAGCCGCCTTCAGATTTGAAAAATAAGCGGAATCCTATTATACCGACGCTTTTACTCAACCGACACAAACTCGTAAAAATCATTTCGACGGCTTGCCGCCGGTAATTTAACCCGCCTTACTAGAACTTTACCAACAAATTTAGCGTAAGACAAAGTTACATTTATCGACGATTTGGGCACCGCCGAAAATGCCGATTTTTGTGGATTCCGTGGTCCGCTCTAAAGCGCCGCCGGTATGCCCGCTTTTTCTTATAGTGAGAACCAGTACCAAAATCCGAACGATTGGGAACGAAACACCAGAGAAAACCGAGAGGAAGAAGAAAGGGGAAAGTCACAGAAATTGCGAGACGAAGCAAAGAGGGAAATTGGAAAGGAGAAAGGGTATTTATAATTTCCCGATCTACTCCAGATGATGTGACTCTTTTTCTTCCCTCACCGTCTGATCAATGACACGTTGCGCCTATGAACCTAAGGGGCAGAAAGCAATCATGCCCTGCCTCGGGAGAACGCAACGCTACAAATCCCAAAGGCGGCTGAAGTGACAATTTGAAATTTCAAATTTAATGCTCACACGCCTAAGGTTTTGAAGGCGTTTCAGTTCCTCTCTCTTCAAACCGAAGTGACGAACTCCGACATACACTTCAACAAGTCTGACACCTCGTCATACAAGCTACCGACTTGGGGGCAACTGTTTTGGACTGGGCCGAAGCCCAATCCAACCAAACACTCACCAAAGGCCCATCCCGCGAGCGGAGCTCGCTTCCTCCTAGTGAACGACAACGTGGCAGATCCAACGGCCTTCGGACCTCCTTATAGCACATTACAGCCTGACAGAGATCCAACGGCTCCCCGAATTGCACGCGAACGGTTACACTTCAGTAACTGCTTCTGATCACTATATAAGCGATTTCCACCGCTACCTCAAGTACGCTTTCACTCATAATTTGGTTACCTCACTTTCATTCCTAAACTGACTTAGGCATCGGAGTTTCTGCAGGTACAACCACCCCCGCACCGTCGTCGACCACCGCAAGCTCAACCGCAGCGCTTCTTCTCTGGCAACTTTGAGTTCTACATCAGAACAATAACAAAATTGTCTAAAACCCGAGAGACTAGGGTTAGGGAAAGCCTCAAGGCTCTTTACTGCGTCCTTGTGGAATATGAGTCAAATCTTTACCAACTAGATTAACCTTCGTTAAAAAAAAAACTAAAGTATTTAAATTAAACCAATAAAAAAACAATATATTTTATATATAGAATCATCCGAGTTGACTTAAATTTAATTTCTTAAAAACTCATAGAATATTCTTAAGGTATGTACCACAACGAAACAACTAAATAATAATCGTATTCTTGTAACAATAAGAAACGGTGATTAACCTTCTGGAATATGAGTTAAATCTTTACTAACTAAATTAACCTTCGTTAAAAAAAACTGAAGTATTTAAATTAAACCAATAAAAAAAATATATTTTATATATAGAATCATTCGAGTTGACTTAAATTTAATTCCTTAAAAACTCATAGAATATTCTTAAGGTATGTACCACAACGAAACAACTAAATAATAATTGTATTCTTGTAACAATAAGAAACGGTGATGCGGCCTTGTGTACTGTGCAACGATTTGGGTAGCTGGGATTTGTAGTTGGGACATTTTTGCAATTGTGTAAATTTGAATCATCAACTTACAGAACTTACATATTAAAAATATGACACCGAATTTACGAGTGAGAAGTTAAATTATTGGGTCAGTAGTTAACCACTTGGTGAGAAAGTTCACCCTAAAAGCCACCCATAAAACATGTTTAAGTTGATATTTCATACAGAGAAAACTGAATTATTTATCACTAAAATTAATTGAGGTTTATAACCATATTAATTCTTTCTCTGAAAAAAACCAGATCAATTCTTAATAACAAAAATTATCATTATTAAAAGTTCACAAATATGTACTTTAATACTATTTAAAATTTATTTGAGAAATACTACCTCTTGTCCCTTTGTAAGATAATTTTTGGAGTATTTTTTTGTCCTAATTATAAGAAAAATGTATGTATTTCAAGATGTATTAATTACTAAAATACCTTTTATACCCTATTTTAATTTATTTGAGAAATATTACATCCGGTCCCTTTATAAGAGAATTTTTGGAGTATTTCAATATGTATCAATTGCTAAAATATATTTTATACCCCTATTTTAATGAGACATGTATATTTACTAGAAATTTTTCTTTTTCCTATACAATATGCACTCAATTATTAATCGTATATTTGGAATAAGAGTTCAATTTTATAATATTAATTAGGCTTTATTAGTTTTAGTGATTGTTATAATTTCTTCTTATGCTTTAAATATTTTTATTTTATTTTATAAAATCTCTAAATATTTTTCCCACCGAAATATATACAGAGGTTTTATAAAATAAAAAAAAACCATAATTAGAGGGGATTCAGCTTATTTGAACTTTATGAGGGAAACACCGTGGTCCGTGTACATGTTTAAAAATATATTATAAAAATAATTTATGATATTTTATAAGTTGCTTTAATTAATTAATTTATTTATTTTTTTGGTACATGAGCTTTAATTTATTTTTATAAACTGATAACTTATAAAAGCAGCTTTTGTAAAATATTTATGCTCATTTTTTTCTTTGATTGGAAAAACATTTTATACCTAAAGGGATTGGTCTAGTGTAATATGACATGATTTTATACTTGACAGGTCGTCCGAATTCCCATTAATTTTATTGAGTAAGATAAATATAAATTCTTCCGTAAACGCTCTGCCTTAGCCTTGGTAACCATAACTCCATCCTAAGTTTTTTAATATAAAAAATCATATATTTGTCAAAAAAAAATATCATATATATAATTTTTTATATTATAAATAATTATTAAATAAATATTTAATTAAACCGTCTACTGTCTGTCGCTTAATCCTTTCGTTACGTAAGCCTGTATAATAGTAAATAACTTAATCCAGGTTTGACTGGTTTGTTACAATGAAGAAAAGGTGTATCTTATGGTCAGTTTGGAAAAGGTGAAAAACAGGAGAAAATAGAGCGAGAGAGATTATAGGCCAGAGATTATAGGCCATTATAGGCCAGAGAATGAGAAGAAAAGCAAGTTTTCTGCAATTTGGAGCAGTGCCGAAAATGGAACGAGTGAAAATAAACATGTGCTGTCTTTTTAGTTTTATTTTCTTCGCATATGTGCGAAGAAAATGAACAGTGCAGCGAATTTCCAACTTCTACCCCTAATTTTCTCTCTATATTTCAAATTATTTAATTTTTTAGTCAAGGACATTAATGTCTTTTAAAAAATAACCAACACTTCTCTCTTCTTATTTTCTCTTCTCTTTCTCATAAACCAAACATTACTCAAAATCTACTCAATTTCTCACATTTTTCTCTCTTCTCATACTCTCTCTTCATATTTTCTCTCTTCACAATTTCTCTCGTGAACCAAACAGGCTATTAAGGCTTTTCAAAAAAAAACAAAAAGGTGTATAGTAAGGGATAACAGACAGGTCAATTCAACTGCGTTTTCCATTTGAACGTCTTTTCCTGTCCTTTCCTTTACACGGTGACGGGGTCTCACCTCGTCCCAATCATAACAGCGAAGCAAAATCCCACACGCTCATTCATAATAACCCTTCCCCCCGAGTTTTTGCAACCACTTGCATTCCATTTCATTCCAAGGTGTGGATGTGGATGTGGAGGTACCCAAATTCAAATTAGTTCAGTTTTGTGGTTCCAAAACCTCTTATTTTTATTTCTGAAAGTTCCTCTGCCACAAGACAACCGCTGATAAATCAAATCAAATATACATATATATACGAGGCTAGCGTTTATCACCTTCAAGTACAATATTTGACATTTGAGAGAAAACCCTTTATGCCTAATAGCAAACGTGGGGGAATTTATTGATTTGAGACAGAGAGAGAGAGACAGAGAGAGAGAGAGAGAGAGAGAAAGTACAGAGGGCATTCTCAAGTTTAGTACTCAAGTGTATTGATATAAATTGAGGGTTTGGTTTGGTTTTATTTGAATATTAATGTCTCTGTTTGCTTCAATTTCCATCTGCAAAGTTGCCAAGGATGCAGCTGGAATTGCAGGTACTTTCTCTTTCTCTGAATTTCTAGGATTCTTTGCTTTGCTACCTGGAATTTTTTTTATTTTTTTTAATGAATAAAAACACAATTTAAAGTATTTACTTGCTTATTTGCAGGGAACATCTTTGCTTTTGGGTTGTTTGTATCTCCCATGTAAGTTTCTTTTATGGGTTGTTTGTGACTAATAATTGAGCGTAGAAGACTTTGTAGTTTATCTATCTCCCTTCATTATGTAACTCTCGTTCTGTTTTGAATTTCATTTCAGACCCACATTTAGGAGAATTATTAGAAATGGGTCAACAGAAATGTTCTCAGGGTTGCCATATATTTATTCCCTCATGAACTGCTTGATCTGCATGTGGTATGGCACTCCCCTGATATCACATGATAATTTGTTGGTTACCACTGTTAACTCAATTGGAGCAGTCTTTCAGTTTGTGTACATAATCCTCTTCATGATGTGTGCTGAGAAAGAAAAGAAGGTTACCTTTCTCATACTATTGGAAGCTTATTCTTATGAATTATGATAAAGCTAAAATAGCATTGGTTAATTTCTAAGTTGTCATACTTTATACTTTCATTAGGTGAGAATGATTGCATTGTTGCTGGCAGTTCTTGGCATGTTTGCAATCATCTTGATTGGAAGCTTGCAAATTGATGACGTTATGACGCGCCGGCTCTTTGTGGGATTCTTGAGTAGTGCATCTCTCATTTCAATGTTTGCCTCTCCGCTGTTTATAATTGTAAGTATATCATTTCCTACATATCCATCTAATGTTGAGTTGTATCTATTAGCTAGAGCCTAGATGAAATTTCTTACATTGACTGCTATATATATTTCTCAGAAATTGGTCATTCAGACAAAGAGTGTGGAATTCATGCCATTTTATCTCTCGCTTTCCACCTTCCTAATGAGCACCTCTTTCTTTCTTTACGGATTACTCTGCAACGATGTCTTCATTTATGTAAGGTTCCTTTCAGCTCTTTTTTTTCCTCTCTCTCTATTTATTCTTGCAATACCCATTGTTTGTAAATGTGTATTTTGGTGGCTTGTATTTGCAATATAAAATGTATTAATATCTTTACTTGATTTTGTAGGTGCCAAATGGGATAGGAACCATTTTGGGAATGATCCAGTTGATATTATACTTTCATTATGAAAGTAAATCTATAAAAGATCCCGGAGAACCGTTGATAGTGTCATATGCATGATCAGTTCAGCTGAAAAAAATGAAGGTACAAGCAGATACACAATATTTTTATTACAATTTCTGGTCTTTCACAATCTGTGAAGGCAGTTGTCTGAAGTTTTCCATGAGCATTCTTTTATGAGAATCCTTGCTCAATGTGTGAGATAGATTTCCTGAATTGAATGAATCAGTATATGGCTTTTATAAATGAAGTATTCGTATTCTGAATAAGAAAAGCAATGATGGAGCATATTCTTTATGGGCTTAAGTGAATCTGAGTTTGTTTTTGTTTCTGAGTTTGTTTTTGTTTCCTCAGAATTTATGATGCTTTTAGTTTCATTCACGAGGTTTGCATTTGTTTGTGTTAAAAGATAAGAACAGATGCTTTTCATTAAATTAATGGATAAAATCCATGGAACTAGAGAATGATATTAATTTCACCTTGATCCCAAAGCTGAAACCATGCTTATTGTGCCAATCAAAACTCCTTAACTTCGTATTATAGGTATTCAATTTTTTGGTACCAGTATGATCATTTTGTCCCCAATTACATGTTACTTTGAAGAATAGATCATCTAATCACAATCACAAGTTTAGCATCATTCGAGATAAGTCAAAACTTCAATTTCCTTTTCCATTTTAGACTCTGATCAAGTTCTTAGATTCTGAATTAGTTACTTGGTTTTGAATCATTGATAGGCGATGCTATTTTGTCAATGATTAACCTACCTCAGCTATCATGAGAGATTAATGAGCATATGTAGTTGAAGTTTCTCCATTGTGCATAAAGGGTATTCGGGAGCTTGATATCTAAGTTGCTAATCAATAATTTATAGTGTAATTGCATTTGAGCAAGAATTATCCAGTTAAAATTATGTGACCGAGGGGAGCCAACACAGAGTAATAGTCTTAATTGCTATACCTACTAGATGGCATTTTAGTTGAAGCAAATCCCCTTTTTTTTTTGTGTTTCATAATTTCCAGGTGGCCTTAAACTTTTGTTTTTTTTCGCTTTTCTCTGTGTTGCTTTTCTTTTTCTGTTTTTTCTGCTGCAAGCTGCATTTAGCAATAAAATGTCATTTAACCAATCAAGGAAAGGTTTCATCAAGTTTAGAAATATTAATGTTGAAATGGAACTATACAGTCATAGTGCAAGGACAAACCTGCAATTATGAGATGAACTTTGCATATAAAATGTCAGTGTTTGTGATCTGTATGTTACTTTTTTCAACTAACAAGAAAAAAGAAACTTCATCAACATAAATAAGTTCTCACAGTAACAGTTGGTTGTCCCTTTCACATAACAGAATCAAAGTTAGGAATGACCAGTTGCTGCTGCTTGCTAGATATGGTCTGAAACCGGAGTTGGCATATTGCTATTTGGTTCAATTTATTGGTGCAATTGCTGTTTCACCCTTGAGAGTGACCAGAAGTTGCAATAAAGAATAGCTTCAGTTATTCTGTATATTTTATGCCTTTGTTGGGGAGGTGAACTATGCTTCAAAATGGGATTATTACAAGAATGGCAATTTTTTCTCACTTCTGCAGTTGTTGTTGGTGGTGGTCTAAGCTGGCCTCTCTTACATCGAGGCCATTTCCAAGTTCATCCCATGTAAGAGACAGATATAAGCACATTATTTTGGGTTGTTCACCGTATAGCTTTGCCTATAGGGTCAATGTTTACCATTGTAATCAGTTGCCTTGTTTGATGGAGTGGACAGGAATATTCGATTTATATGCAGAAATGAATTTCACTATCCTATGTAAGAATGCCAAGGTGGTTGTTGATTACTTGTTCCACAGCATCCTCACAAATAGTTTCCTTTTCAGAATCATGAAGCAATCTTCATTTTTGTCAAAGATTAAGTACACTAACATCAAAAAAATAACACGTGAATTAGATGATGAAAAATAAAATGAATCGTGCTTGTTTTATTTCAAATAATAATATTGTATTAAAATAGATAAATTCTTCTAATTGCATGCTTCAAACTTTAACGTAATCCACATAAACATTTGAAAATTTCTTAATTAATATAAATCTTTAACTCTTGACTTACTATATTGTTGTTATAAATTTAAAGACACATATGGAGAAGTTAAATCAAAATGTTTTTCTACAAATTAAATTGCAAAAATTGATTTTAAGCTATGTAAAATTCTATTATTTAAAATACTTATATCATTCCAAGAGTATGTCAAATTTTCTTTTCCTCGCTGAAAAGTGGCAATCCATCGTGAAACTTATTAAGTCATATTTTATTATTAAAAAATTTAATTTTTAAAAGCTGCAGTGGAGTACACCTATGCAATGGGGTCTAACGATTGCGTCAAAGCTCGAAAGCTACAGTTTCGTAGATCAATTCATAGTTGTTTGTTCTGTTATGATCTTTCCATGTTGTCGGTAGAATAACGCAGCAGAGGGAAAAAAAAAAAAATGAAGGCATCAATTGCATGCTCTTCACATGCAATTAGAGTTGTCAAAAATAAAATCAGAGCACAATCACACACCAACCTAATCATTTCCCACAATCCTAAACCTAGTTATTGGAATCGAACTAATAAATCATCCTCTCAGCTCACATTAGGATGCAACCTTCAATCTCAACCGCTGTTATTCCCTTATACATCAAGATTCCACAGAATATGCGGTTCTAACGTGAATCCGCTTGGGTGCGACATTTCGTCGAACGGGTACAGTGCAGATGAAGGTAGGTGGGGTGTTAGGGAGTGGGTTGAAGTGGCTAGTGAGGCCATATCGACGGCGTTTCCGTTGTGGGTAACAATTGGGTGTGTGTTGGGTTTGGTGAAACCGAGTTCCTTCAATTGGGTGACTCCCAAGTTGTGCATGGTGGGACTCTCCATCGTGATGCTTGGTATGGGTATGAGTCTCTCTCTTGATGATCTTCGTGCTGCTCTTGCTATGCCTAAGGAAGTCCTCTCCGGTTTTGTCCTTCAATATTCGGTTAGTGTCTAACTAGTTGTCTATGCACTCTGCTACTTCTCTCTAATTTGTACTCTCTCCGTAACTAATTATAAGCAAAAAAATATATATATATTTGGTCTAAATATGAATCTGAATTTGCTACAGTCAAATTCCCCACGCATTCGTGTTTTTTAGCCGTCCGATGTAGATCGGACAGTTAAGATCTAAAGTCGGTAATTTGAATTTTAAAAATAAACAAAAACTTGTGTTTTTTTATGGGCTTGATTGGACGGCCAAAAAATGAGCGAATGCGTAAATTCGTGTTCCTTACGAATGCAGAGAATCCGCTTTTATCTAAATACATATACTTTTTTGCTTATAAAATAAAATAGAAGTACTTTTTTTGCTTATGAGTCGCTATGGAGAGAGTAGTTTGGTTTTGTTGTCCCTTATCGGTGATATAAAACTACAATGGAAATTAGTGTGATTGCTTTCTATTTTCTGTTTTTATTTTTTATTTTCAGTTTAATGATATAAATTCATATTGTTTTATTTTTATTATTTTAAATTAAAAATATTAAAATGTATTTTAATTATTTTTTGCACATGGTTTTTGAAACGGAATACAAAATGAAAACAAGAAGATAAAATTTTATAATAAAATAAAAAAATAAATTAAAAATAGAAAATATTTTCCGAGATCAAAGAGAATCTAAGGCTATGTTTGAATGGAGGGTTTTTGGAGGTTAAGTCTATATGTTGATATATATTTGAGATTTTAAAAAAATTTAAAAAATAACATGATAGATGATCATAAAATATTTCAATCACACTTCGTTCGTTTCTTAGAAACACTTTATAGCTTCTTTAATTTAGAAAAGAAAAATAAGTCCTCCCCTCCCCTTCAAAACCGTCGAACCAAACATACCCTAATGTGTTTGACAAAATATTTTCTGATTTTATTTTTCATTTTTACTTTTAATTATAAAAATAATATTTTGTTTTCATTTTTGTTTCTTCTTTTCCAAAAATTTGTTTACAGACCAGTGAATTCACTTAATTTTATACAAATCTTTAAAAATAGATAATAAGTGAAAAGAAAATGATATTTTTATAATTAAAAACTAAAATTAAAAATAAAATAAAACATATTTTCTCATGCCAGCGAAACCGGTTCTTATTTTTTCAAAGAAGCAGGTAACACAAGAAGTTTTAAGTGATGGATGAAACTTATAGCCATAATTTGAGGCTTTGTCTACCGTGCCTGAGCCTACTAGGTGATGTAATATACATTAAGTGAAAATAATGAAAATAATCATCATGTATTGTACAAGAGGGCATGTTAATCTTTATTCACCATTGGATTAAAAACTTTCCCAGAGATTTAACTATAGACTACCCACACCAAATCACTCCCTTCTCCCTTCTCACTCTCCGACACAATCTTCACCGTCGACAACGCCTCCACCGCCGACGGGGCTCCTCTCCTCCCGCCTTCGTCTCAGATCTTCTTCGTCAACGAGAGGATCCACGTTGCCGGATCTATCTTCCTGCTCCTCCACGGCGACTTTGTTTTCCTCGACGGCGACTTCAATTGTGCCGCTTCCAATCGAGGAAAACTTCATACCTCCCCGACACCATGCGAAGCTCTACCAATAACAAAGAACAACAATACCAACTATTTCTATTTTCTGGATTGTCATAGTTAATACTAAGGGAAATGGTCAAAACAAAAATACCAAGGGGAGAATAAAAATCGAATCTTTACTCTTAGTTCCTTGTCAGGCTCATGAACTGTGTTGAGAGGATGGGTTTTGGGGTTTTAGGAATTTGGGGGTTTCAGATTTTTCGTTTCAAAGCACAAAAATTAAGTCTGAGACTAAAACACCACGTTCCCAATGTACTTACTCCTTCGATTCCGCCGGTGACGGACAAATGGTGCTGGAGTACGCAGGTATGAAGCTTCACCAAAGCCATCCTGCGCGACACTGTTATGCATCTGCATCTTCTAGAGAATGTGTTGTCTGAGTGTGACGGCGACAACGCCGGTGTCGGAGGTTTCGTGTCGGTGGATGGGTTGTTCGATTATGCGGAACCGGCGGCAGGTGGTTTGTGGCAGTCGAAATCGTTACAGGCTATGTAGGAGGTGGTGGCGAGATTTTCACCACAAAAAAAGGGGTGATTCAGTGTGGGTAACCTACAGTTAGATGTAATGGAATTTTAAAAAATACGGTCAACAGTGTAATTGTCTTGTTGTTGGTGTCCAAATTGGCATCATGTACGGTACAAGACCCATAGGGGTCACGTACGGTAGAAGCCGCCATAATTTGAACCTATATGCGGACTCAATACATGAGATGACTGTGCTAATGTGAATGTGATTCCAAGCAGCATCTTAATTCGCCTGTTCTCTAGCATTCTATACCGTTTATCTTGAAGAGACATCCTTTCTAATATTTTCAGGTGATGCCAATATCTGCTTATCTTGTAAGCAAACTCTTAAATCTTCCATCACATTATGCAGCTGGTTTAATATTAGTTGGGTGCTGTCCAGGGGGTATGAATTTTAATCTGGTGATTTATGCTTAATATCTACCCTTAACCTATTTTATGTAGTCTTTGTTTGGTTGCAGGCACAGCTAGTAATATTGTTACATATCTTGCACGGTACTTAACTGTTATTCCAATTAATACTTTTATTAATAGATTCCATGAGCTAGGTGATCTGATGATCTATTTTTTTGTTGTTGCTAGTGGCAATGTGGCGCTTTCTGTGATAATGACAACTGCAAGCACTCTATCTGCCGTGGTTGGTATATTTTAATTTTCGTCATATCTTTGATCTTTGATTTTACTGTTCAATGTGAAATCTCGATGACAAAAATGTGGAAATGCAAGGATTGCTAATCAATTAGCAATGGCACAATATGAATTTCTCATGTTTAATGACATTGTTTGATGAACTCTGTCTTTAACCTTATTCACAGCCTTTTGGCTCTCCCTTCCCTCTGGTGTTTTGATAGCTGAAATAAAAGCTTTAAACAGGAGTCTTGTTTGTTTTATGGAAAACAATTTGGAGTATATTTTCTTATATTTAAGTGTTGAAGCATAAATAATTCGGAATTAAATTCCCGGAGAAGCATGCAATCATACAATGAAGAAATATTGGGTGGCTCGTATTATGTCTTCACCAAATCGGCTTTAAAATACAACTTGGAATATGAGTTGTCCGATCTTTATCCAACGGCTGAGATCCGCGACTGCATGAGAATCCAATTCCGCTTCTTATTTTTGTGTTCTGCTATCATAACAGAGGTTGTTTTATGTCTATATGTCCTATGAGGCATGCCATCATAATAGGTGTCATCTAATAGGAAGCTATTAGCAAGAGCATCATGGTGAGAATTATCTTTTGATTAAGGATCACTTCTTCAGGAAAATTCAAATTCAGGCTTCATTTGTTTCTGAAATTCCTGATTCAAATTCTATCGTACACCTTGTACGCAAACTTTGTTATACATGTCATTAGAAACGATGGAGCACCTTTTACAAGGATGTAGACAAGAAAAGCAAATAAAAATAAGTATGCTCAGCCCATTTTTATTTATATATTTATTTTTTCCTGAAAATGAAAATGTTATAAGGCTCAAACTGAGTTGTTCTCGTTTTTAATGCAATAATGTATACTTTATTTGACAACTTCTCACTTTGACTGGCTAAAAACTTAACATTGCAGATCATGACTCCATTTCTAACAGCAAAACTTGCTGGTAAATATGTAGCTGTGGACGCAGCTGGCTTATTGATTTCAACATTGCAAGTAAGCTTTCCTTCTCTAACGCGGTCTTTATTTCTTACTAGTTGTGATGATTCTTTGTCTAATCCCTTCTGCCTTCTATTACCAAAAATGAATTGTCTCTCCATTTTTCTCTCAACAGGTTGTGCTTCTTCCTGTATTGGCTGGTGCATTTCTGGTTCAATATTTCCAACCTTTCGTAAAACTTATCTCCCCATTGATGCCACCCATGGCCGTAGCAACCGCGGCACTGTTATCTGGAAACGCCATTGCCCAAAGTTCTTCATCAATCCTTATGTCAAGTGGACAAGTGATTTTAGCATCTTCCCTTCTTCATGCTTCTGGTTTCTTCTTTGGTTACATACTTGCGAGGATGCTTGGGCTAGATGTCTCATCATCAAGAACAATATCCATTGAGGTTGGCATGCAGGTAAATATAGTGTTCTATAAATGCATTATAAATATATTTTTGGTCCCTATAAAATTGGTAAAATTTGATTTTAGTCCTTATTTGTTTGTAGTCCCTGCTAAAGACTAAAAATACACTTTTTTTTTGTGCTTTTAGTCTTTGTCGAGGACATAAAAATACATTGTTTCTGTTAAATGTAGAGACTAAAAATCAATAAAGTTTTTATAGGGACCAAAATCAAATTTGACCAATTTTATAAGGACCAAAAACATATTTAAGCCTAATAGGCAGCTTGCTACACCTTTTTGTGATCCTTTATTCAATTTCATGTCAGTTTACCCGTTTTTCCACTACTCCATATTGTAGAACGCTGCTCTTGGTGTTGTTCTAGCTGCCAAGCACTTTGGAGATCCCTTAACAACAGTACCTTGTGCTGTTTCAAGTGTGTGTCACTCAATTTTGGGTAGTATCCTGGCAGGAATTTGGAGAAGCTCTGTGCCTGCTGAGGTGAAGGACTGAAAATGTTAGCTGAATAAGCTTTTGCATGTAACTAGGATTGTATGATGTGATGTGAAGTCCTGCAAATAAGGTTCAAAGGCTATTTTTTTATTTTTCAAATTTGTATAATATATAATAAAATTATTACTTTTTGTACAAAATCAATATGTTAGAGTTGATATCTCTAAAATGAGTCGTGGACTCACTTAATGAGCAAAATTCTCTTGGCACTTGTTTTTCTATTCATAAGACTTGAATATGAAATTTTGCCCAAGAATCAAGTTCCTTATTTCTTGAACTAAGGCTTACAGTTAATTAAGTGAAAGTAATGGTTGTTTTACTAAAGTAGTGCAATTGTATTTTGTTTACTTTCAAAAATTTGAGGTGAGAGAATGACATCTCAGTCTAATTGTACTTTTTGATTTTACCGATCTAGTGCAACTTTAAAAAAAAAAAATATCATCCCAATGTAAGTCATGAAAGTGAAGCCACACATCGTACGTACGATACATTTTTTATTATAATTTTAGACTAGGTATAACATGGTCCATTTAAAAAATGATTTATTGGTGGATAATAACAGCCATTGGATGTACTATTTTTGAAATCATCAGTCGAGATTAAATAATTGATAAAAAGATAATATAGTAAATTGAGATTGAGATTGAGATTGAGAGAGAGAGCACAAGTCTCCCCCACCCTCTCCCACCAACCCCATCCTCATCCACCCCGACCCCTCTCCCCCATCCTCCACCTCTGCCTCGGTCACCCTTGACAATTTTGCAACATCTCCCATCTTGACATTATCTCGCTCCACCGTAAGGTTGGGATGCTCACTCCCTACCGCACAATTGAACGTTCTCTCGGGCAATGTAAGTGCCACACCTCCCCTTCATATGCGCCGCGAGAGAGAGGAGGAAAGATCATGAGATAATTTGAGAGTGGGAGAAAAAAGGAGAAAAGGGAAGGAATACAAATGGGAGAAAGGGAGAATCATCAGTTCTAGCGGCGGGAAAGAGGGGATACACAACATGCAACGACAGGAGGCCGCATAACACTTCTTTGAACCCATTTATGTAGTAAATTTTGACATGTAAAATTTCATGTGTTCATCCTAACAGAGGCAAGGGCTCCCTCTGCAGTGGGGTAAGAGGAAGGAGGAATGTCAGAGGAAATGCTTGAAGTGGACAAGGGGATACATGGTTTCAATTAGGCAATTGGTGACTGCATAACAGGTGCGCTGGTGGGTGGCCAAATGCAGAAACAAATGTCGTTGGGGACAAGATTGGGTTGGTCTTGTTTATGTTGCGACGGTGGAGCGGGGTCATGCTCCGATAGGGCTGTAGACTTGATCAGTGGCGAATCCAAGATCCCGAGTTTGCAATCTATTTAAAAATTTTAATAATAATTATTAGTATCACACATATGAAGATAAAGACATAAATGTTAAAGTCATAAAAATTTAAAATATCTAAACAAATGAATTTCATACCTTACAATTATCTTCTACATGATTTAATGCTTTGAAATTTTTGAATGGTCAACTCATTATCAAAGTTATTAAACACATATCTCTCGATATAAGTCACTAAACAATCATTTATTCATGTATCTCTCATTGGATTACACAACCTACTTTTCACAATCTTCAAAGCAAAAAAATGTCTTTCTACGGTTGTTGAGTCAACAGATAAAATTATTGCTAACTTCAAAAAAAGATAAACTAATTGATAAACGTGTCTTCCATTTTGAAACAACTTCTCTGAGAGATTACTGATTCATTTCAAAGATATAAATTCGACATTCCTACGCATATCATTGATGTAAGTCTCAAGTTATTTATGAAACATCACTAAATCAGTTGAAGAAAATTTACGTGGATAAAACTTTGCAAATTCAATCAGCGTTGCCTTATCAAAAGTACATAACAATTGGTTGGATTCAAACAAGACATATAAAAGAGCAGGTGAGTATTTGTCTCGTTGAAATGATCATTAAATTCATGAAGCTGCATATCCACAACAATATAAAATAATTCAACACGATAGTGAAGCACTATTGTGATAGATTGATCCCTGCCTCCACATCGTGATCTTCCCTTAGGAAAAAAAAAATCTTCCATATTAAGGATATTAATGGCATGCATATTGCAAATTAACATTTCTTTATGCTATAAAGACTCACATACATTATCCCTTGTAGCTTAAGCAAGTGGCGGATTGGCGGTAGAAGGTGGTGGTGGACTTGCGGCAGTAGAATGAGTGTCAGACCGCCCGGACAGGATGGTAGGCTTCTCCAATGGCGGAACGTTACGTCGAGATGATGAGAGGAGATGGAGAGGGTTATTACATTTTTAGCTAGTCACTGTTACGTAGATGGAAGAAGTGGAGGCAGGGGTTCAAATATAGAAAAAATAGGGGGTATAATTTAAAAAACTCATGGTACTATATATAATTTGTTACAACTTAGGTGGTGCACATACACCCCCTCACTACAACATGGGTCTACCTTTTGATGTGATTTTTTGGCCAAACGTTTTGGGGATGCAAGATGTGTCAGAGTAGTAGTGTGTAGCAGTAGCAAAATTTCTGCCTTTTTGTGTCCAGCAAAGGGAAAGGTTTACACCATGTAGAAATTATAATCAATAAAAAATGGGAAACCAGAAGAACATGGGCAGAAAATGGAAAAGTTTTATGTATTTGGACGGCGAGGAAAAGAGGTTGTGATGGTGGAGGGAAGGGGCAGGGGATAGAGGTTAGGGGTGGTGCTCTAACTTCATGACGTATGTGCCTCCTGTGTACAAGTTGGAAAATATCTTCAACGTTTACTTGTTCAATGTGGTGCCTAAAGAAGCTTATTGGCCACAATATATTGGACCTGTGGTGTGCCACAATTCAAAAACGTGAAGAGATACATTGAGTTTTCCACAATCTACCCACATTAGTACTGAGATAGATTTCAGGAAAATGAGTCACCCTAAAAGATGTGGACTATGCCGAAATGATGGTCATAGCAGGAATAAATGTCCTAACCAGAAATGTTAATTAATTTTTTAATTAACATTATTAATTAATAAAAAATATTATCTACATTTGTATGCTTCTCATTTAAAGACAATTACTTAACTAAGTTAATTATAATAATTAATTAACTAATTTAATTGATTAAATTAATAAACATCTTATAAAAATAAATTGATTAACTAAATTAATCAACAAATAAAATAATTAATCAATTTATAACCCTAATTTTTTTTTGACAAACCCTAAAATTAATTAAAAACGAAAAAAAAGTACCACGGTTAGAAATCGCCCCTCATTTAAAAATAAAATATAGTGAGAAGTCGAGTTCTCTAAAATCAACTTCTCACTTAAAAAAATGGGGTTGTTTGGTGTTTAACTTTTTGACAAGAAAATGTAAAAGAAAAATAAAGTTAGCTAAATTATACTTTTAGTCTATTATATTTATTTTAGGTTTCAGTTTGGTCCCTTATGTATTATTTGTTCTGAATTGGTCTCTTATGCCTAAAGATTACACCAATATGGTCCATTTGTTTCAAAGTGGTTTCTTATGTTACAAAAATTATACCAGTGTGGTCCATTTTTGGCAAAAAAAGGGGACAAAAATGGACCTTATTAGTATAATTTTTGTAACATAATGGACCATTTCAGAATTAAAAAAAAGAAGGACCACAATTAACACATAAGAGACTAATTCGAAACTTTTAATACATAAGGGACTAAATTGAAACGTAAAATAAACATAAGGGACCAAGAGCATAATTTAGCCAATAAAGTTTGATGTATAATTTAGTAAGCAGGAATGATATTCGAACAACAAAAAATGGGACAACTTTCGCGACAACTTTTTGAGTGGTTAACGCAGTTCAAATACTTGGTTAATTACGTTCAGTGAATAGTTAATAAATAAATCAGGTGTCGAAACTCATTAATCATCAATGTAACTTCATTAACCACAAATTTAAACGTGATTAGCCACAATTTTCAGGTTTTCAAATCTACATCGTGGTTAATCACTTTCAAATTCGTGGTTAATGAATTTACGTTGATGATTAATGAGTTTCAACAACCATTCACTGAATGTAATTAACCACGTATTTGAACTGTGTTAACCACTCAGAAGGTTGTCACAAAAGTTGTCCTATTTTTGGTCGTCCAAATATCATTTCCATTTAGGCAGTAGGGTATTAGGTATTTAATTTTTTTTGGGTTATTTAAAAAAGAGTAAAGGGACATTTTGGTCCCTGAGGATTTTTATCTGACCCATTTTAGTCTCAAGGAAAATAAAGTTCTTCAACTGAGATTTACAAACGTTGGACACGTTAGTCCCTCCATCCATTTCCTTCCAAAAACATTAGTAACGGTGTTGACGTAGCCAGTTAAATGATCACATGTCGTGCAACGCTGTCCCTGATAAAAAATGGCATAGTTTTAGGTCCGTTTTAGTCCCTGACAAAAAACTGATTCAAAATAGGGACATTTTAGTCCCTTTCTTCCCTCTTATAGCTTTTTTTAGCTGTGTAAATGAAAAAAAAACTCGATTACATTTTTGCATTCATCTTTTTTCTATATAATAAAAACACTGATTTATTGAGTTCTGATCGGAGGTTTATTGAAAATGAATAAAAAATACGAGGGATTAAAATGAGTGTTTTGTATGAGGAAAGAGAACGATTAAAATGTCTCTATTTTAAATCTATTTTTGATCAGAGATTAAAATTAGCCTAAACTATGCCTTTTTTTATTAGGGACAGCGTGGCAAGATATGTGAGCATTTAACTGACCACATCAATACATTTTTTGGATAAAAATTGATGAAAAGACTAACATATCCAATATTTATAAATGTCAAAAGACTATTGAAAAACTTTATTTTTCCTCGGGAGCCCAAATAGGTCGGGTAAAAATTTTGAGAGAAAAAATGTCCCTTACTCTTTAAAAAAAGGGTCCCGTTATTTGAACACAAAAAGAGGACACAATTTTGGACACACAACTCCAGATCAGACGGACATACTATTCATAAAGACGACACAATGTTTTTTTTCCAATTTTTTTTAGATTTTTAGTTGTTTAAAAAATATTTGTCATTAACCAGGATAATGAATCGCATTAACTGTATAAATGAAACGTTAACCAGATAAATAATGAACTTCAGGGTTGCCATTCACCAAATAATATGAACCATTAACCAGATAAGTGAACTTCGTTAACCAGATAAATAAATGGTTCACATTATCTGGTGAATGCCAACATTTTATTTATCTGGTTAACGAAATTCATTTATCTGGTTAATGCTATTCATTATCTGGTTAATACCAAATCCTGAAACTTTTTTTATCTGGTTAATCAGGTTCAAATATCTGGTTAATACAATTCATTATCTGATTAATGACAAAAAAAATTTAACCAGTTTAAAAAAATCTAAAAAAAATAAAATAAAAATCTTAAAAAAAAAATATTATCCATATATGTACGGACATACAATCCGTACACGTACAAAAATACGTTGTGTCCATTTTTGTGTCAATTTGTGTGTAAAAAAAACATTTCTCTTAAAAAAAAAAAAGCCGCAGCAATGTACAGGGATAGATAAATTATCATATTCTAATGACCGACCGAACCAAGGAAACTGACATATGCAGTTCACGTGGAATTCAGTCAGATCATCTATGCAGTGGGGTCCACCGTCCAACGAGTGTGTGTGTCCATTGTCAAAGCTCAAAAGCCACGATTGCAGTTTCATTTAGACACCAAAAAAAGGTTTAATTCAAAGTTGTGTAATTGGGTTTGTGTTGGTGGTTGTAGAACAACGAAGAAGAAGAAAATGCAAGCATCAATTGCATGCTCTCCACATCCAAATGGAGTTGTCAAAGTCAGAGTCCAATCATACACCAACCTCCTTATAATTTCTTCCAAACCCATCCCTATTTTGCATCGAACTAAATCATCCTCTCAACTTACTTTAGGATGCAGATTTCAACTACAATCACCGTTAAACCCTTCAGCATCTAAATTCCCCAGAATTTGCGGCGCAAATGTGGGTCCAATTCGGTGCGGCATTTCATCGAACGGGAACAGTGCTGATGCAGGTGGGAGGAGTATAAGGGAGTGGGTTGAGCTGGCGGGTGAGGTCCTATCGACGGCATTTCCATTGTGGGTTACGATTGGGTGTGTGTTGGGTTTGGTGAGACCGAGTTCCTTCAATTGGGTCACTCCCCAATTGAGCATGGTGGGACTTACCATTATCATGCTTGGTATGGGTATGACTCTCACTCTTGATGATCTTCGTGGTGCTCTTGCTATGCCTAAAGAAGTCCTCTCTGGTTTTTTCCTTCAATATTCGGTTAGTATCTATGCATTGTGCTAGTTATGTGCAATTTGTACGGTTTATTTCGTTGTCCCCTTCATTGTTTACAAGGAAAATTTTCACCATTTTTAAGAAAAGGTTTTCTGTTTTCATTGTTTATTTGCTTTTGATTACAAAAATGATATTTTGTTTCTTTTTTTTTTTTAAAAAAAAAAAATTTGTAGTGGAAAACAATAAAATGATGTTTGGTTTTTTAAAAAAGGCAACATAAGAAGATTTTTTATGTGATGAATGAAATTTATGTCCATCTGCACCTATATGCATACGCAAATAAATGTGATGGCTATGATATTGTGATTCCAAACAGCATCTTAGTTCCCATGTTCTCTAGCATTCTGAACTGTTTATCTTGAAGAGACATCCTTTCTGAAAATTTTCAGGTGATGCCAATATCTGCGTTTCTTGTAAGCAAAATGTTAAATCTTCCATCACATTATGCAGCTGGTTTAATATTAGTTGGGTGCTGTCCTGGGGGTATGTGTTTTAATCTTGTGATTTATTCATGCTTTCTGTCTACCCTTAACCTATTTTATGTAGTCTTTGTTTGGTTGCAGGCACAGCTAGTAATATTGTTACATATCTTGCACGGTACTTAACTGTTATTCCAATTATACTTTTATTAATAGATTTCATGAGCAGGTTGATCTGATGATCTATTTGTTTTGCTAGTGGAAATGTGGCACTTTCTGTGATAATGACAGCAGCAAGCACTCTTTCTGCCGTGGTTAGTATATTACGATTATAGTTTTAGTCTTATATTTGGTTTTCATACTTGATTTACAATGTTGATGACTAAAGGCTGGTACTGGAAGGCATTACAATCAAATAGAAATGGCACCATATGGATTTCTCAAAGCTAATGAGAGATTGTTTGATGGACTTCATGTCCTTAACCCTAAGTGGTTGGTTAGAGTAATTAATTTCGAGAGGTAGACAAGAAATTATTCTGAAGCATAAGGTTTTCCATGAAAGGTGCCATCTGGCCTTCACCTTGATGGTATGGGAGCTGCTTTGCTTCGGCTGCTGCCCAGGTTAAACTTGGGCTGTGGCAAATTTTCACCATCACTGCCGTTTTGGCACTCCCTCTGGTATTGTGGTAACTAAAAGAAAGGATTGAAACAGAAGTCTTATTTGTTTTATGGAAAACAATTTGGAGTGTATTTTCTATATATTCAATTGTGGAAGCATAAACAATTCTTTCTTCTGTTCTCTGCCACAGCCTTTTGGCTCTCTCTTTGGTATTGTGACAGCTAAAAGAAAGGCTTTAAACTTCTCAAGCTGCACGTGAAATCATCTATTAATCCATTAGCTATGGTACCTACTACAATGATCTGCAGAGATTGTATAAAACTTTCATACTGCTTATGCCATTTTAATCTTTTTTACCTTATTCAGGTCTTCAAAATTGCTACATAGCATCAGGAAAGGGTAAAAAACGAATCTTGGGGGAAAAGAGGGAGGGAGGGAGGGGGGGGGGGGTGGGGACTCAAACTGAGTTGTTATATTGGTGATGGAATAGTACTTTTTTGTAAACTTCTCACATTAACTAATTGAAAACATAACATTGCAGATCATGACTCCTTTTCTCACAGCCAAACTAGCTGGTAAATATGTAGCTGTAGATGCAGCTGGCTTATTGATGTCAACATTGCAAGTAAGCTTTCCTCCGTCAATCCTATCCCTGTTTCTTATTTGATGTGGTGCTTCTTTGTCATTGTTCCCCATTCTCTCCCAAAAAATTGAATTTTCTCTCCATTCTCTTTCAACAGGTTGTGCTTTTTCCTGTATTGGCTGGTGCACTTCTGAATCAGTATTTCCAACCTCTTGTCAAACTTGTGTCTCCGTTGATGCCACCAATGGCTGTAGCAACTGTGGCAATTTTATGTGGAAATGCTATTGCGCAAAGTTCTTCAGCAATACTTATGTCCGGTAGACAGGTAATCTGTGCGGTCTGCCTTCTTCATGCTTCTGGTTTTTTCTTTGGTTACGTACTTGCCAGGATTCTTGGGCTAGATGTGTCATCATCGCGAACCATATCCATTGAAGTTGGCATGCAGGTAAATTTAATATTCTATAATTGCAATATTAAGCATAGATAGCTTGCTAATACTATTTGTGATCATTGGTTCAATTCCACATAAATTTACCCGTTTTTCCACACCATATTGTAGAACTCGGTTCTCGGTGTAGTTCTGGCTGCCAAGCACTTTGGAGATCCCCTAACTACGGTCCCTTGTGCTGTTTCAAGCGTGTGTCACTCAATCTTTGGTAGTATCCTGGCAGGAATTTGGAGACGCTCTGTGCCTTCTGAGATCAAGAACTGAAAATATGTAGCTGGATGAGCTAGGTTCGTTTCATTGTTGACTCAAGAACTGAAAATATGTAGCTGGATGAGCTAGGTTCGTTTCATTGTTGACTTGTAACATTTTCTGGTCACCAAATGTAAGTTGCATCTTGGTTGTGACTTGTGAAGGTTTTTCAACCATATTATTTTTAATTAACCCTTAACTGGCCTCGGTGTGGTTAGAAGTTATAAAAAGTAACTTTTGCACTAAGTGGTTTAAAAAATAAAACTTTTGTTCCAAGTTGAAAAATTTACACCAGTAGTACGTTCGGGGCGACCATTTGTCAAACATGTTTTGAATGAATTTAATTTTGTAAAATGATTTGTTTAAAATTCAATTTGAAGTGAAGCGATTTTTGGTTGAATATTTTGGATTTAACTTTTCTAAAGTGAATAACTTATATTAGAGTCTAAGTAATATCAACCTTAGGTGAATAAATTAATGGTTGATATTACAAGTACATCATAGCAAATCATGAGTTTGTTAAAATAACAGCACTTGATTTTCTTACTTTACTCTCTACTCACTTTTTTTTTTGTGAACAAAGGGGAGCTAGGACTCCCAAAACAAACTAAAAACCATGAGGGAAACCAGTGCCTTGCTTATCTGCTAAAAGAGCGGAGGATAAGAAAAGGGGCACAACATCGAAAATTTTACAAGAAGTTAACTCAAGACTCCTTAGCTAGACTATCCGTAACTTGATTAGCCTCTCTCAAGATATGCTTCCACCTGATATCAGCGGGGAGACTAATCATATTTTTAATACCGCTGGCCAAATGCGAGCAAGGATGTAAGTCATTATAATTATCTGTCAAAAGCCGGATCGCATTAATGGAGTCTAATTCAATAATCACATTCCGGAATCCACGACCCCACGATATACTGAGACCATGATAAATGGCCCACAATTCGGACTCCAGCACCGAACAATGATCCCATTTATGGGCAAACGCCCACACGAAATTGCCACACTCGTCGTGCAAGACACCACCACACCCAAACAGATTGCGACCTTCCAAAACAGAACCATCACAGTTCAAAGTGTAGAAGCCACAGGGAGGAGGACTCCACTAAACAATGCGATCCGTTTGAGGCTTTAGAGGTCGAAGATTTGTATCCCTGTCCAGCATCTTCTGGATTGCGCCAACTTGGTCCTGAATTTTAAAATAAAGGACTTGAGGGGAAACAAGCTTTTGGGAGAAGACATAGTCATTCCTCGCTCGCCATAAGAAATCAAGGGCGGTCCCAAAAATCAAAAGCCAGTGGTCCAGGTCATCCTTCCTGCGAGCTGGGCCAAGATTATGCTTAAGCCAATAATGCCAATTCATCTCAGTGAAGAAGAGAGGAGAATGAGTGAAATGCCCCCATAAGAATGATGTGCGCAGATAGTCCCTAAACAAATGGAACAAAGTCTTTGGCTGAGCCTCACAAATCAGGCATAGATCCGAATCCGCCATGTGACGGCGGAATCGTTCCGCATTGGTCATAAGAACCTGATGGGTAGCTCTCCATAAGAAAGCACGAACCCTCTCCAGTCCACCCCATTTCCAAATCACCAAGGCTACGGTATGCAAAGCTGACCGAGAAGTGGCAATCAGAACTAGGGGCCCAAGCTAATTGGTCATCTGAGCCGTTAATCGAAGGAGGTAAAATTCGATTGATTTCAGTCAACACCGTTGTGGGAAGAAGGTGAGCAAACATGTGCCAATCCCAACACCCGTGCGAGGTCACATGATGGCAAAGCTTGTGCGTCTTCATCTCCGGAGAAATAACATGCCCAACTAACTCACTTAATGGGCCAATATTTGGGACCCAGTCTTCGACCCAGAAACGGACTGTACCACCATTGCCCAAACGCCAACGCGAGTGCTTAGTGTAACGATCCAAAATTTTAAGGTGCCACTACCAATTTTATTAAATTTAGGAAAAATTGGAAAACCTCAAAAGTAGTGATCTTCGAAAAACCTATGGGTTCGGGAATCGTTTGCGTGCAGGGAAGGGTGGAGAATAAACCCCACAACACCTCTAACATGCCCATCCTAAGACGGTTACCCAAATTGATTGTGTTAGCTATTATAAGTTCTAAAGTATTTGTTTTACCCCAAAATTAAATAATATTAAGTAAAAAATGTTGAATATTTCAGAAAAGGAAACTAAATTAGAAAAATTTAAATTTGACTTGACGGGATTTGACTCGCTCCTACGTATCATCCGGTGCAATGAGAAACTCAAAAGTCACGTAGTTTTTCTAGAAAATATTTGTGTGTTGATTGGTTTTAGTTATTTATTTTTTTTTAAAAAAAAAAACTCGAATAGGGAAAGTTCAGGATCACCGAGTTGTCTCAACTCAGGCGTCCCAAACAAAGATCAACAATATGTCATATCTCAGCTAATCCCCTTCTTTTATTTTTCATTTATTTTTTGTTTTATTCGTCTGTGCTCATTATTTTTTTATTTCATATACATAATAATACTTAGTACTTTATTTGGACTAACGATAAATTCAACTCTTACCAAAAAAAAAAAAAAGAACGATAAATTCACCGTAAAGGCACAAATCCAAAGAGAAATATAAGTTATTAGCCTATTGACAAATAAAAAAAAAAAGGAATAGAATATTGAAATAAAACAAATCATGCCAAACAATCCCAAAGTGAACAAATCAAAGTCTCCCCACTTATCAATCGATACAAAGCACTCCATAGAAAACAAATGATATTAATAATTAATAATAAAAAAGAAACAAATACTTATTCGTAACAGCAAAACGAGTAGGGGGGGGGGGGAGGCTCTGGTTATTATCCTTTCTTTTTGAGAGACTGGGACAAAACGAATGAGGGTCAGCGAGAGTGACAGGGGGTTGCGAAAATCGAAAGAGAGGAAGAAATTTAAGTAATCAGTTCTCAACATAAAAGAAAATAATATCAAGGAAACCAACCAGGGTTCCAAGCTATTACTCTGCGATCAAGTCTCCTCTCTTTGCGTCTGCTTAATTTCTTCACAATGAATATGGGAACTGTCAGTGCCTGCTTCTCTATGAGTCTTCTTCTTCAGCGTGACACTCCTTTTTTTTTTTTTCTACGGCAACCCTTTTTTCTCCCTCTCTCCTCCTGCTTTCCTTTGTTGTATCTGGGTATTTATACGAGCTTTGGAGTCTCTCTTTTAGACAGCCCCGATCCATTCCCATGATTCCCTCAATTCTTTGTACTTACTGGAAAAAAGCCAAAAGATACGTTGGATCTTAATTATAGCAAAGCTTGCCCCTTTTACTCTAATTATCCCCAATCAACATGACAAAGTAGAGGACATGATTTATGTCTCATTTAAAATGTGAAACACGAGGAGTCTGAGGTAAGAATTGGAACAAACTGGGTTGAGTTTTGGCGTCTTATTTCACATTTCTTGTGGGCCTTGACCACAGACCCAAAACAAAAGAGTCTAATTGAACGGCGTTGGGCTGAGCCACATAAAGGTTTTTTTTTATTTGTTTCTATTTTTTTTAGCAAAATAAAATGCACACAAACAAAGGCTAAAAGACCAAAATATTTTTGTGGCTTTTCTTAAATTTTTTGAAAATGTCGGTCGAAATTGGGTGTTTACACTTAGTAAAAGAGGCCCAGTGCCGGCAAATCTCTCTCCAAAAATTCACACTTAGTAAAAGGCTCTTTTATTAACATCCACAATTGGGAGACCATAACTGCCACAATTATACTTACCCCTAATAAAAGAGGTCCAAAGTGACTTGTGAGAGGTACATAGGTTCCCAGACGCTTTCAGCATGAAAGCGGAATTGACGTCTCTAGTAGATTTCAAGCCAATCCTCCATGGCTCTTTGGTTTGCAAAGTTGCTTCCAGCTAAGTTGGTGCATTCGCCTATTATTTGGCTCATCACCCCAGATAAAAGAGTGATATAACTTGTCAATCTCATCACAGACCCCCTTGGGAAGCGAAGTGGATTGCATCACATAGGTTGGCATGGCTTGAAGGACTGATTTAGCTAAAGTCACTCGTCCAGCAAAAGATAGGGTTTTAGCCTTCTAAGAACTCAATCTTTGGTTCACCTTGTCAAGAACAAAATTAAAAGTGCTCTCGTTAACCCTCTGATGGAAAATAGGCACGCCCAGATACTTCCCCAGATCTTCCGTTCTACTAAAGCCCAGCTCAGAGCTAATGTTATTTTGGATTTCCTAGTCAACATTTTTAGCGAAAAAGATATAAGTTTTTTCTTGAATGACCTTTTGACCAGAACTAGAACAAAAGGTATTCAGAATATGGTTGATAACTCGTGCCTGTTCCATGTTATCTTCTGCAAATAAAATTAGATCATTCGTAAATGCTAAATGAGAGATTTCAGGACCTCTTCTAGCCACCTGGATAGGGCACAACTAGCCATCTGAGACCGCAAGATCTATCAGGTGAAAGAGTCGCTCAATGCAAAAAACAAAGAGGTAAGGGGAGATGGGATCCCATTATCTAATTCCCCTAGCAGGTTGGAATTCATCAGAAGGCTCCCCATTCCAGAGAACACGCATTTTGGGGGTAGAGATGCAACACCAAATCAACTTTGTAATGTTAGGAGGAAAACCAATGTCCTCCAGAGTATCTCTAACAAATTCTCATTTAAGACGATCATAAGCTTTTTGAAGATCAATTTTGATAGCCATCCAATCTTTCTTGCCTTTTCTCCTTCACATAGAGTGGAATATTTCTTGGGCGATAATGATGTTATCTTGGCTCTGACGTTTGGGCAAAAAAAGCACTGGGCCGACCCAATAAGCTTGTGAACAAAGGTCCTAATTCTACGGGCCAGTAATTTGGTCACCGTTTTATAAGACACATTACACAAGCCTATGGGTTTAAAGTGTTTCATCGAAGTAAGCTCCTCCATCTTGGGAATGAGGGAGATAAAGGTATCATTAATATTACTTATCCTCCAGGTCTCTCTGAAACAATCATAAATGAGCTTTCAAAGAGATTCCCTAACATTCGACCGCTGATGGTGAGAAAATAGCTTGAAACCCGTTAGAACCAGGGGCCTTGAAGGAACCAATGCTATTAATAGTGTTGAGAATTTCCTCGCGAGATATCTCCTTACTCAACAAAGCAAGATCTGCTTCCTCTAATTTTGGAAAGAGACTCTGCACATAAAAAGGAACAAAAACAGAGTCATCTGCAAAAAGATTCTTATAGTAATCAGTAGCCATCCTTTCAATGACATTTTCATCAGTAATCCACTCCCCATTGTCATGGTGAAGAGCTCGAACATAATTCTTGCGTCTTCGGATAGTTGTAACTCCATGAAAAAAGCGGGTATTCCTGTCACCAAATTCCAGCTATCTAGATCTAGATTTTTGGAACCAAAGGGTTTCTTCATTTGCTAGCACATCTTCATATGATCTCCAAGTTTCTTGCTGGAGTCTCAGAAGTTCAGCATTCCATCCCTTTCTCAATTTGCGGTCAAGCTCCCTAAGCTTCTTATGCAGTGACTTTTTTTGTTCAAAAATGTTCCCAAAGACATTTTTGTTCCACTCCTTGAGAACTCTCTGAAGCTTCTGTAATTGAAAAGTCCAATTGTTGACATTAGAACGCCAGTTATCTTTTATTACCAAGTTAATAACCAATTTAGTCCCTGATATTTGAAAAAAATTAGTTTGCTCCCTTACTTTATCAATATTTCAAATTAGTCCCTGTATTTTGAAAAAGTGTATCAGTTACGTCCCTCTGTCAATTTCACAGGGACCAAATTGACATTAAGTTATAAATCACATGGACCTGTTTGCTAATAAATGACTAAATTGAAGAACTATTTTGGAACTCTGTTAACAGACAGAACTGACGAAGGGACGTAACTGATACACTTTTTCAAAATACAGCGACTAATTTAAAATATTGATAAGTAAGAGACCAAACTGATTTTTTTTTAAATTTCTGGGACTAAATTGGTCATTAACTCTTTATTACTTGATTGAACAGATAATACTAAATTTACTTGAATGGAATGTTTGATACAAAAAAATTCTTTTAATACTAGATTTTGAAAAAAATCCTTTTAATACTATCTATAAATTTCTTAATAACTTAATAATATTAAAGAGAATATTAACAATTAAAATGTTTTTGAGTCTAAAACAAAGACTTACCCTGCTTATATTGTTTTCATTAGTGCCAAAATTTGGCTTCTAGAGACAATTATTTGGCAAGTTGCTCTAAAGCTTTTTCTATCATAATCGATTTTGGACCCCAAAAATCTTTTTTTTTTTTTTTTGGTTCGGGGACCATCACCGGCTACCCACACAGTGTTCCAACGCTTTTAACGAAACACTAATCTGCGCTTGTCCGTAAAGGCTTGGACTGGCCAAGACTTGGTTTTACACCCGGGTGGAATCGATCCTGCTACTAACAGGCCCCCCCCCAAAAGCACCCTAGTGTTCCACCACTAGGCTAAGAGCACTTGGTTCTCCAAAAATCTTATATAAAAACAAACTCTAAACAATTTAGCCGGCCCTGATTCAATTCAAAGCTTCGTTGCACACTTAAATGAGTCTGCTGGTACAAGCAACAATCAATTGCTTTTAGATAAGCAGAGGTTGAATTTAATGACTAAGTGATGTTTGACTTTTATTCATTCATCAAAACCTAGCACTTATCTTCACCGCTTGGCACGTAGACCATATCATATCCTATATATAAGTAGTAGTACTAAGCAATTGTTACCACATTAACAAAAAGCTACACAAAAAATCCCAAAATCCTCTGTTAAAAGCTTCCTTTGTTGTGAGGAAACCTATACACAACCATGTCAATGAAATTGATTAAAACAAGCCTTATCCTTGTTGGATGGCTTTTCATAGCCACAACAGCAATATTAGCTCAATCCGATAACCCACCAGTCCTTGACAAAAACGGCAACCCTCTTAAGCGTGGCAAGGAGTACTACATCAAACCTGCTATAACAGACAGTGGAGGCCGTTTCACTTTGATCGACAAAAACGGGTCATGCCCTCTTTATGTTGGTCAAGAAAATACCGACTTGGGAAAGGGCATACCCGTTACCTTCACACCTTTTGCAAAGGAAGATAAAGTTGTTAAGGTGAATAGGGACTTTAAGGTTGCATTCTCAGCTGCATCAATTTGTGTTCAGTCCACGGAATGGAAGGTGGGTGAGAAGGATCCTAAGAGTGGAAGGAGGCTAATTGTAGCGGGGGGTAATGGTAGTTATTTTAGGATTGTGAAGACACAATTTGGAGGTATATATAATATTCAGTTTTGTCCCACCGATGTGTGTCCACTGTGTAGGTTCGCTTGTGGCACTGTTGGTGGTTTGCGTGAGAATGGGAAGATTTTCTCGGCCTTGGATGGGAATGTGCTCCCGGTTGTGTTTGAAAGAGCGTAATATCATTAATGTGTAGCTTCCATTTAAGTTCGTGTTTGTGATGTATACTTTAATTAGCTTTGTTCTTGTAACCGTTTGCAAATAATTGGAGCTACTATATATGATGTATAGTATCAAAATAATTGGAGCTTTGTATGTGTGTTTTGTAATGGTATCTAGTATCTACAAATCAAATTTCATTGGATCTTACATTATTTTATTGTTTTCGGGAGTGAAGGTTCTTAAGGGGAGTCAACATCTCATTAGAGAGCCGGTCAAAAAAAAAAATTCATTAGAGTGTTTAGATCCTCTCTCCTTCGCTATATCTATTGCAGTAATAAAATTATGTGTAAGATGAGAGAAAAATTATAGTTATTAAAGGGAGAGAGAAAATTTAAGAAAGAGATAGATACACATGGAAGTACTGTAAATGTTATAGAAAGAAGTTAGCAAGAGACAATCTGGATCCCTAGAGATCCTACCATTAAATATCTCATGGCCATCGATTAATACTTCCTATTGTTTTTTGACTTTCCAATTCAAAGGTGTGACAAGCATACAAATAGCATAACTTTAAACTGTAGATGCATCTGGATTATGTTAACACCAAAAAATAATTAGTCATTAGTTGAATAAGGCAAGCATCCAAAGAATTCGGTAAGTCGAAGGAGCAAGTCGAATCTGGTTTAGCCGAATGACAGAAGTTGTCAGCTAGTTAGATAGATGCCATGGATTGCCAATTGGGCTAAGAACTTTAGGCTAATGGATTGATAGATCATTTAAATGGGCTTGGACGTGGTTAGAAAAGAAGGAAATTTTTTTTTGGGTGCTAAGAAAATAAGGAATTTAGTAGTTAATTTGAAAAATTAAGGGAATTATCTCTAAGCCTAGAATTTAGGAAGGTACGGTTGTGGATAAGATCAAGAAGAAAAGAGATGTTAGAGATCAGTTTTCTATGGCAAATTACTCACAAGGAAGCGAAGTGTGCGCCTAAATATTAGGAGACATGGTTAGTGGACAATTGGTCCATTAGTCGATTCAGGGCTTAAGTTAGTTAACTACACTTGTAAACCACTTGTACTTAGTGGAGAACGTGGCAAATAGAGGAAGGAAAAATTTTAGCACTATAAATAAGCAATGCATGGTCCAATTGAGACACAATCAATCAATCAAACAACTTATTCATTCTTGCCAATTTATATTTGTCGTCTTTAACTTTTACTTTCATCTTTCATGCAATTTTAGTTATTCTTACTTATCACTTACTTAACACTCTTTGAAGTAGTTAAGAAACTTATGGCTAAGAAACAAAGTCCCTTTCTTAGCGCAATTAACTAATAAAAAGTGGGAATAATTGCTGATACATCAGTCGACTTTTCGACTAATTTGTTATCCACAACAGCAAATTACGATAAAAATATAGTTCAATCTCATGGGTTGTGTGCTGAACAGCTGGTTGTTGTGTCTACCGTGGGAAATAAAATTTCACTTAGGCAGACCTCTCTATGCTTTTAATCAAATAAAGTGTATTGTCAATCTGAATAAAAAAAACTAACTTTTAAAGATGGAGGACAAAAATCGAACTTTTGCTAATTTTGGGGGAAAATTATAATTAACCCTGAATATAAATAGCAATATTTTAAAACTACACTGATTATTGAATTGGTTAAGGTCATTTCAGTTTCAAAGTATAATAGTTTAACTAGCTAAACTGTGTTGACTAGTAATAATTAAATAATTTTTTAATATTTTTAATATAGTATCCTAAGTAAATATCAGAGGATCGCAATCTAGGTAAGAAATGGAATGGTAGTTTGATATTTTGGGATGTGGATTCCTTTTTATCAAGGGTTTCACGCATTCACACTGTCAAGGAAATACCATTTGTCAGATCCAGCCAACGGTCCAAATCAATTAATTTGTTAATTTCTCACTTTCAATCGAAACAACGTCTTCCGAACGTTTAGTAGATGCACGTTCACTTCCTCCCTCTAGTGTGAAAATCTCGAGTCGCTCCATTGACGGTCATGGTGCAAGGCTAAAGCTCGCTCCCATTTTCAGTGACATGCTCTCCATTGAACCATCAAGGTCAGTGTCTTACCACCACTGCGCAACACCTCATGCCACCGTAGGACAATAGAACTTGGTCTCAAATCGTGATCTGTTCTTCTGGTACTAAATCGCATCGCTGTAGGACAACATCTCGTGTAGCAACATCTTGCAATTTGGGTTTCAGTGATTTTATTGGGACATTTGGAATAGAAGTGTGAACATAGTGTTTTAGGATATTTGGGCTTTCAGGATATTTGTAATAGAAGTGTGAATCTGGAATCTTGTTTGATTTTTCAGTTTTAAGGAACTTAATAACATGAACTACATTGGGCATTCTTCTGAATCAAAGTCTGGTGTTAGATCCTTGACTTGATGGAGATGTTGTGAGAAATGTTGCAACACTTGAACAATGAAAAAGAAGAAAATTGTTGCACAAATAAATCCAAAGCGTGTGTGAAACACTAAGCTTTAGGTTGATTCGCCCCCACCAATCTTGATAAATTGGATGCAACAGGGTTCTTGGCGAATCTCTTTCAGGATACTTTGGATTCCTTGAAGTGGTTTGCAGACACACTTCAAGCCTATCAATCAATGATAGTTTATAGAATAAAGTTTTCTCACTAACTCTTGTGTACTAGAAAAGGGAAGAAATGATTTAGAATTTGATAATGGCAAGGAAAAACAATAAATTTCGTATGCTTTTCTGCATGTAGAGTGCCTCTATTTATAGAGCAACTCATGCCACTTGGTGTAGGGAAACAACTCTCCAAAAGTTTTTGACAATGGTTAAAGCGAAAAGTTTAACTATTATTAACGTTCACTTCATGATACAACACGACCCATTGGTCGCGCGATTAGCGCTGGCGCCTGTTTGGTACAGGGCACAGGTTCGAATCCAGTGGATACAACTTTTCATTTTTAACTTTTAATCCGTTAAATAACATATAAAAATTCAAAACGATCCAGAAGGGAATCGAACCCTAGTACGATGGTTTGGTCCAAGCGCCACTACCACTGCGCCAAACGAAATGTTGTATCAAATTTGTATCATTATGTACATTTAGCCATTACAACCTTTCAAACATATATTTTGAAAATCCCTCACAATCCCCCACTATTTTCAAAATAGATCTAAATCTATTATTCCAGAAATCTCATGGTTTCAGATAAAGGTGTCTCGCGACTTGAACCTCCACTTAGTAAGCTATGGTTTCACTCATCCCTAAATTGATTAGTTGACAAGCTTTGAACCAACTATTCATTAGAACAAGTATGCATAACTCACACATGAAATCTCAGTATCATTGATTGAATTATAAAGATGACACATTTGATAAGGTCTTGTGTCATGTACCCTTTTCATGAGAACTTCTAGAGTCAAACCCTTTAACTCTATGAAACGGCTGCACTTTATTCTCATATAGGTAGACTATATCGGAAATGCGCCCATAATATGCATTTCAGCAAATATATGTTATAGGTCTATTAAGAGAAAAAAGCTCAACCTTCCACCTTTTATTCTTATGGTCCAAGTACTCTATAACATTGGGATGTATCTATTAACAAATACTTGCAATCACTCTGATAGTATACTTTCACCATTGAACTCAAGACTTGATTTTACTCAAGTATGAGTTGGGTTTCTACTATTGATAATCAATTAGATATGGGCTTGAATTCTATCCCCAATGCTGTTTCAAAATACATCATATCCCTTGTTAATTCTTTTGTCAAAGGATTACAAGATTTCTTTACTTCTCTTATAAACTTTAAATGTGACTTCTTCACATAGCTATGCCTAAGTCCAATGTCTCATGACATTTTCGTATTCATTAGTTAATGTACTCTTGATAGTATTGAATAACTATCACAAAATTGGACCACTTGTCCCGTTGACTTTTCATTATCCAATTGGATATATGTCTTTGATTGTGTTGACAATCACAATGTAAGTATACTTATGCCATTGGTTTTTAACCAAATTGATATATATCATACAAGTTTCTAAGCAACTCTATTTTATTGCAACTAAATCATGCAATACTCATTTCATTATGAAAGACTACTTCTATTTTAGTTATCTTAATTCATTTAAGATATCATGAAATGAATGCATTAAATATTCATAACAACTAGTACAATCATATTTGAAGTTCAAAACTATCTTTAAATACTAAGGTGGGTTAATCATGTAAACCGTATACATACATAGCAATAAATTAATTCTAACACTATAAAATTTATGTCAACTCTATTAAGAAGCATTGTCATCTTAATTAGCATACAAATTATATATGCATAATAAATTCTAATTATTAAATATTAAATAAGAACTTATCATAGCACTTTAAAACTAATATGTCTTCATAGAATAAGTTATAAAACTTAACACTAGACAAAACTTAATAATATCATTACCTATTACATAAACACATCACAACAAGTTTAAACAAGTTTTTACACATAAATCTATTATTACAATCATACCCTCTTATAGGGGATAAACATGTCACCCTCAAATACACACATGAACCCATACTTGTTAAGTAATGGTACATAAAATAAATTCATCAAGTACATTAGATATATTCTTGAGAATAATCACTTTTCCCAAAAGTGAATACTATGCTTCAAAGTAATTCTTTGATGCATTAGAGTTCTTCTCTTTCTTTTCATTCTTCAAGAATCTATATTCATTCTTATAATGTCCCGGTTTACCACAATGGAAACAACTCCCTTTCTTCTTCTTTTTCTTTTGGTTATTCTCATTGTTGTTATCATGAGATTCTTCACAATCTCGATCACTTTCCTTGTGAAACTTGTTAGTATTTCCTTCCTCCGTCACATGCACTTTCTCATGAGTATAATGATCTTTAGTATCATATTATTTTCGATACTCTTCTTCTAAACGAAGGTGATTACCTAATTGCTCAAGAGAGGTATCATTATTTCTATGCTTCAAACTTCTTTTGAAGTCTTTCCATGAAGGAGGGAGTTTGTCTATGATTGAGGAGACAATAATGGTTTCATCCATATGCATGTTATGCTGTTTGTAGTTATTGAGAATTCTTTCTATTTCATGCAATTATTCTATAATAGATCTACCATTAACCATCTTATAATTATTAAAACAAGAAACAAGAAACTTCTTATTTGTTGTATCTTCACTCATGTATCTTGCTTCAAGTTTGTCCCAAAGTTCTTTCACAGAATTTTCGCTTTGATAAACATCGGACAAGATATGTCCCATGCATATGTAGTCATCATTGTCCCACTTCTGTCTCCCGCGAGTTTCAGTAATTATCTCGTCATCTTCATCCATTGCTCTTGGAGTGTTCAAAACATACACCACCTTCAAAGTTGTGAGTAGAAAATGCATCTTTTTCTACCAACGGATGAAGTTGCCATCATCGAATTTCTCCAATTTCGCAAAGTCAGATGTCATCTCTTTCAGTGTTGCCGCCATTGTTCACAAACGAAAATCGAACCTAAAGATTGTTAGATCCTTGACTTGATGGAGATGTTGCGAGAAATACTGCAACACCTGAACAATGAAAAAGAAAAAAATTGTTGCACAAATAATTTCAAAGCGTGTGTGAAACACTAAGCTTTAGGTTCAATTCGCCCCCACCAATCCTGATAAATTGGATGCAACAGGGTTCTTGACGAATCCCCTTCAGGATATTTTGGATTCCTTGAAGTGGTTTGCGCACACACTTCAAGCCTATCAATCAATGATAGTTTACAGAATAGTTTCCTTACTAACTCTCATGCACTAGAGAAGGGAAGAAATGATTTAGAATTTGATAACGGCAAGAAAAAGCAATAAATTTCGTATGCTTTTCTGCATGTAGAGTGCCTCTATTTATAGAGCAACTCATGCCACTTGGTGTAGGGAAACAACTCTCTAAAAGTTTTTGACAATGGTTAACACGAAACATTTAACTATTATTAACGTTCACTTCATGACACAACACGACCCATCGGTCGAGCAGTTAGCCGTGGCACCTGTTTGCTACAGGGCGCGAGTTCGAATCCAGTGGATATAGCTTTTCATTTTAAATTTTTAATCCGTTAAATAACATATAAAAATTTAAAACAATCCACAATGGAATCGAACCCTGGTACGGTGGTTTGGTCCTAGTGCCACTACCACTGCACCAAATGAAATGTTGTATCAAATTTGTATCATTATATACATTTAACCATTGCAACCTTTCAAACATATATTTTGAAAATCCCTCACATCTGGTGTGTGAATTGTCCAATCATTTGGAAATGGAGATTTTGGTGGAGTTAGGAGATGCTGTAATCAAGCTCGAAATTCTAAAGCTCATGTATTGGAATATATAGCTGATATATTAGCTATATTGTTTTAGTTAGTTAATAACTTTGACAGCTGGTAATAGCTGTTATTAATTCAGTTTTTACCCTTTGTATAAATAACCTTTGTACAGATTATTTCATTATTGAATGAGTATGTGATTTACTGTTCACTCTTTCTTCTCCTTCGAGTTGCTCTGCATCTCGTTATATGGTATCATTCGCGAACGCATCTTTTGCCTTGTCCATGGTGCACCTCTGTGCATTTCTCCTCTGAGATTCACGATCTCATTGTCTTCTTCCCTGTTATTTCCTCTATTTCGAATTTCCTTTGTTTCGGCAATGGTGAGAAGCACCAACAATTCTACCTCCAACAATTCCGGTAATGGAAATAGAGAAACCCTAGATCCAACTCAGAACCAGAGTAGCCCATACTACCTTCATTCAAGTGAAGGTCCTACGAGTGGTGCTATCTCGACATTGCTTATCAACAGCAATTACCATATTTGGGAGCGCTCGATGCGATGAGCCCTAATCGGGAAGAACACACTCAAATTTGTGGATGGAACGTTGCCTATGCCTGCTGATTTTGATCCAGCACACAAGTGTTGGATTCGATGCAACAGTTTAGTCACTTCTTGGATCATTAATTCTGTTTCGCCTCCAATCGCACAAACCCTAATCTTCAAAGATACTGCACGGGAAGCATGGATTCACTTGAAGAACCGATTCTCACAAGGAGATCTGATGCGTGTCTTCAAACTTCAGCAAGAAATTTATTCTCTCAAGCAAGGTAATCGTCAGTTTCTGATTACTTCAATGAACTCATGGTGCTTTAGGAAGAATTGGAAAACTATAGACTAACTCCAAACTGTCATTGTGCTTCTGCAACCTATCGTCAACAAGATAATGTCATTAGATTTTTGACTGGTTTAAACGATAACTTTGATGTGGTTAATACTCAAGTCTTGCTCATGGACCCTCTAACAGACATAAATCGGGTTTATTCTATGGTTTTACAGCAAGAAAGGAAATAGGGAGGAGGTAATTGTAATGAGGAAACAGCTGACCCTCAGTCTTTTGTAAATGCAATTGATGGCAAGAAGTATTTTGGTAGAGGCAAAGGCAGAGTTTGCACCTTCTGTGGAAGAGTAGGACATACTGTTGATGTACTCCCTCCGGTCTTGTATTTAAGCAAAAAAAAAAAAAAACACACTTATTAAGGAGCACACATTACAATGTAAAAAGTAAACTTTTTTTTTGTTGGTATATGTAAAAGATATACTTTTTACTATTTTCGAGGCCAAAAAATGATTTTAATAAGAGTATTTTATGAATGTTAGTGTAAAATTAGTTAAATTTGCTTATATTTGAGACCAAAGAATATGAAGTTTTTGTTGCTTATAATTGAGACCGGAGGGAGTATGTTATAAGAAGCATGGGTATCCTCCCAATTTAAAAGGAAAAGAGGCCAGTTCGGCCAATAACGTCATTGGAGAGACTGTTGTTTCGAGTTCTGTACAAGGAAATGATGAGCACAACAACATTCCTTCAAGTGATTCATCTCCTGTAGAGTCATTCACTCAAGATTAGTATAAAAGCATTATAGCTCTCCTTCAGCAATCCAATTTACAAGCATCAGCAGTTCCTAACCCTTCTGCAAACCATGTTTCATCTCACATTGGTCATACACCAATTGAGCAAACTCATGGTGGTAAGGTTTCTTTGTGCTCTTCTAAAGAACCAATGTCTCATTGGATTCTTGATTCAGAAGCTACTGACCATATCACATGTTCTTTATCATTTTTTAGTTCATATTATCCTTTAATTCCTTCAAAACCCGTAACCTTACCTAATGGTTCAAAGGTCACGGCTTCATTTGTTGGGATAGTTGAATTTTCACCTCAATTGATTGTTACTAATGTTCTCTTTTGTAACGACCAGTTTCCGGACCGCTACCGAGCTACACTAAACCTGTATGCGATGCGTTTTAAATATGAACTCTTGTGCCTGGTATGAGAAATGCGGTATTTTTTTTTTTTAAATAAGAAGAATGATTCCCGCATACGCACCCAGAGTCATTACAGCTTTTCGAAGCATGGTGCAACTAAGACACAAGACTTAATTCCTAAATAAAACATACAGGCATAATATATAAATATACAAGTCGGAATGATAGTGTATGCAAAATACTGAGTAGTGAATGTACAAAGAAATACACCTATGGTATGACGACCTTCAAGAGAACAATCATACCTGGGGTACTTCCGGCAGACACCCACGCAGGGGTCGCTCAAAAGTAAACCACCACTACCCCGAGCTCAAAATAATAATCGCCTGACCGTCACGACATACTATTCCAAAAGAGACACAACTACAGTCATCCATAAGATATATATACAATTATCAAAAAGGAAATATCACACAACAAGAAACTATTCGCAACACACTACACCCATCACGACAAATAGAAGTCATCGCTCGGATCCTCGAAGAGTTCCTTCGCCGCCATTATTTGTCGGTTCCCTCGCATCCTTGCCACCACCTGGGTAACCATCATTGATTGAAGGCACCACCGGAAATGGTCAACTTCTCAACAAAGCAAGATAATCAAGGCATAAAGAAATAAGCCAAACAACAATGTATAACATTCACCAAACGTGACTCAACCATCTCACTCTAAACTCGACTCAACTCACTATCCATTTTCTCTCGACTCGACAATTATTCCGGAATGCACACGCCGTGCAGATCTTTGGAAAGTCCAGCCGAAGCCTTGGGATCTTCGCTCTCCCTAGGACAGTCAACTCAGGTCCCATAGCGTGGCGACGCTTAGAAGTCCCCATAAACGGAAAAAGGGGACCTAGCACCCTCTCCGCTATCCGGGTCGCAACTTCAAACGCCAACGACTCGCTAAGCTCTCTCACTCAATGAACAATTAAGCATACGATATTCAAGGAGTTATACGCAAGAAATTCAACCGCATGTCAAAAAAAAAGAGCAGGCTCGACATGAAGAAACGCAATTCAACAAAGAATACACAATTAAGTGGCATATATTCAATCATATCACAACACTTCAAGCTCGACACAAATCAGGGAATCCATACATAGGAATATAACAATAAAAATCCTAGAATGTCTAGAAGTGCCCTTACCGCTCGTCGCCACTAACGTCGCTCCAATGTCTTCGAATCCGCTCCGCTCGGTCTCCGGTACGTCGATTCCTATCACCACGGTAAATTAAGTAATTCTAGAACAACTACGCTCACTAACCCATTATCCTGACCAAACAATTTTTAAGGACAACGCACATACTCATCAAGGGAATTAACCAAGTTAATCAACCTAACACATTTCTTCTAAAGACTCCTTAGGCTTCACGGCCTCAACCCATTTTTTTCCACTAGTTTGCAAAATCTATCTTCCATAAATTAGATCATTTCAAAACCATTTTCAACCTATTACAAGCATATTTACACATAGCATTTTATACTTCACCCACAAATCATAACATAACTCAACTAAGTTTCATAATTTGTTTTCCAAGCCATTTTCAAATCGTTTAGACAATTACCCAAAACCATACATAGTTAAGGCATAACTAAAAACAAATCAAAACAAAAGTTTCTAAAATTTCTTTTCCAAAAGTTTAAAGAATCACCAAATTAATAATCACTTCTAGTCCTCCATAAACCCGTTTTTTCATAAACTATAACCTTGAAACACACCAACTCATGCATGCAAGTTCTAAAAAATCTTAAAATTACTTCTAATCATTTAAAACCAACTAACATGAAATTAAACACCCTAGCCACAAACTTACATGGTTCAAGAATAGAAACTATATTTAAATTAGCATGTCAAGCCTAGGTAATTTAAACTACACATGGAAACTAACACCAAAACAATATCTAATGATACTTACAACATTTAATTGATTGATTCATATGAAAAATCACATAATCCCTTCCCTTGGATCATTGACCTAAGGTTTGAGAAAATTGGGAATAATTGTTCATCTTTTCCATAATCATAATCAAACAATATATGAGGCATAAAACAAGAAATCAGCAAGGAAATCAAGGAAAAGAAGAAAAATAAAATAAAATAGAGATAGATGAAGAAGAGAGGGCTACGGCCTATTTAGAGAAAGAAGAAAAAGAAGTGAGCTTGTCCTCTTTTCTCCTCACCAACACTAGAATCATTTGGAGGAAGGAAATAAAATGAAGGATGAGGGTGAGTGGTCTGCATAACTTAAGGAAAAAGGGGAATAAAATGAAATTAGATAGATGGTGAAAATGGGAGAGAGCTACGGCTGGCACAAGAAAAGAAGGAGATGTTCAACTCTCAACAATCATCATCAATCATCAAACAACACATATCAAGCAACAATTTCAACTAAACACAAATTAAATAGACACCAAAAAAGCATTGTTGCTAATTATGGGGCTGTTAGTGCTGAAAAAAAATTTGATTTCAAGCTCATTTGAATGGTTAGAAACATAGGTAATATAGTGGAGAACATAACCTAGCAATATAGCAAGATTTGGAAACAAAATCAAAACAGAAAATGGGGGATGGACATTCACGATTTCTGCAGAAAAATGGAAGAAGAAGAATCTGTTTTTCCTTACTTTAAATGGTGAAATTGATGAGGAACTAGGAGAAGATGGAGGATTGGAGCAAGCTTGATGAAGACTTCAAGTTGCAAAGCTCAAAGGAGATGGAGGATTCAACCATGGAGCTTGGAACTTGTCTTGCCCTAGAAATGGAAAATGAAGGAGATGAAGGGGAAATGGGGTGCTGTTCCACGAAATGGGCTGCTGTCCACGAAATGGGGCAGCTAGGAAGAGCTTAAAAAAAAAACATTTCCACTTAATCACTTAGAAAAAAAAAAGATTTAGTTAAAAGGTAAAATTTTAAAATGACCCACAAGTTAAATGACACCTAATTACCTTTATTAGATGCTAATCACATCACTCACTCTATCCCATCTAATCTCACTTCACTCATGATTCCCCTCTAATCTAGAGTCTTAAGGTTTAAAACACGGCAACGAGAAACCGCGAAACCGATTAATTTCTCGCCGAAAAAAAATCCCGAAAAATTAATTCACGGGGAATTAATTCTCCGCGTGATAATATTATTTCATAAATAATAAAAACAATATAATTCACTCAAAAATAATTAAAACAAGGTACGATTCGATTTTCATCGGAATCGGGGCTCATTTTGAATTTTATCTGCGAGAATCGCTGGCGATTTGAAACGCCGAAACTTCGTTAGAATTTTTCGACGATTTTCAAACCGTGGATTAATATAAAAATATTAATTCTTAATTATATAAGCTCTTGATTTAATTAAATCACTTACTTAGGGAACAAGCAATTGCTTTATTAAAGCATAATTACAACAAAATATACTAATTAACGCTAAATAACGATCGTAAAAATAAAAGTGGTACAGCCTCGACGCAGGTCGATCAGGGTGCTTGTGCACGCGGTCTCCTCAGCTCGACATACGACGTCCTCAGCTCGGTACGCGACCTCATCAGCTCGACATATGACCTCGGCACGCGATCTCGGCACGGGATCTCGACACGAGGTCTTGGTACGAGGTCTCGACACGAGGTCGATCTCGTCATCAGGTGTTACATCTTTCTTCTTTATTTTAACCTCAATTTAATTTCTGTTTCTAGACTTTCTTCTGCATTAAATTGCCATCTCATTTTTTATTCCACATCATGTACTATTCAGGAATTGAATACATTGAAGATGATTGGTTTGGCTAGGCAAGCTGCTGGACTATATTGCATACAGCCTACAAAGAAAGGTTTCATCCCATCTTCTAGCTTGTGGCATTTTAGGTTAGGCCGTCTTTCCGTCATTCTCAGTTTCCTTACATTCAATGTAATAAATCACATGTGTGTGGTATTTGCCATGTATCCAAACAAAAGAAACTTCCATTTTCAATTAGTACTAATAGAGCTACTTCTCCTTTTGAATTAGTTCATCTAGATGTGTGGGGACCATTTTCTGTTGAATCCATTGAGAAATACAAGTATTTTCTTACAATGTTGATGATCATAATCGTTTTCTTTGGGTTGTGTTCATGAAAAATAAATCTGAAACTCCTTCACACATTGAGAATTTTCTAAACATGGTTTCCACTCAATTTCATTCCACTGTTAAAATCTTTCGTAGTGACAATGGGGCTGAATTTTCCTTGCCCATTTTATTTGCATCAAAAGGTATTTTACATCAAAAGTCTTCCGTTGAGACCCCTCAACAAAATGGGGGGTTAAACGCAAACACCAACACATTCTCAATGTTGCTCGAGCCTTATTATTTCAATCAAAATTACCCAAAACCTTTTGGTCAAGGGCTATTGCTCATGCTGTTTACCTCATAAACAGAATCCCAACATTTTTTTTGCAACATAAATCTCCTTTCCAATGCCTTTATGGTCATGACCCAGACCTTAGTCAACTAAGGGTCTTTGGTTGCCTTTTTTATGCATCCACATCAACCAATAACAGATCAAAGTTTGATCCAAGGGCCAGAAAAATGCATTTTTATAGGTTACAAATCTGGTTTCAAAGGATTCTGTGTTTTTGATATTCTTTCTAGACAATTTTTTGTTTCTAGACATGTTATTTTTGAAGAAACAGTATTTCCTTATCAATCTTCAAATACAACTTGACATACACTGAATTACCTACACCTTCCACCTCTGATTCTATTTTAACTGCAACCGAACTTGTCCTAAGCAACACTGATTCGGTTTCAGCTCAAATAGAACCCATTGATTTTGTTTTAAATCAAACTGAACCTGCCCAAACCCATAAATCATCTAGAGTTTCAGTTCAACCTCCTCATTTGGCTAATTATGTATGAATATCTCTTCCAGCAAGCCTCACCAATAAGGTAAACCTTACTCTATTTCTGATTTTCTTTCTTATTCCAGTCTTTCCCCTTCTTATTGCAATTTTTCCTTGGCTTTGACTGCCACTACTGAGCCTAAAAATTATGCCGAGGCAAGCAAATTGGACTGCTGGAATAGCAATTTTTCCTTGGCTTTGACTGCCACTACTGAGCCTAAAAATTATGCCGAGGCAAGCAAATTGGACTGCTGGAATAGAGCTATGGAAGCAGAAATTGCTGCCCTTGAAAAAAATGTCACATGGAAGTTAATGGATTTACCTGAAGGAGTGGTTCCAATTGGAAATAAATGGGTTTTCAAAATCAAAAGGAAGGAAGATGGTTCTATAGAGAGATACAAGGCTAGATTGGTTGCAAAGGGATATAATCAAATAGAAGGCTTGGATTATCTAGATACTTTTTCCCCTGTTACCAAGCTAACTACCATTCGGGTTCTCCTAGCCTTGGCATCTACCAACAAGTGGCTCACTCATTAATTTGACATTAACAATGCTTTCTTGCATGGTGACCTTAAAGAAGATGTCTACATGGTTCTCCCTCCTGGTGTTAAGCCTTCTAAACCCAATCAAGTTTGTAAGTTGGTTAAGTCTCTTTATGGGTTAAAGCAAGCTAACAAACAGTGGCACGAGAAATTAATTTCTTTACTTATGCTCCATGGTTATAAACAATCTTTTGTTGATCATTCATTGTTTACTAAGTCTACTGCTTCATCTTTCACTGCCTTGGCTATCTATGTATTGTTAGTTGGTAATTCTATCACCGAGTTTTCATCTATCAAGACAGCTTTGAATACTGCCTTTGGAATTAAAGATTTGGGTGTTCTAAAATATTTTTTGGGTTCTGGGATTTGAGATTCTCACTCTTCAAAGGGGATTTCTCTTTGTCAAAGGAAATATTGCCTAGATCTCTTGATTGATACAGGTTTTTTGGGAAGCAAGCCTGCCTCAACACCTTTTAATCCCTCTTGCAAGCTTCACCAAGATTCTGGACTAGCATACTCAGATGCTGCAGCATACCGAAGACTAGTTGGTAGATTGATTTATTTGACCAATCTAGACCTGATATTACATTTGCAGTTCAGCAGCTGAGCCAGTTTATGTCTCAGTCTACTGTTTCTCATTTTAAGGCAGCCACTAGAGTTCTCAGATACTTAAAAACATCCCCAGGACGTGGCCTCTTTTTTCCTAGGCAGAATGCTATACACTTACAGGGGTTTAGTGATGTAGATTGGGGTACATGCATTGATATACGACGCTCTATTTCTGGTTATTGTTTCTTTATTGGGTCTTCATTAATTAGCTGGAGATCCAAGAAACAAGTCATAGTTACTAGATCTTCTTCTGAAGCTGAATATAGAGTCTTAGCATCAGCAACATGTGAACTCCAATGGCTTATCTATCTTCTTTAGGATCTTCATGTTCATTGCACCCGAATTCCTACCTTGTTTTGTGACAAACAAAGTGCTCTACATATTGCTGCCAACCCTGTGTTTCATGAAAGAACCAAACACCTTGACATTGATTGTCACATTGTGAGAGAGAAATCTAATTCTGGACTTGTGAAGTTACTTCCTGTTTCTACTCATGGCCAGTTGGCAGGCATTTTCACCAAAGGGCTGCTGCCTCACAAGTTTCTGCCCTTTATTTCCAAGCTTGGTTTGCTCAACATTTTCCAACCCACAGCTTGAAGGGGGTATTGGAATATATAGCTGATATATTAGGTGTATTGTTTTAGTTAGTTAGTAACTTTGACAACTGGTAATAGCTGTTATTAATTCAGTTTTTACCCTTTGCATAAATAACCTTTGTACAGATTATTTCATTATTGAATGAGTATGTGATTTCCTGTTCACTCTTTCTTCTCCTTCGAGTTGCTCTACATCTCGTTATATCATGGATCCCATTTTCTCAAGGGAAAGTAACTGCTGTATTAAGCTTAATGTTGTTGGTGCAGCACCTTGTTTTGGGTAGCTTGTAGCTCAAATTGTATCAATATGTTTTGACCATAAAATAATATATTACCCATTGATGAACAGGGAGATATAAATAGGAATGGAACGAAACATATATATAGGATTAGAATAATATATACAGGGACGATATATTGGATTGGCGGTGTTCTAAAATATATATGCAATGTAAAAATAAGAATTGTGAATGTGTATACCTGTGAAGCATCAATGGGGTGCAAAAGAAAATGGAGAAGATGGTCTGATGGATAAAATAGATATAAGGGGAAGAAGGCAGCAAAATTTTCCTTGTGTGAAGTGATAGATGTAAATAAATGATTATATTTTCTTGTATTTAATTACAACTATACACAATTATAGTAGTCAGTTTAGAAGTTAGTTGCAGTTAGTTAGATTACGGTTGAGAGGTAGTTAGTAATCTATTCTTCTTTCTATTGATGTATATATACACCTTCAAGATAATAAATGAGATGAGACTCATTTCAATCAATTCATAACATGGTATCAGTTGAATACGTTTTCCCGCTCTCTCTCTGATCTTGATCATGGTTCATCACTCATCGCAATTCCTCTTTTTCTGGTTCATCGTTTCTTCCTTCTCTTCCTTGATTTCTCTGCTTTTCTCGCTTTAATGGCATCTCCTTCTTCTTCTGAAGATTTGGTTCAAGGTTCCTCTTCTGCGAAATCAGCACCAACACTGGTTTGGTTTCGGAACCTTTGCATGAAGAATCTGTTGGGTACCAGAGTATCGGAATGGTGTCACACAACTAAAATAAGAGACGAGAAAATAAGGAAATGAACACACAGAATTTACGTGAAAAACCCTCAACAAATAAGGGAAAAACCACGGGACAAGGCCAGAAGAATTTCACTATGTGGAAAAATATTACAAGAATACCTCTCACAAAATACCTCACAAATACTCTCACAATACTCTTGTTGAGTATAAGAAACAATAAAAGATGAGAAGAAAAGAAGATTTGGGATGAATAAAAAATGAAGCTTTGGGGTTGTTTTTATAACACCCAAGAACCAAGCCAAAGACAAAACCCACCGATGTGGGACTTGGCTTCAACAATTCTCCCACTTGAAGATTTTGATTGAGCCAATCATATCTTCACACCACTCTTTTACTTGCCCTTCCATGTTGCTTACGTTTCTGATAGGCCATAGGAGGATCGACACCAAATAAACTTGTCAGCATTGATCGGCTTCGTCATCACATCTGCTAGGTTATCTTCGGTGTGAATCTTTTGCATATCCACAGTTCCTTCCTCTACTACTTCACGAATGTAGTGATACCGGGTATCTATATGCTTTGTCCTGGAATGAAAAGCTGGATTCCTTGCAATGTGCAAGGCACTCTGACTGTCACAGTACACAACAATCCTCTGCTGTTTGTGCCCGAGTTCCACCATTAACCTTTGATCCAGATAGCTTCCTTGCAAGCCTGGGTAGCTGCCATGTACTCAGCCTCTGTAGTAGACAAAGCTACAACAGTCTGTAACTTAGATAACCAGCTCACCGCTCCCCCTGCAATTGTGAATACATACCCAGTAGTGGATTTCCTTTTATCAAGATCACCTGCAAAATCTGAATCAACATAACTCCTGACAATGAATTCTGATCCTCCGTAACATAATGCAACATCTGAGGTTCCTTTGATGTATCTAAGGATCCTCTTAACAGTATTCCAATGCTCTCTACCTGGATTTGCCATAAACCGACTAACCGCTCCCCATCGCTTGTGCAATGTCCGGTCCGGTACATATCATGGCATACATAAGGCTTCCCACCGCCGATGCATACGGTACTCGAGACATTTCCATCCTCTCCGCTTCATTGCTAGGACTCATACCGAGGATAATTTAAAATTGACAGAAGCGGGGTAGAAATTGGCTTACGCCTTGCATGTTGAAGCGCCCGCAAGACCTTCCTTAGATAATTCTTTTGAGAAAGCCAAATCTTCCTATCATTTCGTCTCGGTGAATTTGCATCCCTAAAATCTTGTTTGCGGGTCCCAAGTCCTTCATATCAAACTCCCTAGCCAATGTGTCTTTAATTCCTGGATTCGATCTTTGTTGGGGCCTACCACCAACATGTCATCCACATACAACAAACAAAATGATGAAATCATTATCATCAAACCTCTTGTAGTACGTACAATGGTCTCAACTCACCGTTGTAACCAAGGCTAATTATGAAGGAATCAAATCTCTTGTACCAACATCTGCGCTGCTTTAGACCGCATGCAGATTTGGTCAACCTACAAACCAAGTTTTCTTTTCCTTGTTCTTTAAAGCCTTCGGTTGAAGCATATAAATTTCTTCTTCAAGCTCTCCATGAAGAAAAGCAGTCTTTACATCCAACTGCTCAAGATGTAAATCAAATGCCGACACATTGCCAACACTACCCTCGATAGTAGTAAGTCCGACAACCGGAGAAAATATCTCGCCAAAGTCTATCCCTTCTTTCTCGAGCATAACCTTTGACTACAAGTCCGCACGATACCGCTCCACTTGATCATTGCCGTCTCGTTTAATTTTGAACACCCATTTGTTCCGATGGCTTTCCGACCCTTTGGAAGTTCAACAAGTTCCCAAGTCTTATTTCTATGTAGGGCTTCCATTTCTTCTGCATTCTTTGTCATCCATTGAGAAGCATCTAAACTGCTCAACGCTTCTTGAAGAGCCGATGGTTCACCTTCTTCTGGCCAAAAGACAAGATGCATCATGGCAGCCATAACATAGTCCGAGTGCCATGATGGTGCCGTTATCGGCGTGTTGATCGTCGAACTCCTTCATCATTGACCTCATCTGGTTCTTGTTCTATGTGCTCTGGTTCTGCTTCAGAAGAATCATCTTCTTGAGTCTTTCTCTCCAACTGCACTATAGCAGTCTCCTTGGAAGTGCTGTCATTTTTCTGCTCACTTTACGCTTCATTTTCTCGCAAAGACTACATCTCTGCTAATAATAAGCTTATGGGTAGTGGGGTCCCCCAAGCGATACCCCTTGACATTGTCAGCATAACCCAAGAATATACATTTTCTGGATTTTGGATCCAATTTTGTTCTTTCTTGGGAGTTGTACATTACGTACGCAGGACATCCAAACACATGTAAAGAAGAATAATCTACACGCTTTCCTTTCCACATCTCCATTGGTGACTTCAAACCAATCGCTGTTGATGGCGATCGATTTATCACGTAACAAGCGCTTTGATCGCTTCGCCAAAAAGATTTGGCGATCCTGCCGTTCTCAAGATAGCTCTTGTTCTTTCTAGGAGAGTCCTATTCATCCGGATTACGCTACACCATTCTCCGAGGTGTATGTGCAATGCTGAATTGTCTCGTAATACCCTGTTGCTTGCAGAATGTTAGAAAGTTACCATCTACATATTCTCCTCCATTATGCGTCCTCAAGCACTTGATTTTCTTCCCGGTTCAAGCTCTACTTGTGCTTTGAACTCCTTGAATCTGAAACACATCGACTTCTTCTTGATTGGGTACACCCACAATCTCTTGGAGTAGTCATCAATGAATGATACAAAATACTTTGCTCCCCATGGATGTTTCCAAATGACTCCCACACATCGTAATGTATCAAGTCTAGTATGCGTTTGCTTCGGTAGCTACTTTTGCAAATTTCAATCTATCTTTGCTTACTTGTCACACGATTATCACGAAGAAGGGTAAAGTTACCGCCTTGAGCCCGGTAAGAGATTGCGTTCGCAAGAACTTTCAAGCCACGTTCGACATATGGCTCAGCCTGCGATGCCACATCATCGTTGATTCTTCATGGCTCGCTGATGCAACTGATGCATCCGCCTCTTGCAACGTATCTCCCAAAAGCATGTATAGATTGCTTGTGATCTTTTCTGCTTTCATCACCACAAGGTTGCCCTTCACTACTTTCAAGACTCCACCTTCAATATGGATCTTGCACCCGAGGTCATCCAATTGCCCAGTGGACAATAGATTCCTTTTCAAGCGATTCACATGTCGTACCCCTTGTATCTTACGAACAGTACCATCTTGCATCTTTATTCTGACAGTACCGATTCCAACAATTTCTAAGGCGTGATCATTTCCCATAAACACGGATCCTACCGAGACAGGCTCATAAGTACAAAACCAATCACGGTGTGAAGTCATGTGCCATGTCGCACCTGAGTCCACTATCCAAACATCATTGAGTTTCCTTCCACCTTTAGGACTTGCTGCTCCGCTTATACAGATTTCTCCATCATCCGAGGTACTTGCAACACAACCTTGAGAGGTTGATGCTCCCGAGGTCTTCTCTCCATTCTTCTTGTTCCAACACTCCTTCTTCAAGTGCCCTCTCATGCCACGCTTATAGCATTTGAGATTCTTTCTTCTTCGAGATTTTGATCTACCATGATCTTGGCTCCCACTGGGGCCACGTTAAGCTGATCGCCTCTCGTCATCGATAAAGCTTCGCTTGCTTGAACTTTCGACCTTTCCTCCTTATTCTTGCGCTGGATTCTTCTTCAAGAATTGCACCCTAACATCATCAAAGTGAAGAGTGTCGTGACATTATTGTTTGTAATGTTGATGATGAGTTGATCATCTGAATCCGTAAACTCAAGTAAAAGTTACGCACGTTCATTTTACGCTATTTTGAAATCGATCTTTGTGGTGAGCAAATAGCGTGTTCAGGTGTTAATGTGATCCGTCACCAATGTGGATTCACTCATTCAAGAGTGTAGAGTTTCCTCTTCAAGAATATTCTTGTGTGAAGTGACTTAACCTCGTACAATTTGTTAAGTACATCCCAAATCTCCTTTGCGCCTTCTTTTCTACAACACTTGACAAAATCGAATCCGCCATTGCTAGGTGCAAATTGGCAACAAAGATTGCCATCCTTCTCTTTCCACTTTTCATCACCATATCTGCAGTGCGCCTTCAATTGCTTCCAAGCAATTATCCTTCCTCAAAATCGCCGCCACCTTCAATTTCCACAGGGAGAAGTTACTCCCGTTGAACTTACTATCTCAAATTTTCTTTGCCATGGTTGTACACGAACCAAACCGGATTACACTATTTCACCGTGAATAAGACAAAGATAATCGTGAACAGATTGTGCACGTATCCCGTATACCGTAACAAATCCAAAGATATGTTAACAATTCTTTGTAAAGTATACAACCACACGTATGAATAGTAATCAGTATATGGGAATACTATCGATAATCTTTGGAATAGTGATCGTAGACCGTAAATAGTACACCGTAAGTTCCCAGGGAAAGAGGTGGGTCACCAATGGACACGCTTAAATACCAAGTCTTTCCTTAGCCGTAACTTTTCCTAGACATGCACTTCTACACTACCACACTATTTCCAAAGAACAATTCTTTTCGATGTGGAAGATCGCACAATGCCGCAACCACAGAGCATACTAAGAACCGACACCTTCCTAGAGTGGCCTTGTGGAATAGTATCACCAACCTTGGAGCTCGATACCACCGTTAGGTACCGTAGTAACTAATGGTGTCACACAACTAAAATAAGAGACGAGAAAATAAGGAAATGAACACACGTAATTTACGTGAAAAACCTCAACAAATAAGGGAAAAACCACGGGGCAAGGCCAGAAGAATTTCACTATGTGGAAAAATATTACAAGAATACCTCTCACAAAATACCTCACAAATACTCTCACAATACTCTTGTTGAGTATAAGAAACAATAAAAGATGAGAAGAAAAGAAGATTTGGGATGAATAAAAAATGAAGCTTTGGGGTTGTTTTTATAACACCCAAGAACCAAGCCAAAGACAAAACCCACCGATGTGGGACTTGGCTTCAACAGAATCTTTCAACCCTTACTATATACATCCAAACAAAAATCCTTCTTTGGTTCTCGTTTCCCCTATTTTGGAAGGTCCGAATTATTATTGTTGGGCTCAAGCCATGGTTATGGCTCTGGAAATGGAAAACAAACTTTTTTGTTGTTGATGGTTCTATTCAAAAACCGCTTTCTTCTGATCCAAATTATCCAATTTAAAGTTAACGTCTAGGTTGAGTAAATAGTACAACATCGTTTCAGAAGTTGAGAGTGACAAATTAAAACAAAATTGATCTGGACCATTGAGTCGATCTGACAGCTGATATTTTCTTGATAGTGTGAATGCTTGAAACCCTTAACAGAAGGGAATCCCCATCCGATATTTTGGCAAGTTGCTCACAATAATAAATGGAGCGCTCTCACATCAAATTAGATTTAATTTGTTACATATATTTCAAAAACTAAATGAAAAATTACATTTCTATGAAAAACTGCATTAATAATAGAATTTTTTTTATTATACAATTAATAAAACATTCCCTCTGGTCCAAATTATAAGAAACAACACTTTTTTTTGGGTTTTTCAATGAGTTATTCAATAAACCAAATACATGAGTTATTTAATGAACAAAAAAAGTGTTGTTTCTTATAATTTGGACCGAAAGGAATATATCTTAACTGTGAATTTCAAAAATAAATTAAAAATTTCATTTTCTTCCGGTATCTATGACATGTTTTGATGTAGTTTATTTTTAGAAAAAATACCCAAAATAGTCCCTAAAAATTACAATGAGACCCAAAATGGTTCTTGAGGAATGAAAAGTCCCAAAATAATCCCTGAAAATTACAAACGTAAGATACGTTAGTCCTTCCGTCAATAGTCATAAAAAAATCTGACCGAGATGATGTAGCATGTTAAGTGCATATGTGCCCTGTTATTCTTTGCCACGTCGTATGAATTCGCCTACGTGTAATATGTTTAAGCCCAATTTGGTTCCTGTGATTGAAACATTCAAAAAGGGACAAATTCGTCCCTATGTAAAACAGCCCAAAATGGTCATGTGTAAAAAACCCCAAATCAGTCCCTTCTTCTTCTTATTTTTCTTCAACCTTTATATCTGAACCCCCCTTTTCTCAAATCCTCCATGTATGCGTTTTTGTGCTCCTCATAAACCAAATATAAAGGAACCATTTTTTTGGTACAAGGCATTTTTCTTTCAATCGCAGAAGTTAAATCACAGTTTCATTTTTCTTTCAATTTTTTTGGCACGTTTTTCTTTCAATGTAAGGAAGAGATTTTGGGTAGTGAAGTGAGATTGAGAGAAGAATCTCAATGGATTTGAACATTTACTCAATGAAGGGTTTGAATCTTTAACGTAATCAAGCTCACACAAATTGTAAGTTGGCATCCATAATGGCCCTGCTGCTTGAGTGCTTGGAACTGGAATTGAGCACAGTGGTAGTGAGTGAGTGTCCTTTGTTGTGAAGGTTCACCTTTAATTACGTGGCTCCTTCTTACTTCCCTAGGGACGAATCTGTTCCTTTTTGAATGTTTCGATCACCAAAAATGATATTTGTACACATATTTTGACACAAAATACGACACACCATATATCCGTACGTGTACGGATCGTATATCCGTACATGTACGGATAACATTTTTTTTTCAATTTTTTTTTAATTTTTTTTAGATTTTTTTTAACTGTTTAAAAAAATATTTGGCATTCACCAGATAATATGAACCATTAACCCGATAAATGAACTTCGTTAACAAGATAAATAATGAACTTCAGGGTTGACATTCACCAGATAATATGAACCATTAACCAGATAAATGAACTTCGTTAATCAGATAAATGAACTTCGTCAATCAGATAAATAATTCACCAGATAATGTGAACCATTTATTTATCTAGTTAACGAAGTTCACTTATCTGGTTAATGGTTTATATTGTCTGGTGAATGCCAACCCTGAAGTTCATTATTTATCCTGCTAACGTTTCATTTATCCGATTAACGCAGCTTTATTATCGGTTAATGACAATTTTTTTAAACAATAAAAAAATCTAAAAATAAAAAAATTTGGAAAAAATATCATGTCCGCATCAGACGGACCAGATGTCCGTGAAGACGGACTTTGTGTCCTATTTTGTGTCCAATTAACAGGACTCTTCTATCACAGGTACCAAATTGGGCTTAAACATATTACACGTAGGCGAAGTAATATGACGTGGCAAAGGATAACAGTATACTGTATGCACTTAACGTGCCACATCATTTTCGTCAGTCAAATTATTTGATGGCAATGATAGAGGGACTAACGTGTCCGACGTTTATAATTCTCAGAGATCATTTTGGGACTTTCCATTCCTCAGGGACCATTTTGGATATTTTCTCTTATTTTTATATTGGCGGCAAACACTACGTCGTTTTATGGTTTTATATCCTTAACAAAAAGACACGGATAATGAAGTTAGTCTATCCATTCATTTCCACACATTCCATTCCACTACACTGTACTTTACTTCTTGTGGCGCTCCTTTTTTCGTTCTTCTTCCCTCCCTCACTAAAATTCCATTTCTCCCATTACTTCCATCTTCGTACACTGTGCTTTCTCCATTCCTTATGGTAATCCATGACCATAACCTTCCCCCTTTTCTTCTTTCATTCACAATTATGTAGGTTATTCTGGCTTGCTTCCTAATGTAAATGCATTAATTTATTTGACACTGCAAAGCAGAACCATTTTAGGCATTCAATTGATGCAAGAAGTAACAAATTTCTGAACTTTTTAGTTCATGGAAGTTGTAGAGGCAAAATCTTCATCTGGGTATGGTAAGCCTCCATGGGTATTTAGAGGCAGGTATGTGTGCAAATGTAATTAACTATCTTTCTTTCCGTTGCTATACTATATGTTGTGCTTTGTAATTGTGATGATACTAACTGGTTTTTTTTTTCTGTGTGTGGGTTTATCAGTGCCTGGTATCAGCTGCATCTTGTGAAAGCAGACAAAGCTCGAGCATGCATTCCAAAAGACTTCAAATTGGTTGAAGCCTTTGGGTAAGTGCGTACTTAATTTACTTATGGAAGTTGCTAACGGGAAGTTATTTTTTGCTTGTTTATAATTTCATGAATTATAAATCCAAACACTTCGATTGGATTTGTAAACTATGTCATTTTCAATTGAAATCTTTTGAACTTCTAAAATCTAAAATTTGATTTTGAAATTTGTAATTGATGAGTTAACTCATTATTTATAATTACAGATACACTCTTGGTGGGTTTTTTCTAGCCAGTTATGAGGACAGTCCAGTTGGTATCTTTGATGAGGTTCTGTTATATATATATATATATATATATATATATATATATATATATATATATATTTTTACTCTCAGATTTTTCTTCCCATTTTATTTTTTAAACAGTTTTTCATAAATTACGACGGTATTTAGAAATTCCAAGTTATTAAACGGCCTTTGGTTAATTGAATTTGTGTTGCTGACATTAGAACTTTGTGATGGGTAGCAGCTTGTTGTGATTGCAGGACTTGTCTGGAACCGCCCGACATCCTGCGCGTATGTCCCAGCTTTTCATTTCTATTCTTAGTAATATAATATATTATATTATTGCATCATTCCCGTTCTTCTATTATTTACTACTAATTTAATTAAAAAAATGAGAAGAATGGGCTAAACAGTACTAGTTCCAAAATCATAAAAAAAAGGAAATAAATTATACATTTCAAAAGATTAGCCTATTAGTTGCCCAATCAAAATTGGTTTCGATTGATTAATTCCAAAAAGCCTACAGTGGATAACAAATCTTATCCCCTTCAAAGCTTCACCACACCAGTGATATCACTTTATATTGTTCAAGAATCAGGTACCACGCTAACTGCCCAATCAAAACTATGCATCGCTGATGTGGGTAAGATGAGATTCATGCATTGGGAAGGAGGAATTTTCATAGTATATTCTTATTATGATACCCCAATCTAATTAAAGTATAATATAAAGTACAATCTTCATAATGCCTTACATGCCCAAAATTTATATCAAGTTTCTTATGTCTTTGTGGTTAAATTCTTAAATCAAATAATGATATATTGATAGATTTTTATAATTTAGCAAAATATTCATAATCAAAACTATAATATTAAAAAAAAAGTATATAGATAGAGACGCCATTATTTGATTTGAGAACTTAGTAGGAAGGATATAAAACATTTGATAAACTTTAGTCCTACACTCCTGCTTTATAATATATAACCTAGACTAGATGCTTAATGTATATATGATACTCCATAATCAACCGATAATTTTTTACATAGTATTGTCATAAATTTTTTTTGTTCTTGTAGACATTCACAAACTTGTATAGGTCTCAATTATTCAATGATCACGGGAAAAACTTAGACACCAAATTTTAATATATTCTTGTACAGATACATTGTACTAGACATTCAGGAATCAGGAGGTTATTCAGTAGACTTGAACCCCATGTTTAACGAATTTTATATGTATAATGGAGAATCACAGTGGACATAAACTTTTATATATACTTTCAATTCAAATCATTGCATAAGAAAACACGGGTGAAAATCTCCTGTCTCACTTTCCTGTAACATTCTATGTCCTTCTCCAATGACAATTTGCCGCGTAATAAAATTAAATTATAACTTATTAACACATATGCATATTCTCATCCTTTGATTAGTGGGAGACAGGAGACACCATTTTTTGAGACATCAGATATTTGTTCTGCAATTCGTGAAGAATTAATTTTGTTTATCACATACGAAATTTATTTTCTTCTCTTGGTATACATAGATGTAGTTTTAAAGACTTGTATCTTTAATTTCTATTTATTTTTTGTCAAAAGATGGGCAACGAGGGTGTACGTGAACAACGATGAGGCTTGTTATCACGGGAGAAAGGTGGGAGATGAAAATTCCTAGATGCCTACGAAATAGCTTTTATCAAATTTTGTTGAATTTTACATTATTCTAAAGGGAGAATATAAAATTTTATAAGTTTTGCATAATAACTCATCGATGATGTTCCACCTGTAACTGGCATATATTTAAGGCTTTAAGTTATACCTGTGAAATGTTCTCTTTACTAGGCCAATCTCCATAGTAAACTAAACTTTTGTGCTTGATTTTGGTATTACCTTGTCATTGGTGTTGTAACTTGCACATTTTCTACAGGAAGTGGGGCTTCCAAGTCAGGTGGCTAGATTTTCCAAGGTAATTTTTTGACCTAGTGCATCAATGTAGTTCACTCTTTGAGAATGATCAACTTCCCTAAAGGATTCCAACCAAAAAAAAAAAAAAAAAACTGCCCAAAAGGATTGAAATCATGTCTTTCTTTTTTTGTTTTCCCTTTTCTGTCATTCTATTGGGGAAAAAAAAAAATTTCAAACAAAATAGTTAACAATCAAGAGTGCAAAACCAACATTGAGTTGGTTGAGGTGGTTAGTGGTCTCGACCCCCTAGTGAAGAGAACAAAATTCAAATTTTAGGAGTGACCAATTTGAGAAGCTGAGAAATTAAGGGTTAATTCCCTCGCTCATTCAGCCGAATAAGAAATTAATCTCATAGCCGGTCCAAATAGCCGAAATTTTGCACAGATACCCCAATTGACCCACTGGGGAGCTAAAATCCCTAATTATAGTGGGTTTTGAAAGGGGAAAAAACAATTGTGTGCGCAGAACTTAGAAGAAAATTTCTAATAATTTGTCTTTTTTTTTTTTTTTAGCATTCTACTCACAAAACAATAATTAAGTGTGCAGAAGTTAGAAGGAAAATTTCTAATAATTTGTCGTTTTTAGCATTCTTACTCATACTTTTCAGTATGATGGTAAACTCTTATTGAAACTGAACCTTATGAATGGATGCATTATACTGTTGCTCAAGTACTAAAACAATAAAAGATTCAAATTCTCTCAAGTCTAGACTATAACTATACACTTGGCATACATATGTTAATTTCTTCATCACTCAAACAGACAATTACAGCAATCTCAAGACAACCGAGGGGCAGGAGTGAATTTTTCAATATGATTGGAATTGGTGCTGAGTTCTGCAATCCGAAGGATCCCCTTAATGTTCAAGTAACAAAAATCAAATGCCTTGACGCAGCAGATACTTGTAATATCAGTCTCACAAGTACTAGTGAGTGAATTTTGTTTTGGGGTATACATCTCTGGTTTGTTTTGTTGCTTTCTGAATGACTCATTGCATACATTTGCTTCAATTTTCACTGTAAAATAATTAAGAGTATACACTATCTCAGAACCACTGTTAAACAAAGTGGGTTCTAGGGTGGACCATTTTAGTAGGTGGTCCACGTGAACTGGTACTTGAAAAAATAGTCAGAGGCTTTGACGACAACCTCATATTCACGGATGAGACGGTGACCTGATTGATGCCGCTTCGACAAAAAACAAGAGAAAACGAATATAATTTGAGTTTTGAGACACTCATATTCGAGATCATCGAGGATGGCGAGCTTCTCTTCCGGGGACATCGTCGATTGTCGTCGTCAGAGTTACGGACGATTTTTTAAGTACTGGTTCACGAGGACCTCCTATCCTAAAATTTGCAATTAAACAAACGTTTCCAAACCCAAACTGTGATACTGCATATTAAGGTGCATGTCATGGTGTTATTAGTTTTAATTCTAGACAATTTGCTCAATGTCACGTGAGGGAAGAAATAGTTATGTTATGCTCCCTAAAATAGTTTTTCATTGTGTTTTATTCGTGTAGTTTCCCTTCTAATTAATTGCAATTGACATGCGGTTTTACTGATTACAAGCATATTGATAGCAGTGCCTGCTTTGACTTTTGACCGCTGGATGGGGCCAACAATCAGAATGTCACTTCCAAGTTTTAGGTAAATCAGTTCATTGAGTCATCATCTCTAGATTCTGCTACCATTGTCTTCAGTTTTCCACAACCAGTAATCATCGATTTGTTTCAAAATTGCAGTGGCGGTACAGAGTATAATCCTAACCTCCTCAAGTACTCTTGCAAAATTGAATGCAGGTTTAGTCCCCTAACTAAAACCCACAAAGAAATTAATCAATATTGCTATTTGCCATTTTCTTGCATAGCATACTTTTCAAATACTACCTCCGTCCCATATATAAGAGACAAATACACTTTCTAGGTTCATTGAATAATTGGTGTATCTGGTCTATAATATAGACCAGATACATCAGTTATTCAATAAACCTAGAAAGTACATTTGTTTCTTATATACGAGACCGGAGGAAGTATTGTGCTTTTTTGACATATGTGACTGCCATCAGTCTAATATAACTTTTGAATGGAAATATTGAAATAGGGTGCAAGCAGTGCAGCCATTGAAGGCTTCAGTAGCATTCCCTTTAACAAATGATGATGACACAGAACAGCAATGTTTAGAAGAGTATGGAGAGAGTGTCCATGTGGCTAAAGATCATAAAAATGATGGAGAGAATTTCAGCACATCTGTGATGTTATCGAAACCCGTATTAGCACTTAAGTTTAATCAAATGAAGATGCAGGTAGAAGCTCCCGTTGTGCTTTACCAAAGCTCAAATTGTTTAGAAACTACTGTAAGCTCTGTTCCATAAACTGTGTAGTTCTACAAAAAGAAAAATGAATATTTGTTTGACTTTTGATGCAATAACTCTTGCTTACGAATGTAACTAGTATTAGGTCACGGGTCGATAAACCTTATTTGTTAGTTATTATGGTTACGCTTTTTATTTTTTTTCCCATTCTACAATTGAAGTGAAGAAGTCAGAGACAAAGTTATTGTCACTTTCCGTCTATTTCTATCACTTTGCTGTAGCAGATATTGGTAATTTGAGAAAACAGAAACAAAATGAGTGGACCTAAAAAAAAATCTGAGGCTTGCTTCCTTCTTTTGTTTGTTAAAGCTGAGATAATGTAAATGCTAATGACTAATCAATGCATTAAAACTAAACTGGTCGCTTTGATTCTGTGTATTATCAAAAATCTGGAACTCTTCATGTAAATCTCATCTAATAACAACAAATTTATGCCAAGAATAAGAGGAACTTGTATATAATAAAGAGAGAGGAGAAAAAGTTGCCACAATATGAAGACCACCAATTATCTATTCTTCAATGGAATAAGGCCAAGTTAATGCTTAGTGCTTACTGTCTCATGTAACACTTCATAGGAAAAAGCCACTGACATATCAGGCTTTTAAACAATGAGCTGGAGTGGATGAACAAACATAACTTTTAGTGAATTTGAGGTGATTGATTCGCTGATTTAGGTGCTTGTTGTATGTGCTAGTTTGTGATTTGTCTTGTAGAAATGTTGGATTATGGAGTTAGATGTTAGGTGCTACGAATTGTTGTAACAAAATGTAGTGACATGATGTGGAGGTTAGGTGCATCTAGCTACTGTTTAGAAGTGTCTGTTATGGTAGTATCTGGGTTTGGTGCAAGGTGTAAGTGTGATAAAAGTCATGACGTCATGTATGGTGTAAGCAACTCTGCTGTCATAGATGTAATTGGGTTTGGCGCAGCTTGTGCCCAGCCTTGTATTCAATGAGATAATTTGGCCTTTCAAAAAAATAATGACAGTATGAGGATGGGGAAGGGAGCAATTTCCCCTACAATTTTCTATTAAGCTGATATCTAAGAAACCAAGTTTGAAAGAGGGAGTATAGAACCATTATACTTGTTTGCTGTAAAAGGAAAACTCCACAACTCATAATAAAAAATAAAAAAAGCCAAAATCTGACATAAGAGTAACCACAATTCCGTTTGTCGAGAGTATCAAAATTCCAGCGAAATACAAATATCAGAAAAAATGTATACTACTGAACCTAATGACCAGCAACACATCATGATATGTCAGTAAACTGAATCATAAAAAAAGGGTATCTCCCATGGTTATCATTGTCTTACAGAAGACAGAAATTTAAAAAACTTCATATGTTATGGTCTTCAATGGTACTGACTCTAGGCATCACAACCTTTCCAAAATCTGGAAAAAAAACACAAACAGATATCTCCATTAGTAATAAATTTTGTAGACTGTATATTCTGCTACAGACATGTGTTTGTATATATGAGTACAGTGCAATGAAGGATGACAAATATAGATTTCGAACCTGTTATTATTAATCTCCTAGAGGTTGTCAAAAACTTCTCGGTATACAACATTTTTTTGTCAATGTGCATACGTTCTCATCATCATCCAAAATCAAAATCTTCAAACCCTTTTTTGATTTTACTCTGGATACATCAACATAGAGTTGACTATGTGTAAAAACTGGTCGTGGAAGATACAGTCCTACCTTAGAAAGTGACTGACCTTGACTTTTATTTATTGTCATTGCAAAACAAAGACATAGGGGAAATTGCCTTCGATGGAATTTAAATGGGAATCCAGAATCAGAAGGTACCAAATCCATCCTTGGAATAAGGATTCTTTCCCCAATATTTTTGCCAGTGATAACTGTTGCTGTTATAATATTAGTTCCTAAATCATTCACCAGCAACCTTGTTCCATTACACAAACCACTTGCCTAGTCAATATTCCTCAAAAGCATCACAGGTACTCCAGGCTTTAGTGTCAATCGGTGATTTGGAATCCCAAAACATTTAATGTCATTCAAAAACTCTGAGGTAAACCACTCGCTTTGAAGCTTATAGTCTTCATCTGATTGGCAGGGTGTGTCGAAACTGAAATAGTCTTTTTCATTTCCAGGAAACAAAGAGAGAATGAAGTCATTAACTTGTTCCACACATTCTAAAGTTGGAGCAAGGATTGCTTGCTCTTCAAAGAAGTTACTGCTTGTCATGTTTTGTAATATGTCCGGGTACACAAGTTCCACTAATGAAAGTAACGGGCTTTCACAATGCGAAATCAACAAATATTTTGGTATGTCAATCCTTCACCATTTTCATCCGCATCCATGTCACCATCTCTAATTTTAATGTCACCATCTCTAATTTTAAGTATCCAATCAACAAATTGTTTTATTTCATTAGCAGACTGATCTGTTTTTGTGTTACTTAACCTCATGTTTTTTGTCAGCCTCAAAACCTTGCAACTTTTCCATATCTCTCAGGAGTTAATTGTTGCTTTAACAATACCATGTCTTGATCCTTTTCTAACCACAAGCAATATTTGCCTGAAATCCCAACCCAAAATAACAATTTTTCCCCTAAATGGTTTGTCATTATTGTCTGCATATCGGACTCTTATGAGATCCCTCATAGTTTGATCGAAAACCTCAAAACAAAATCGATTCATCATTGGAGCTTCATCCCATATGATTAATTTTGCTTCTATAAGAAGCTTTGCTCGAAGGCTTCCTTGCTTAATATTGCAAGTTGATTCCTCATTGATGACCAATGGAATACAAAAAGTGGAATGAGCAATCCTTCCTCTTGGTAACAACAAAGAAGCAATACTAAAGTGAATAGTTATCACAAGAAATGGGGGTTTGAATTGTGACTTGTTAAAAATCCTGCACTTAAAACAATTTAACTTGCTCTCAAGACTATTCTTGGAGTTGATTAAGTTTGTAATGCAGCAGATAAACTTACTTAAGTTACTGAATCACTAATACAAGGTGTTAAGTAATTTAAATGTAGATAAACAGAACCACATGCAATGATTTAGGCACTTTGTGAAATATGATTCTGCAGCCTTTTCAATGAAACAGATTCTTTGATTTTAAGTGAAGTATGTGAAGTGTCACAAGTGATATAATAAAGATGAGTGAAGAGAAATAACACAAGATGTATAGTGGTTCACCCCAAACCTTGGGCTACATCCACTCCTCACCCCCAGTGAGTATTTTCACTATTTCCTAAATAGTTACAACACTTATGACCACACATTGGCCTTACAAAAGTATTGTTTTCTTCAGCCTCTTCAAGTTATTCTAACACAGAAACTTACTCCAGTTCATGACCTGTCCTCTTTAGAAGAACTCCTCACCAACATTCACCAAGCAAAGTAGCTTGATAGGATTTAACAAAGACCTAACAGATAAAAGGATAAAGTGTTTTGGGGTGTTTAGACTTGATTACACAGATGGAAAATATAATCTAAGACATTGTGTTTACAAGCAAAGAAGCACACTAAAATATCCCCACATAAATTCTATAGAGTGTACTTGAGTAAGTTGAGAGGCAGTTGGTTTGACAATTTGAATTGATGCAACAGTTGATGCTAGCTCTCTCAATCTTTCCAGTCTTCCATTTCTTATATTTATAGACCTGATTATGTCAATATAGCCGTTGCAGAACCGTTTAGAGACCTTGGAAAGGTTTTGTGCAGTGTCATGAGTGGCATTGCAAAAAGAAGATTTGCTTTTCTACCAATTATCAGTCCTGTCACACTGTCACTTTTGCTTTTAGAACCTTCTTTTGCAGAACCTCCTCATTTGCAGCAGTAACAACAACTTCCTCTTGCAATCAGTGAATGTTCTTCATAAATGACTTGGTGTGCTAATAAATGCAATCACTTGATGCATTTAATTTGTCCCTCTGTTAATGAAACCTGTTTGTGCTGCACACGAGAGTAAGTTTGTTAAACTTACTCACCCTGAGCAAGTTTACAGACAGTTACTTAATCACTGAAGCTTGGATTTCTTTATTCTTCAAATGTCTTCAGGACTTTGTTGCATGTAACTAGCCATATTGCTGCCCTTAAATACCGTCATAATTTTCTCAGATTCTCAGGGTTAATCACCATTGTCTTCTTGCTTGACATGTTCCTTTGTTTCTTTCTTTGCTAACACTTACTCAATTTGGAATGTTAGAATAACAAATGAGCAGATTAACTTAAGCTCTTTTCATAGAGTTTGTTTATCATCAAAACTGAATTTTGAGAGTTTGTTTCAACAAATACAGCTGGAAGCTCGTAACATTGAGGATAATTATTCCCTGTGACCTAAGAGCAGCAGACAATGTTTTCCAAAGAAATGTCTTCCCAGTTCCACCATAGCCATATAAAAAAAAGAATCCTCCAGCTTCAGATAAGACTGATCTCATGATTGTATTGTAAACACTCAATTGTTCATCTATCAACAATTGTAATAGAGATGCATGTAGTTCAGCTAACTCAACTCTATCATAGTTTAACCCATCCACAATGAACTTATTTTGAAAGTCAAACACATCTGGAAAATATGGGAACGGTAAAGAACAATAATCCTTTAGAGATCTTCCATTTGACATTAATAGCGTTTCCAATTCGATGAGGCAAAGATTTTTCAATTCACTATCTTCAATTTGAAGACCTGGAAAAAAAAACACAGTATATCAAAAATATGCAAACACGATACATAGATATCAAAAGTTATTAAACTTTAATTTGGAATATGTAATGTCTTTCTTCTGTGATATAGAATTCTATCAGCTATCAATTTTCAAGTGGAGTCCCAAACAACATCTGGCTTTTTCATTGTGCTCATGCCCAACAATGTAACAAAAAATTTCCTCAATTGATTTTCAGAAGACATTTCACTGGCCTCTTTAATTGCATCAATGTATTCTTTGTCATCCGCTAACAAACCCAAGGCATAACATGCCTCTTGGAAAGTGTTGTAGGTCTTGCCATTGACCGTTCTAATACTTTCATGGTCAATACAACCTTTTTGGCTTGTCAATAATATCCTCATGTAGTATAATTCACCTGTACAGAACATAGGTAAGCCTTCCAATAGTAAAATCTTGTTTCGTTGGTTGCCATCTTTTCTGTTGACTAAAATAAACAAACTTTGTAGGAAACTCTACAAAAGTTAGATTCTTTCCCTCATTGTAAGTTTTATTTGCTTCAAACCAAGCCAAAAACATTGTATGCACATCTTCATTGTTTACAACAACTTCATCAATTGTGTCCTCATTTTTAAATAGAATTGATTGCTTGTTTGGAAGATGAAAATATAACCTTTGAATAGGTGGCCACCTCTCATGAATATCAAAGGAATAAATTCTCCAAGCCGCCTCACAAGGAGATAGATATCTGCAATCATAATACTGTTTGATCTCATCAACAACAGCTGATTTTTAAGAGTTTCTAGAATCATTAGCTATCTTCATATTGGCTTGGTCAGGACCCTTGTTCACATATTTAAACAAATACTTGATGGAATTTGATTTATTGCAGTATTCTATATTCACATGTCCTTGATACCTCATTAAAAGAAGGGACTATAAGGATCGACACTCCTGCTATCCAACTTGATTCCATTTTTGTGTACAAACATCCCAGAATCACGATGCTTGTAGCATGAATAACCACCATCATCAATGGTAGTTGTAACACCCTGTTTCTGGAGCACTACAGTGTAATAATTTAAAACCCTAAACAAGTACTTAGGCAATATACTGAAAATAATAGTTTATTTCAAACTGAATATATGGTCACATACGTACGTAAGATTACATATTTAAGGAACCCGTGTCTAGGGCCCACGACCTATTCAAACTTTGACTTATTGGCCGTGACACGTAATTGAAGAGAGAGACTCTTACTGAGTACCCTCTGTACACTCCACGATACTAGCGATGCCTTCATCAAGTCCATATTATTCTATTTTATGTGAAAAAGAACATACAATACAAGAAAAATAGAAGGAGCCAAGAAACACATTACACACTATAAAAGTTAGAAAGCAGGGATAGAAAGTATATACAAATGGCACACATGCAAGCAAGCACAACAAACTCTCGCGTCTACCCAGGTCATACTCACTATCTTCTCACCTCCTAAGGCCCTCCATATATCCTATTTCTAACTACTCTGTACTTTTACTAAATTATCAGCTCTAGTGGCATTTGCGTCCCTTTCACTAATCCTAGTCAACTACTTCGATTGTCCCTATAGTTTATCAAGATCTAACCTACCAGCTAAGGCCTAACGGTATTTACCCGAAATTCCTATCACCTCAATAATTCATCTCAATCACAGGCAGAGTCAACAGTCAAAATCAAAGTATTTCTCAAACATCAGACTAGCACAGACAACACATGGCTTAATCCTAGCGTCGCTATGGGTGACCATTAACTAACATATTATTCAGCAACATAGTCACACATACACCAGCAATCATATATAGTCAGCAGCATAGTCACACAATTAGAAACAATCATATTTAATCAGCACCATTTCAATCAACATCATCAGCACCACATCAATCAGCATCAGTCATCCATACCATGTTATTATCTACCCATAGATATCAGTAAATCATTCCTAAAGTTTACAGACCTCTGACAACTATCTTCAGCTATCATAGGTCACAACCCCTCTCCTGAGGTGTTGCTGTTATCAACCGCTAGTAGGGCTTAGGTCACCCTACGCACATTTGTATGCACTACTCTATCCTACAATTCCTAGAGTGTAATGTTTCTTGCTCCCGCCTGGTTAGAAGATCGCTAAAGCTGCCGCCACTCTCTGTACTCTTGCCACACTTGCTACTCGCACTCCTACCTAGCCTGTTAGGCCTCCCTTCCTCTTTTCCTCTCGTCCCCGAGGATAGCCTACTAAGAGCTTTCTGATGCACAGGATCCTCACTTGAGGCAAGTGCAGAGCATACTAATTTCTTAGAGGAAATGCCTAGAGAGAGAAAGCTAGAGAGAGAAGAGGTTTTGGCTCGAATGGCAATGGCGGGGTGAACGCCTATCTATAGGCGAGCTACAACACCATCGCATCGCGATGGACTCCTCTCACAGGGACCATCACGTCGCGATGGTACCTTCCAGAACCCTCTGGATGTACACGTGGCGAAGATCCAAGGGTGATCACCATCGAGTCACGATGGTCACTTCACTAGTCCCGTCGCGTTGCGATAGTTCCAAGGGAGAAATATCTAATTTTTCTCCTTCTAGAAGCTTCTGGGGTGATATGCACCTTCTTAGGGGCATTTTCGTCCTATTAATTATTTCTAGACATTTCCTAAGGTTTATGGCCTCACTTTATGCTCATTTTATCCCTAATTAAAGTTTTTAACACCAGTTTATCACCTAATCACCGATCTAATTATACTTCTAATATTATTCAAGATTATTTTAAAAAAGGGATGTTACAGCACTAATAGATTGAAAATTTTTGGGATAATACTTGGAACATTTCCTTCCTTTCATGCAAGGTGACTTCAAGTTAGCAACCCCACATGGACCATGTATCATGTATGATGCAACAACATTGGCCAACTTTGGATACAAATCCGGGTGAGGTAGTTTAGCAGAAATGACCTTGTCAATATTTGTTCCATTCCTCAATTTGTTGTCACCATCCAACCACAATAATATATGTGCATGCGGAAGTCCTCATTTTTGAAACTCGACAGTGTACATTCCTAATATCAGTTAAAAATTCAATTAAAAAATAATAAATATAAATTACAAAATTATATAAAATATGTATTAAAACTTGCTTGCATTAACCTTTCCTAATATTTCTTTCTTTTTGAAGTCTGTCATCATTTCATCCAGCTTCATTTTGAATACTCTACACACAATATCAGGCCAATCAACTACTGTGAGACCCCTTTCAGAAACAAAATCACATATTTCACTCCAATTTGTGTTACATGTAACAGTAATGAATAAATCGGGTATCCAAATCTTTTACAGATAGCCATAACATCCTGGCAGTTATTGAACATGTATCTCATACCACCGGTAAAAGATGACGACAATATCATACGCTTCCCAACTGAAGAAGGCTCAGTTTCTCCTCTATTAACATCTTCTTGTAACCCACTAAGAACATCACATCTTTTTTTTTCCGATTGTGTCTTAAGAAAGACTGGCACTGGGCCTTTATCATAGTGTAACAATCAATCAAAAATTGTTGAAACAATCTTCTTGCAATGACAATGTTACCAAATTCATCATCTATTTCTTGGATTCTAAATGCAATGAATTCCCTCATGGAAACACGAAGTCTTTTACAAACCTGGGAATCATCTTCAGAATCTCTATACTTAATATCTTCTTGATATCATTTTCTCCATAAGGAAATAGTAATGGATATTGCAAGGGGATAAACACAATATGTGTTTCATGAAGCCTAGTCAACTGGCCTGAAAAAGCTTTGACGATAATGTCTCTCCTAACATCCATGCTACTGAAGTCATCCACTATCAAAGCTGCCACTTCATTTGATGTAGGAATATTAAGCATCCTTGAATCCGTGGATCGATTTCAAAACAACCTCAAACTGAAACTTGACTATGCACCTTGCATTACATAATCTCTGAGTCTTCTAAATTCCTTAGCAAGTTTGTTAAACTCATCAATCATAATAGTTAGATCTTGAAACAATGAATTATCAAACCTTTGTGAATCTTTGTTGGACCTGTTAAGACATATAAAATCATAAATTTATTTTCTAAACTAATAACTTTGCAAGATAGAGTAATAGTACATGACACTTACCCAAAGTTCCGAGTCCTATTTTGTAATTCGTTCTCTGTATCATAAATATATAGTTGTGCAAACTTAGGATTAGATTCGGGTTCTTGCCACAAACTCCCAATTCTGTGATAATTCTGCCCACAAAGTATAAATTGGGGAGGACAACCTCCGTCATTGATTGAAGATTCTATCTTACCCCCAATTGATGTAAATGAGAACATGCTATTATATGCTCTAATATTTTGCGTAAAATGATTGCTTCTATCATCCAGACCACTCATTAAGGAGATGAGTAGTTGTGGAGGCTTGTCTAGGAATTTTAGTTGTTCTTTTCCCTTCTGACAACAAATTGAAAATTACTTTCTTCGCCTTTTCAGATCTTTCTTCAAACCATACATCAGTTGTGCAATACTGACATTGAATTGATGGTTGTCCAAAGTTGACACATGCTGTAAAAAATCAATTATATAGCAACATTTGGGGTATTAGTATTATAGCAACATTTGCACCATTATTAGACTATATTTTGTACCTTGAGTTTCAGCATTTGAATACAATTCTGTTTGAAAGTTAGCTATAGTGTCATCCTAAGGGGGAAAACCTGATTTTTAAAAATTGTACACTTATTAAAACAGTGAAGTTGATGTATTGAGTGATTAGTGTGTAGGCGGTTTTAAAGCAAAATGTTTTGAATATACTAACCCAAGCTAGAACCACTGGCACTGGAATGTTGGTCCTAAAACTGTTGGTCAAAGTTTAATCTAGTTACACCAATTGAATGAAGTACATTGACAGATTTTGTGAAGTATTTGCCATAATAAGAGCTATTTTGGGGATTTAATACTTCTGATAATGCAGAAGATTTTGCACTTGATTCAGAGATAAATGTAATTTGTGGTTGTTTAGCTGTTGATATGAGAAAAATTGTTAGAAATATTCATATACTAATGGAAAACATGTGGTGGACTAATTTTTTCCAAATATGTAAATGAAATTACTAACTTGATGCAGCTTTGGAAGAGAAAATATCACCACGGGATTTGGCAGCATTGTAGTTTATAGTGTTTACTATTGAAGAAAGCGGAGACAACTTTTGTTTATGAAAACTCCTCTGCCTTTTATGAATGTTGCTGCTAGCATCCATACAACTACTATTAGAACTTTAAACTATTACCAACTGCCACATTTCCTTCTTCAAAACAAATAGCATTAAAAAACATTTGTTTATAACATATAATTAGCAAATGAGTAAATGCAAATGCAGATAACAGAAGAAAAATTTTCTACCAGGAGTGAATGGTGACAATGTTATTCTATTTTCGTTTGTCAGTCCTGAAGAAATGGGGGATGAAACTGTGTTGTTGGTGACATTGGAGCTGAGATTAGTCCTTCCTACAGTATTAGCAAATCGCAGATTTCCTGGTTTAAAACAAAAAAAATATAAATAAGCAATGTTTAGGACATTCACATTATTAACTCAAGATAGATATAAAATTTGAAATGATTAAATCTAAAACAAAGCACTCACCATTAGACAGTGGTGTCAATGGTATTCTATTTGAGTTGGCCAATCTGGTATTACGAATATGGGACAAAGACTCCACTTGAATCATATTATGGCCTGAAAGAAATCAATTTCATAAGCTACTTCCATGGAAAGTTGTTGAAGTTGTTTAAAAAAACTGGGAATTTTATTTGCAAAGGGAGAAATCAAGTTAAATATGGAGGTACCTATGTTGACATGATTTTCATTTGACCTTTGCCTCATAATGGCCTTCCTTTTGTTTCTATCATTTTTAGAAGCTGTAGGTTCCATTTAGCAGAAATGCAGCAATGGTGTTGGAGGCAATGAGATTTGTTCAGTTACTGCCTCACAGGGAAATTGACTTTTGAGAAAGGTTAGACTTTTCACAATTCCTATGACCATACTTTTCCATGTGTTACGACAAAAGTAACCCTCCTTTTGGTCTTTAGATCAGGTCAAGGGTTCCTATTTTGTCATGTGAGTTAGTTTTGGGAAGCTGGGTAAGTGCTTTAATTTTGTCAGGATTCTAAAACAAAGGAAGTCATATTTAATGTAGTAATTTTTGGTCCCCTCGTGTGACTGATGAAACAGCCAAAGCAGGCCAAAGCCTGATGCATCCTTTTTTTTTTCTTTGTCTATTAGTGTTTCTTCATCAGGCTTCATGAGATATAAATAATGGACTTACCAATAGTTTGAACGTGAACACAAGAAGCGAAGTTGAATTGTGTTGAGAACTTTTCGCAAACTTTAAGTAAAAACACGCTTAAAACAAGTTTGTATGAAAAAAGTTTGTAACTGGATGCTGAGAAAGTACTGGACGCTGAAGTGAAAACTGTGAAAACAAGTTTTTTCTTTGCAAGACTGAAGTAAAGGCAAAGCAATAAAGAATGAGACACAGAGATTTACACTAGTTCACCACCAACCTGGTAGCTACGTCTAGTCCCTTCATTTCTGAAGGATTTTTCACTATAATCACACAGATTACAAATTCCTTAAGAGTATTCTACTGTCACAAATTTGACAATACTCTTAACTTTTCAAAACGACGTCACAAATTTGACAATACTCTTAACTTTTCAAAATGACGTTCGAGCCTTTGAGGAACAAGCCTGTTACGAGGCAATACAAGTTTTTACAAAGAGATTTGAATACAATCAAATAACTCTCAATAGAGAGAAAGAAAAACTTTAAGCACAATGAAAATAACTTTCTAAAAGAAAGAATAAGACGCTGGAGTTCAGTTCTTGGTTTTCAGAGTTCTTGGCACAGAAACTTTGGTTGCTCACTGAATAATAACTTTGTAATCGTTCTAGCAGCAATATTCAATGGAGAGCTTGAAATATTTATAGACTTCTAGAGAATATTACCGTTGCAGAAATATTCAGCTCCAAATCATTGAGTGAGGTAATTTGAAAATTTCCTTTTCTTCATTTTCCGAGAATTTCAGAATAGTATACTTTATCGTTTTGTACTATTTGCTTTTCAATCATTTGCAATGTACGAATGTTGTCTTATCCTAAAGGTATCATCTTTGATTCCTCGTACATAGAATTAAGATCACAAAATCAAATTCGAATTATTCGAGAATAGCTGAGGTAGAGAGTAGAAAGAATAAACATGATTAGCACGTGTTCCATTAAACAACCAGATGCTCGCTCAGTACGCATAAGACGCTCACTGCAGTGCTTAAGTTCACGTGTCATAGAAACATAGAAACTAGACAATCGCTAGTGTATACATATACCAGAAGCTTGGAGTGAACCGGAAGCAGACACGGAATATGTACTCATCTTCTTGTAAAACTCCTTCTTCTTGCTTGAGTGATGTTATCAATGAATGACTTTAATTCCTACACACTTCAAGACTTATCAGAAGGTAAATTATTCTCTTGTAGATACTTTGTTATCATCAAAATTATTGAGTATCTAAACTTCTCAATCGTTTAGGTTCCAACAATCTCCCCCTTTTTGATGATGACAAATTTCCATGGTTGATGAACAATTTAGTTTCAAAAATAAATACAAGGGTCTCCCCTGAGTTCAATAGCCAAAAATATTATCAAATATTTCTAAGTATTAGAGCATTTGTATTTAAAAACAATACATCCATGTATCAGAGCATTTCCACATATATAAGTATTAAAGAATAGATGCTGAGAGTGTATTAGAGCGTAGAACCAATTATATCAGTTATCAGATGCTGGATAAAATACACTATATAACATGATAAAAAATGATGCTATGTAATGCATGATGCGTGATACTTTGGCGTTCATCAAACCTGATCTTTTACTCCCCCTTTTGTCATCAGACAAAAAGAGTGTAAATCACATCATAGTCAGAACAATATAAATAAGGGAGAAAAATTTGAAGCTCAACGCAATTGATTTATATAAATAAAAACTTAAGTATTAGTAACAAAAGTATCAGAGCCAAAATAACAAAAGTACAAAGGAGGGTTGAAACAAAAGGAAAAAAGACTAGGCAGGAGGCAGGGTTTGGTTAAGGTGTTCCATAAGAGTTTAGACAACATTTTCAAGCCTTTCCATATATCTAGTTGCTTCCACGAAGTTACTGAACTGAGATCTGGAAATGATGACATGTTCATCATCATCAACAGGAGCAGGAGGCTCAGGAATCCATTCAGCTTGTTTAGGAAGTTCTTCAGGTCTAGGCTAGGAGATAGCCCTTTTCCATCTCTGGGTAGATTTCCTAATGTGTTCCATGAGTACTCCCTGTGACAATTTCAACCTTCTTTCCTTTTTCTCTTTAGCTTCTAAAAAGAACTTATCATTTGGTATGGATCATTTGATCAGTCTTCCTAGCTTTAGCTTTTCAAACTCAATCTCCTTATGCCTTCTGTAGGCCAGCTCTTCAGGGTCAATGGTGCCCAGTAAGTCAACTTCTCTTGCCTTGAAAAAGGCATCAACAGTTTGATCAAAATGTAGCAGTTGAGCTTCTGTTGCAGTGACTTGGAAGTCAGCTTCTTCTTCACCTAGGCAGATGCTGAGAATCTCATTTTCCAATATAAAACACCTTTTCAAGTCTTCCTTATCTTCTAAGGCTAAGACGATGGGTTCCAAACCATCCAGATGTGCCTTATCAACCCAATTTAGAGCCATGACTTCCCAACCAAAAGTAGCTTCAAGTTCATAGTCTATTACTTCTTATTCTAACTTCTGCTTCAAAGTGGAGGGAGGCCTTATCACAGCAGCTTGCAGCATACCGTCGAAGCGTTAAATGGCCAAGTGAGTATCCCAGACTTTTTTGATTAATCCAGCAATCATGATTTCTGCCTTATCTGCATTGCAAAGACTAGAGGAACCAGAATACTTGGAATCTATCTTGATCTTAGTGAGATAGACTTCCATTGCGTGATTCTCTAATCTTTCTTCAACCTTAGCTAGAGGAAAGAAAGTGGTTTGATACCTTCTAGGAGCCTTCTTGAAATCTTCCAAGATGAACATCCTACGAAGTCTTTGAGGGACTTTGGTTTTCCTTTTCTCTGGAATCAGCCAAAGGAGCCACCTTTGAAGGATCCCTATGAAGTAGGGCCATTTCATACCGCTTTATTTCCAAGCTTTAATTCAGAAAGGCTTTTTCATCATCTGATATCCATCTGCCACACTCTTCCAGAGTAAGTGGTTCATTATGATAGAGAGACATAGGCAGGTCAAAAGACAATGGGAGAACTCCATGGTTTGGAGAAGGCCCGAGTCTTCCACTAAAGGTCATTTTGACTATGTCATTGTAGCTAAAGGGAGAAATCTCCAACCTTGCAACTCCTGGAGTAAAAGTCTTCAAGTGCCATAAAGATGGATGATCATAGACTAAGTGATACTCCTCTTCTCGAATCGGAACAGGGCGTTCAAGCCTTAGTCTAATCCGAGATGCTCCAAAATAAGTTGTGTCTGTTGTGGAGGGTGATGATGATGAAGTTGATGTTGATGTGGAAGTTGAAGTGGGATTGGTAGTAGGAGTGATTGTGTTGGTTCTGTGTGCATTTGGGAATCTATATAGTTGATTAAAAGGGTGAGAGAGGGATGAGGTTATTTCTAAGGTGAGGGATGTGATAGAGGAGGAGGTGGGTTGACGTTTGCATATGGTTAAGGTTTCAGATGAGGTTAAGATGTGAATAAGTTTAGGTGTTTGGTTGGCTAAGTACCAGGAAATCATTCCTGATGAGGTAACAAAGGGTTTTGTCGATTTAGATTGGTATGTTGAAGGAAGTGTTGGTTGTGGAGGGAATGGACTTTGTTTTGGACTTTGATAAAGTCAAAGCACCAGATAAAGGGTATGGTTTCTTTGTGGTTGTTTGTGAGGTTTGTGGTTTTGGTGGTTTAGTAGGTGGAATAGGTTATGGTGAAGAAACTGACAGAGGAGGTGCAGTGATATGATCATTTCTATCATATGCAACTACAGAATCATCAGCAGTGAAGTCAAGTACCTTAGACTTAGGCTTCTCTGATTCCTTGATCAATCTCCTACGCTTGGTTTGTCTTTGCTGAACCACAACAGAAGGAGCAGTAGGAGCTTGCTTCTTAGGACCAGAAGTAGAAGTTGGTTTGTCAGCTTCTACTTTCCTTTTCTTCTCCATTATGCTTCTGATGGGGACCAAGTCCTCATCATCTTCTGGTTCCACTGTAGTTGTTTGTGCAGGATGCACCTTCTGCTTCTTGCTTCTGGCTGACGTGGCCAGAGGCTCAGCATGTCTCTTTAAACTAGACGTAGAGCTTTTTGAACTTCTGGTGGGTTGCCTCTGAGGTTCAGCAACTTGAACAATTGCTTGAGAAACACTAGTAGCAGCATCATCATCTTCCTCATTGATTTTCTGAATCATTTGAGAAGAGCACAACTTCATTCTGACCAAGTTTGCTTTCCCAAAGACATCAGGAAGTATCATTGCTCCCTTTCCAAAGTATTTTTCTTTGTCATCTCTTGTCAAAGCAGCAAGCTTTTGTACAATCCAATGCTTCTTGATAAGTTCTGAAAAGAAAATAACATAAGGAATGGCATTGTAGATTTGCTTGTCCTTAGAGTATCCAACTCTTGAGTTCGTAACATCATGTTTTAAAGTAGTCATGATCAATCTTAGCAGATTAACTTTATTTCCAGCCCTGTAGTGGCTCATAATGAACTTCTGTTCTCGGTTCACAATGTCACTTGAACCAGCCTTCAAGATGACACATTTGGAAATAAGTTTGTGAAGCACTCTGTAGTGAGCCTTCAAATTCTTTGCAATCAAGGGTTGGTTTGAAGCCTTCAGCTGTTGGTAGTTCTCAAACAGAGCTTCATCCACAGTTTCTATACCACCAAAAGCTATGTCCTAACCTTCAGAAATGCTTGCTCAATCACCAGAGCCCTCGATAAGTTCAGCAATATGCTTCGGAGTTACCATCAACTCAAATCCTTTAATATGTGCCTTGAGGATACTTCCAGCTTGAAGTCTAGCATTTCCCCAGAGTTCTCTAACCGCGTTGAGGAGGACTTCTTTAGGTTCCCATTGAAAGTATTTTCTCAAGCCCATACGAGTCAATCCATCAATGAAATCAGACCCGAATCTTTGCAGATGAGTGAGGTCAACCCTGTTTTCTATAAGGACCTTTCCATTGGTCATAGTGTTGAACATAGCAGTGGTCTCGAATACTGAAACGTTTGTCATAGTTGCAGTGTTGAGGAGCTTGTGATGGAGGTTTAGGGTTTTCAGAGAGAAACATAGTGGTTTCTAGAAAGCAGAGGGAATGAATAGTACGAAAGTAGTAGGAGAGTGGGAAAAGTAGTGGAGAGGTTTTGAACAAAGTACTTTTGTAAAAACCATTTCACATTTTAGGGAAATAAAAATAAATCAAAAAGAAAATAAAAATACAAAGATTCCTTTTCATTAAATGCTCACCTGCCAAATTGATAAGTAACGCAGTAAAAACTTTATTGAAAACGTAAATAAATCATGACTCAGTAGGTGATGAAGAGACGCTTCAGTACGCACGCATTTGACACGTGTGTGACTAGATGCAAACATTTATATTCACCAGATGCTGAATGATGCACAGTGAATGACCCCTAAGATGCTTACATATTCAGATGCTGACATCATACCAGATGCTAACAATAAGATGCACGATGCACAAGACGCTGAGATTAGCTAATCATTCTTTTATAAGATGAAAGTTTAAATTTCTTCTTAGAAAATTGAATCAATCTTCAGCAAGGGATTTTGTAAAAATATCAGCCCACTGATGGTCAGTGTCAACAAATTTAATTTCAAGTATTCCCTTCTGAACATAGTCTCTTATAAAATGATGCTTAATCTCAATATGCTTTGCTCTTGAATGCAATATTGGATTTTTTGTAAGACATATTGCAGAAGTATTATCACAAAAGATAGGAATGTTACTCTCTTTAATCAAGTAGTCTTCAAGTTGATATTTCATGCACAGAAGTTGAGAACTGCAACTTGCTGTTGAGATGTATTCAGCTTCTACTGTTGAGAGTACAATTGTGCTTTGTCTTTTGCTTGACCAAGACACAAGATTTGCTCCAAGAAATTAGCAGCCTCCACTTGTGCTCTTTCTTTCAATGCGGTCTCCCGCAAAATCAGCATCACAGAAACCTACTAACTTGTAATCTTTTGATTTTTTATAAAGCAAACCAAGATAGTAGTTCCTTGTAAATATCTAAAAATTCTCTTTATAGCACTCAAATGTGATTCTCTAGGATCAGATTAAAACCTAGCACACAGGCAGACGCTGAACATAATATCAGGTCTTGAAGCAGTGAGATAAAGTAGAGAACTAATCATACCTCTATACAGCTTCTGGTCTACCTTCTTACCATTTTCATCTTCGCATAAAATACAAGTGGGATGCATAGGAGTGCACATTGGCTTGCAATCAACCATCTTTAATTTCTTGAGCAACTCCTTGATGTCTTGCTTTGATGGATATAAATACCATCGTTGCATTGCTTGATTTGAATTCCAAGGAAGAATTTCAATTCTCCCATCTTCCTAATATCAAATTCAGCCTACATTAACTTAGAAAATTCTTTGCAAAGACTTTCATTAGTAGCACAAAAAATAATACTATTGTAACACCTCACAGTCCTATTCATGCTTTATTCTAATAATTAGCCTAACTCACATAATTAACGGGTATAAAATACGAAGGAATTAAAATCGCAACACGTATAAGACTACGACGCGCTACGGTGAAATAATGCTAAGTGTGTCACATGCAGATACATAGATAAGTACATACTATCAGAGTGCAAAGTGCGTAGTGTAGATAGTAATGATACAGTCATCCCAAAAGAAGTAAACCTGTGAGGCTAACCTGCTGTCTCAACTAAACAAAATAGCAAAACACAAACATAGCATAAGCATCAAGACTCCTGACCAACATATAACTAAACGCCTCAGCGAGGGGGAAACTGAGAGCTCCCACTCTGAGATCCCGAATGCCTCGAAAACAACCGTCTGTAATCGTGAGCTATCATGTGGTGAGAGGGACCAGATGTCGCTCCTCTCCCATGTCTCTGTCGTCCATGGTGGCTAGGCTCGCTATGATGGCTAACAGGTCGCACCGTAATCGGCTGAGGAGGCATCGGTGGATAACCTTCGTAACCAAAACCTGGTGGAAACCGTGGCGCCTGCCACATCTGCTGAAAAGGTAGTCTCTGACATATTCTGAAGTCTCCGGTTAAGCTAGCTACGGGAAGGCCTGAAAACCTAAAATAGATGGAGATGGTACCCGTATAGATCACTGCCTGACACACATGGTCAATCTCCCACCCCATGCCGTCAAAATCATGATACTGAATCTCAAAGTCACCCCACACGGGGATCCGAGGGGGAAGGAGCATTGACGGGTGCATAAGCATAAATTGCTCCATCAGGTGCTGCTGCGGATGCATCTTCCTCCTCAACAATGTCTAACATACAATTATACATATACACACAAGCATACAAACACAGGGAGGTAAGAATAACACAATCATCAAAAAGCGAGAAATGCATAAGTAGAATGAATGATTGGCAATCCATACAAACAAGCACATATAAACAAATATGACCTAGCTACCCTCTTCCACATATCCCATGTCTCTCATTGAATCAATGAGTTGTGCGCTTCGGGGGTTCGCCAGTAAGTATTCCTAACGGAAATGGGGAGTACAGTGACAATAGAAAGAAAAGATGCCGGAGCACACAACTCATTGATTCAATGGGAGACATGGGATATGTGGAAGAGGGTAGCTAGGTCATATTTGTTTATATGTGCTTGTTTATATGGATTGCCAACTCATTGATTCAATGAGAGACATGGGATATGTGGAAGAGGTTAGCTAGGTCATATTTGTTTATATGTGCTTGTTTGTATGGATTGCCAATCATTCATTCTACTTATGCATTTCCCACTTTTTGATGATTGTGTTATTCTTACCTCCCTGTGTTTGTATGCTTGTGTATAACATACAAACACAGGGAGGTAAGAATAACACAATCATCAAAAAGTGGGAAATGCATAAGTAGAATGAATGATTGGCAATCCATACAAACAAGCACATATAAACAAATATGACCTAGCTAACCTCTTCCACATATCCCATGTCTCTCATTGAATCAATGAGTTGTGCGCTTCGGCATCTTTTCTTTCTATTGTCACTGTACTCCCCATTTCCGTTTGGAATACTTACTGGCGAACCCCCTTTCCGTTTGGTTGCCGTCCCCCTTTTCCGTTAGGGACTCCCATCTCCCTTTTCCGATAGAGCATAGGGCGACACTAGCCTAGTCCACGAGGTATTCCCCTTCTCCGTTAGGAATCCTCCTCCCCCTTTTTGGATAGGGACGTCCGTTTCCCCCTTTTCTGATAGGGAACAGAGTGGATCAAACCTATTAGGCGAGATATCCCCCATTTCCGTTAGGGATTCTCTCCACATCACATTCTCGTCAAGAATGGAGTGGTTACTAATGCAATATCATATGCATGCATCCAACACCTCATAATTGTATGCCTCACTTCATATTATGCACACATTCCCAAAATATCCCACAATCCGGTTCATGCATGTCAGCAGGCTATACTTAACCATTTAAGCATGCTAGGACAACAGGCAACACATTTCCACCCATTCAGTATAATTAACCATGTTAACCTGAGCATGTTACTACTCACATAGAGCACATATGACACGTCTCACAGTTAAGCATATTATCAGGCAATCACATTTAATAATAAAATAATCTTATGTTAGTTGATGGGTCTGCCACGCCTATCCTTAGATGTGGCACACCGTAAACCCTATCCTTCGGTGTTACTTACATCAAACCCTAGTAGGGCTTAGGTACCCTACACATGCCAAACAATCATAACTACTATACAGAACCCAATGAAAGTGCATTCGGAGTATTCAGAAGCAAACTGGACACCGAGACGTAAACACGAACTCACCAAAAATCACACCAACACTCCTGTACTATGTTTCGTTTCAGCCAACCACAAGGAATAAGTCCAGAGATACCAAACAGTATCACTGAACACGCCAGAACAAATCATAGTTAACCGGAAACACAGAAACGCACTCGGATTAGAATTAGGGAAACTAATAAACTAACTAAAGAACAAGAAAGGCCACGGCCAGAGGCTGGCCATCAAGTTCCAGAATCTCAACTTACGCAAAAATAACTTCAGATAAGGTTTCGCAGTCAACTGGTACCCGCATTATCGCCAAAACCCTAAAATATGAAGAACAGGTAATGAGGAACAATCCAAACTAACCGAGGAGCCAAGAAAAATGAATTGGGACATGAAGAACAGAGACCTTAGTCTTAGTTTCGTGACCCATGGAATCTCATCTGGGAGTTCCGGTAAAACCCTAGCTCGTTCGGTACCCGTACGGTCAAACCGGGGTCTAAAAATAGTCTGATTGGGGTTAAGAACTAGAATCAATTGAAGATTAACAAATTGTAACCTGAATCAGAGATGAACAGTAGATGGGATTTAGATTTACCTCAACAAAACGGCGATCGGAGATAAGCCCTAACAAGCCCGAACGATAACAGACGAGTTTACACCGTCGGATTGAAGAGGGTGCTCTGGTCGAGATATAGCAAAAAGAATGGGAAGAAACTGATTTAGGGGCATCAAATAGGCTTAAATAGAAGATTAGGTGTCACGGGTGCGCTCCAAGCGTGCCCCGCGCGCAGCCTTTCCGGCCTCACTGTTTCTGTGCGCCTCAAATGCGCCTCAAGCGCGCGCCGCGCACACAGGTGAGCTTCAGGTGTGCTCATGCGCACTTCGCGCGCACTACTTCACGCTGAAGAAATCTTGCATGCGTGCCATGTGTCAGTGCCAACGATCGGTCCAATCAAAAAGCGCCACGTGTCACGAACGGATAAAAATCTGATTGTCCACTATAGTCTAGCACACGTCACACGCACCCCAAGTGCACTCCACGCGCTCCAAGTGCGCTTCACGCGCACTCCGTTTTCGCGCGATTTCTTCGATTTCGACGTCCGTTCGATCTAGAACTCGATACCCTAACATTATCAAACACTATTCCAACCTCAAATAACATATTAAACCTCAACACATGCTCTCTCACAAGCACAAAAAGCGAGCACATCGAAAGGTCAAGCATGCAGTCAAAACACACAAATCCCTACCTAGGGCACACAAGTACACTCAGACACACATAAACACACATTAAGCAAGATTGGAAAAAATGAGGATGTTACATTACCACCCCCCTTAAAAGAGATTTCGTCCCCGAAATCACGCACCTGAAAATAAATGAGGGTACTGCTGATGAATCTCACTCTCACGCTCCCAAGTCATGTCAACTGTCACATCATCCCATAGAACCTTAACTAAAGGAATAGTTTTACCACGAAGTTCCTTCATTCTCCTATCTAAAATCCGTACAGGCAACGCTTCGTACTCTATGTTCTCTTTCAATTGTATTGACTCGGGTTCAAGCACATGTGATGGATCAGAAAAATATTTGTGAAGTTGTGAAACATGAAAACATCGTGAAGTCTGGAAAGATTAGGTTGTAAGGCTATATGATAAGCTACTGGGCCAATCTTATGGAGAATTTGGAAAGGTCCAATGAATCTAGGGGTTAGCTTTCTAGATTTGATGGCTCTGCCAATTCTAGTTCTAGGTGTCACTCTCAGAAAAACATGGTCTCCTTCCTAGAATTCTAAAGGTCTTCTCCTTTTATCGCTATAACTCTTCTGCCTATCCTGTGTTGCTTTCATTTTCTCCCTAATCTTCCTGACTTGTTCCATGGTTTGTTGTACCAACTCTAATCCTAATACTTGTGTATCTCCTGTGGGGTCCTACACTTCCTTCCATACAATGCCTCAAAAGGTGCCATACCTATACTTGAGTGAAAACTGTTGTTATAGGTAAACTCTACTAAAGGCAAGAATTCATCCCAACTTCCTACGTGCTCCAACACACAAGCTCTTAACAAATCTTCTAGGGATTGGATTGTTCATTCCGACTAACTATCCGTTTGAGGATGATAAGCTGAACTCAATCTTAATTTAGTTCCTAAAGCTCGTTGCAATTCATTCCAGAATCTTGAGGTAAATCTAGGATCTCTATCACTGATGATGCTCGAAGGAACACCATGCAACCTAACAACCTCCTTGATGTATATCTGAGCCAATCTCTACAAAGGATACTTCTCTCTGATCGGAATAAAAAGAGCAATCTTGGTCAACCGATCAATAATTACCCAAATGGCATCAAACTTCTTAAGCGTCCTTGGTAAACCCACTACGAAATCCATTGCTATCCCGTCCCACTTCCACACGGGAATGTCCAATGATTGCAATAATTCTGTCGGCATCCTATGTTCAATCTTTGCTTTTTGACACACTAGACAAGACATGACGAAGTTTGCTATGTCTTTCTTCATACCCGGCCACCAAAACATCTTCTTCAAATCCTGATACATCTTAGTAGTGCCCGGATGAAAACTAAGCTTGCTTTTATGGGCTTCTTCCAAAATCGTTCTCCGAAGTTCCGAGTCATACGGAACACAAACTCGGTCTCCAAATCTCGTCACTCCATCTTTCTTGATATTACACTCAGAAGTCTCACCGTCCTTCATTGAATCTTTAATCTTGATCAGCTGTTCATCAAGCCCTTGCTTCGCCTTCAACTCTTGCAGAAATTCATTGGTCACCACTGCCTGTCCTAAGCACATCTTGTTCGGATCTCTGAATTGTTCCACCAACTCCAACTCCTTCACCATCAAAGCTGAAACATGTAGGGATTTCCTACTTAAAGCATCAGCTACACCATTAGCTTTTCCTGGATGGTATCGCAATTCAAACTCATAATCCTTAATAAACTCCATCCACCGCCGTTGTCTCCTATTCAGCTCCTTCTGGTCAAATAGGTATAGCTCTTATGATCACTGGATACCGTGAACTTAGCTCCGTAAAGGTAATGTCTCCAAATCTTCAATGCAAAAACTATAGCTACAAGTTCAAGGTCATGGGTAGGGTAGTTCCTTTTGTGAATCCTTAATTGTCTTGATGCGTAGGCCACAACACTACCTCCTTGCATAAGAACACATCCTAACGCTTGATATGATGCATCGCAGTACACTTCGAATTCTCCTGAGGGATCAGGCAAAATTAACACAGGTGATGTGGTCAGCCTCTTATTCAGTTCTTGGAAACTCTCTTCACACTTATCCAACCATACAAAAGGGTTTTCCTTCCTTGTCAACTGAGTCATAGGTAAGGCTATCTTCGAGAATCCTTCTATAAATTTTCTATAATACCCGGCCAAACCCAAAAAGATCCTAATCTCACTCACCGACTTAGGCCTTTGCCATTTAGCTACGGCTTCCACTTTCGAGGGATCTACCGCAATTCCAGCGTTATTAATCACATGCCCAAGAAATTGCACCTCTTCAAGCCAGAATTCACACTTTGACAGTTTAGCATAAAGCTTCCTGTCCTTTAAAATCCGAAGTACAGTTCTCAGATGCTCCACATGCTCTCCTTCCATACGCGAATAACCAGTATGTCATCAATGAAGACGACTACAAATTTATGGTCTAAAGATCTGATTCATATAATCCATGAACACTACGGGAGCATTAGTCACACCAAATGGCATACCAGATACTCATAATGTCCATATCTAGATCTAAAGGCAGTCTTAAGAATATCTTTTTTCTTGACCCTAATCTGATGATAACCAGATCTCAGATCAATTTTGGAAAATATCGCCGCTCCCTTCACTTGATCCATTAAATCATCTATTCTAGGCAAAGGATACTTGTTCTTAATCGTGACCCGATTAAGTTGCCTATAATCAATACACATCCTTGCAGATCCATCCTTCTTCTTCACAAATAACACCGGTGCTCCCCACGGTGAAACACTGGGTCTAATTAATCCTTTCTTGATTAAATCGTCTAACTGGGATTTCAAATCTGCTAGTTCTGCTGAGGAAATTCTGTAGGGCGCTATTGATATTGGTCCAGTTCCAGGTATAAGGTCTATTGCAAATTCTATCTCTCTTTCTGGGGATAATCCTGGAACGTCATCAGGAAACACTTCTGGGAATTCTCTCACTACCTGCAAAGAGTCAATGCTAGGAGTATTCTTAGCTTCCATTGAAAATAACATCATATACTTCTGAGAGTTGCCACTAGCGGCAAATTGACTATTATTGGCAGATACCATACTGGGTTGTTTAGGAAAGGTAAGGGTCTTACGGGAACAGTCTAGTAACACATGGTTGGCTGCAAGCCAGTCCATTCCTAAGATAACATCTAGGTCTTGCACTGGTAGGCAAACAAGGTCCAGTAAGAAATTCCTATTCTCTATGGGGATTTAAAATTTAAGGCAAACAAATGTAGTAGTTAAAGGATCATTAGTAGGAGTAGAAACTACTAGTTTACGAGGCAAAGAAGAAACATGCAATTTCAAATAATCCACACATGCAAGTGAAATGAAAGAATGTGTAGCCTCAGAGTCAAACAATACAGATAAGAGTTTACCAGAGACCAAGCACATACCTTGTATTAGATCAGGCGATTGAGTGGATTCAGCTCCCCTCACGGTAAATACTTTTCCCGAAGTTTGAAGTCTACCTGCACCGACTCCATCTCCTCGTCCTGCACCATTTCCATTTCCTCTTCCTCCACGTCCTCCTGCAGCAGGTCTGTTTACAGCTCTCTGTCCACCCCAACAATCCTTCGCTAAGTGACCCGTTTGTCCACATTGATAACACTGTTTTGACTCCCCTCCACTAGCTGGCACTGTACAATCCTTATTAAGATGCGGACCTCCACACCTATAACATCCCTGAGCTCTCACCATAGCTCCGGTACCTTCAGTAGCATCAGGCTGTGCTGTTCTAGAATAGGGCCCAGCTCTGCCCCTCTGAAACCTACCTCCTACATGTGTACCACCTCCTCTATGTGCATTGCCTCTCGCGCCCCCTCCACTCCTGATGGGACCACCATTCCTCTGATGATCTCTCTCTATCCATACTCTCCAGCTCCATACGCTATTCTACTAGATCTGGAAACCTCGTCAACTTCAAAGGACTCACAGTCCGTCGTATCTCATACTTCAGTCCATTCTGAAACCTCTGGCACATCCACAACTCTCTAGGATGCAAGCGATAGAACTCTGAATACTTCAGTAAGGCCTCAAACTGTGTAGCATAATCACCTATAGTCATATTTCTGCGTTTCAAACTCTCAAATTCCTTTTCCTTCTCCTTGCGATTTAACCTTGGAAAGAACTTCTCCATAAAACTCTCCTTAAACAACTCCCAGTTCACTATACTTCCCTGTTCTTCCAACAACCTTTTCTTACCCCTCCACTAAGACTCAGCATTGCCAATCAACATAAACGAAGAAAAAGATACCTTTCTCTCCTCACGGGTAATTCATAGCCATGAAGATCTTCTCAATCTCCTGAATCCACTTCTCAGCTATTTTGGGGTTAAACTCCTCGTTAAATTTTGGAGGATTTGCCTTCAGAAAAACTGTCATCCCATTTTCATCACTCCTCTCTTCCCTCCTAGTCTTAGCAGCCTGCAGAAACTGGGCATTCTGCTGTACCTGCTGAAGCATAGCAGTTGCCAACTCCCTAATAGATCTCAAGGTCTCATCAGAATCATAACTTCCTCCTACTCTCGAGGTCTCTCCATTCCTTGCTTCATTCACTCTCTCACGCGTACCTCTGCCACGACGAGCCATGAAGTCCTGAAAAAGAAATCATTAGCTCGAGGTCCATAAGATATAAAGAATCATAGAAATATATGTCGTATATCTTATGAATTGATAACTGGTCACCTTTATTTAAGGCAATAAAGATAACGCAGACACTTTACCCAACTTCTAAAGATAGTCATATTTGGTGGGAATACGACTAGACTCAGCCAGAATTAACATCCTAAATGACCTCACAGTCTGGTTAGGGCCGAACTGCTCTGATACCACAAATGTAACACCTTGCAGTCCTATTCGTGCTTTATTCTAATAATTAGCCTAACTCGCGTAATTAACGGGTATAAAAATACGAAGGAGTTAAAATCGCAACACGTATAAGACTATGACACGCTACGGTGAAATAATGCTAAGTGTGTCACGTGCAGATACATTGATAAGTACATACTATCAGAGTGTAAAGTGCGTAGTGTAGATAGTAATGATACAATCATCCTAAAAGAAGTAAACCTGTGAGGCTAACCTGCTGCCTCAACTAAACAAAACAACAAAACATAAACATAACATAAGTATCAAGGCTCCTGGCCAACATATAACCAAATGCCTCAACGAGGGGGAAACTGAGAGCTCTCACTCTGAGATCCCGAATGCCTCGGAAACAACCGTCTGTAATCATGAGTTGTCATGTGGTGAGAGGGACCAGATGTCGCTCTTCTCCCACGTCTCTGTCGTCCACGGTGGCTAGACTCGCTATGATGGCTAACAGGTCGCACCGGCATCAGCTGAGGAGGCATTGGTGGATAACCTCTGTAACCAAAACCTGGTGGAAACCTGAAATAGATGGAGATGGTACCCATATAGATCACTGCCTGACGCACATGGTCAATCTCCTACCCCATGCCGTCAAAATCATGATACTGAATCTCAAAGTCACCCCACACGGGGATCCGAGGGGGAAGGAGCATCGATGGGTGCATCAGCATAAACTGCTCCATCGGGTGTTGCTGCGACTGCATCTTCCTCCTCAACAAAGTCTAACATACAATAATACATATACACACAAACATACAAACATAGGGAGGTAAGAATAACACAATCATCAAAAAGCGGGAAATGCATAAGTAAAATGAATGATTGGCAATCTATACAAACAAGCACATATAAACAAATATGACCTAGCTACCCTCTTCCACATATCCCATGTCTCTCAATGAATTAATGAGTTGTGCTCTTCAGCATCTTTTCTTTCTATTGTCACTGTACTCTCCATTTCTGTTAAGAATACTTACTGGCGAACCCCCTTTCCGTTAGGTTGTCGTCCCCCTTTTTTGTTAGGGACTCCCGTCTCCTTTTTCCGATAGAGCACGGGGCGACACTAGCCTAGTCCACAAGGTATTCCCCTTTTCCGTTAGGAATCCTCCTCCTCCTTTTCCGATAAGGACGTCTGTTTCCCCCTTTTCCGATAGGGAACAGAGTGGATCAAACATATTGGGTGAGATATCCCCCATATTCGTTAGGGATTTTCTCCACATCACATTCTCGTCAAGAACGGAGTGGTTACTAATGCAATATCATATGCATGCATCCAACACCTCATAATCATATGCCTCACATCATATTATGCACACATTCCCAAAATATCCCACAATCCGGTTCATGCATGTCAACAGGCTATACTTAATCATTTAAGCATGCTAGGACAACAGGCAACACATTTCCACCCATTAAGTACAATTAACCATGTTAACCTAAGCATGTTACTACTCACATAGAGCACATATGACACATCTCACAGTTAAGTATCTTATTAGGCAATCACATTTAATAATAAAATAATCTTATGTTAGTTGATGGGTCTGCCACGCCTATCCTTAAATGTGGCACACCATAACCCCTATCCTTAGGTGTTACTCACATCAACCCCTAGTAGGGCTTAGGTACCCTACACATGCCAAATAGTCATAACTACTCTACAGAACCTAATGAAAGTGCATTTTCTCTCCCACCTGGTATTCGGAGTGCTCAGAAGCAAACTGGACACCGAGACGTAAACACGAACTCACCAACAATCACACCAACACTCCCGTACTATGTTTCAGTTCAGCCAACCACAAGAAATAAGTCTAGAGTTACCAAACAGTATAACCGAACACGCCAGAACAAATCACAGTTAACCGGAAACACAGTAACGTACTCGGATTAGAATTAGGGCAACTAATAAACTAACTAAAGAACAAGAAAGGCCACGGCCAGAGGCTGGCCATCAAGTTCCAGAATCTCAACTTACCTAAAAATAACTTCAGATAAGGTTTCGCAGTCAACCTGTACCCGCACTATCGCCAAAACCCTAAAATACGAAGAACAGGTAATGAGGAACAATCCAAACTAACCAAGGAACCAAGAAAACAGAATTGGGACATGAAGAACAGAGACCTTAGTCTCAGTTTTGTGACCCATGGAATATCCTCTGGGAGTTCCGACAAAACCTTAGCTCGTTCGGTACCCGTACGGTCAAACCTGGGTCTAAAACATAGTCTGATTGGGGTTAAGAACTAGAATCAATTCAAGATTAACAAATTGTAACCTAAATTAGAGATGAACAGTAGATGGGATTTAGATTTACCTCAACAAAATGACGATCAGAGATAAGCCCTAACAAGCCCGAACGGTAACAGACGAGTTTACACCGTCAGATTGATGAACGGATGAACAAGATTGCTTTGGATGGTGATCACAAAGGTTGGAAACCTTAACAATGGTGATTTCAAGTTGAAGAGGGTGCTCTGGTTGAGACATAGCAAAAACAATGGGAAGAAACTGATTTAGGGGCATTAAATTGGCTTAAATTGAAGATTAGGTGTCACGGGTGCGCTCCAAGCGCGCCCTGCGCAGCCTTTCAGGCCTCACTGTTTTTGTGCGCCTCAAACGCATCTCAAGTGCACACTGCACCCACAGGTGCGCTTTTTGTGCACTCACGCGCACTTCGCGTTCACTACTTCATGCTGAAGAAATCTTGCATGCGTGCCACATGTTAGTGGCAACGATTGGTCCAATCACAAAGCACCACGTGTCACGAACGGATAAAGATCTGATAGTCTACCATAGTCTATCGTGCATCACACGTGCCCCAAGTGCACTGCACGTGCTTGAAGTGCGCTCCAAGTGCGCTTCATGCGCACTCTTACGCTTCGACCCGTTTTCGTGCGATTTCTTCAATTCCAACGCCCGTTCGATCCAGAACACGATACCCTAACATTATCAAACACTATTTCAGCTTCAAATAACATATTAAACCTCAACACATGCTCTCTCATAAGCACAAAAAGCGAGCACACCGCCGAAAGGTCAAGCATGCAGTCAAAACACACAAATCCCTACCTAGGGCACACAAGTACACTCAGACACACATGAACACACACTAAGCAAGATTAGAAAAAATGAGGATGTTACAAGTATCATCAACATATATTTGAACAGGTATAAAATGCTTGTTTGAAGTTTTTCTAAACAGAGTGGTGTCTACTTGACCTCTTGTAAAACTATTTTCCATTAAAAAGGAACTTAGTCTATCATACCAAGTTGTAGGAGCTTGCTTAAGACCATATAGTGCCTTTTTAAGTTTGAAGACATGTTCTGAAAATTCAATAGCTTCAAAACTTGGAGGTTGTTTCACATAGACTTCCTCTGTTGTGAAACCATTCAGAAAAGCACTCTTCACATCCATTTGATAAAGGATTATCTCATGGTGTGCAGCAAATGAAAGTAAGATACGAATTGCTTCTAATCTAGCAACAGGTTCAAAGGTTTCAGTGAAATCTTTCTTGTGAATAACCTTGAGCAACTAACTTTGCTTTGTTCCTTACCACTTTTCTATCTTCATTAAGCTTATTTCTAAGTACCCAATTAGTATGTTTATCTTCTGATAGAGTGACTAACTTCCAAACATCATTTCTATGAAACTGATTCAGCTCTTCTTACATGGCTAGAATCCAACTTTCATCTTCCAGTGCTTGATCAATCGTTTTAGGTTCTATCTCTGAGAGTAGTGCAAGATCTGCATGCTCCTTGAAAGAGGATTTTGTTCTCACTTTGTCTCCAGATTCCCCTATGATTTGATCTTTAAGTTGATGAGTTTTGAATTTTCAACTCTTTCTGGTTTCAGCTTCTGATTGTGTAGAATCCTGTGTCTGGTTGTTACCACTAGATGCCGGATTTGCAGGTTCACTGTTTGTTCCACCAATGTCTAAACCTGAAAACATCTCATCTAGCTCTGACATTTCAGTTTCAGATTTTTTGTCATCAAACTTGACATGAATAAATTTTTCCACTATCATGGATTCTTTATTGTATACTCTAAAAGCTTTTGATCTTTCGGAGTTTCCCAAAAAGATACCTTTGTCAGATTTGGAATCAAACTTACTAAGTTGATCCTTAGTTTTCAAAATATAACAAATGCAACCAAAGGGATGAAAATATGAAATGTTAGGTTTTCTACCCTTTCATAATTCATATGGAGTCTTTTTCAAAATAGGTTTTATGTACACTCTATTTTGAATATAGCAAGCTGTGTTTACTACTTCTGCCCAAAAATGTTTTGCAATGTCAGCTTCATTGATCATGGTCCTGGCCATCTTTTGGAGAGACCTATTTTTTCTTTCTACAACACCATTTTGTTGAGGTATTCTAGGAGAGGATAAATTGTGGGAGATGCCATTTTCTTCACAAAATTTTTGAAAGCTTTCATTTTCAAATTCTCCCCCATGATCACTTCTAATTGAAGAAATACAAATTTCTTTTTCATTTTGAACAATTTTGCAGAAAACAGTAAATACTTTGAAAGACTCATCCTTGTGGGCAAGGAATTTAACCCATGTCCATCTAGTAAAATCATCAACAATGACTAAACCATATTTCTTTCCTGTTAAGGAGGCTGTCCTTGTAGGACTAAAAAGATCAAGATGCAAAAGCTCAAGTGGTCTAGAGGTTGAAACAACATTTTTAGAATGAGAAGAAGTTTTAACTTGTTTTCCTCTTTGACATGCCTCATAGAGAGCATTAGATTGGTATCTAAGATTTGGTAAGCCTCTAACAAGACTATACTTATTTAACTTTGAGATTAATCTCAAGCTGGCATGACATAATCTTATATGTCAAGTCCATTGCTCAACTTCAACAGACATAAGACACTTAACATCTTGTTTTGCAAGTTCAGGAAGATCAACTTAGTAAATTTTTTGTTTCCTCTTTGCAATAAAGAATATATAGCCATCTTTCTTGCTTTTTACTAGACAACCTGTTTCTGTGAAGATAACATCATAATCACTGTCACATAATTGACTTATACTAAGTAGATTATGCTTTAAGCCTTCAACATAAAGAACATTATCAATAGAGGGAAGAGAGCCTTTACTAATGCAACCAATTCTGACTATCTTACTTTTTTGGTTTCCACCGAAACCAACATATCCTTCTTCTCTAAGTCTTAGCTCTTGGAACATATGATTTTCTCCCGTCATGTGACCCGAGCATCCACTGTCTAAGTACCAGGACTAGTGTGTTGATCTTGTTGCTAAGCATATCGCAACATAGACTATCTTATCTTTAGGTACCCAAATCTTCTTGGGTCCTTTCTTGTTAGTTCTTGAAGGATACTTATCCTTCTTAATTTTGATAGTGTTACAGGCACTTTTCAAATGGCCTTGTTTATTGCTGTATGTGCAACGCAAGCTTTCACTGTGATCACTGGTTTCATTAGATGCTGGATTTTTATTTTGTAAAGTGCGTTCATCTGATTTGTATCCAAGACATTGAGTTGTCATTTTACTGACACCCCAAATCATTGAAGCTTGTTTGCTTCGAGTTACACTCTCTGCAAGAAACTTTTGAAAGACAGATTCATATTCATTTGATTTACATTTAGGATTTCCTTTAGCTTGTGATCTTTCAGCTTACGAGCTTTCAACTTATGAGCTTCCAGCTTGTGAGCTTTCAGCTTCTGGAAGCTGACTAGCTATCAGACGCTGATTTTCACTTTTCAGCTTCTGGTTCTTTTCATTGAGCTTTGAGTTTTCATTGTTCAAGAACTTGAAATTCTTTGGATAGTTTTGAAAACTTCCTTTTTAAAGCTTTATACTCAATGGAGAGAGTGGATGAATCCTTAAGAAGATCATCAAATGCATTCTCTTCAGTTTCTTCTTCCGAATCTAAATCAGTTTTTGCCATGAGGGCAACATTAGCTTCTTCTTCATTCTCATCATCTTCAGAAGAAGATGAGTCCAGGTCTTCCCATGTAGCCATGAGACCCTTCTTCTTTCCCTTGAAAGAACTCTTCTTAGACTTCTCCTTAAGTTTAGGACATTCAGATTTGAACTGTGATGGCTCAAATCCGCAAGTGCATGGAGTTGTCGTCAAGTAATAAAATATCGATTCCACAGAGACTGCTTTTACGCTAATTAAACTAATTCGAGAAATAGAATTTGTTATTGTAATAGAAATAAAATAAATTAAGAACAATGTAATGGATGATTTTAATAATAAGGAAAAGCTTCTAGGACTGGGGGTACCACAATGATGCTCTGAAATCCTAATTGACTACTCTCTTATTAACAAATGAATTCAATTGAAGGCAAGCTATCCTAATTTAGTAAAAGTTCCCTCCCAGGATACAGAAACCGTGCTTAAGCGATACAATTCCTACTCTCGTGGTAATTGAAATCGAATTAAACCCATTAAGAAATATGATAGCTTGTTTTATCCTCGAAGGACTAAAAATTACTCTCGTGATTTTAATCCTAAGTTCCGTTCTTTTGGTTCCGATAACAGAGGTTTACCTCTCGGTTCATCCCTAAATATCTAATACATATGAATAAGTGGCCACCGAATTCATAAGAAATAATAATAACAATAAGAACGAAATCGAATTGCATTCAATGTAATAGAGAGAGTATCAAATAATCATCCAAAAGACATCAAAAGGCATAGCCCCAAATCCTAGAACAAGGGAAACTACTCTAACATGATGGATAGAATAGAATCCATATAAATAAACATTCAAACCAGGAAATCGAGAGAGAAGAGACGAAGAGATTGATCCAAATCCTCCACCGTGCCTCCATGAATCAAAGTTTGAACCCTAGACAAGTCTCTAAAGTGTCTATTTATAGTCTAGGGTGAAAAGGAGTAAAAAAACAAGTCCAAAACATGTAAAAACGTAAAATTCTGCATCCAGGGTGCTGTCGTAGCATGGCCGTGGCGTGAGACACGGCTAGGCCGTGCTTCATTCTGTTTCTCGTGCTGTTCAGGTGCTGTCGCAACACGGCCGTGCTTCCTGACACAGCTAGGTCGTGCTTAATGTTGTTTTGTATTTTTCACCTCTTTAACGTCCGAATGAGCTCAAGGTGTCTTCATGATGGATCTTAGCTTTCCAATGGCATCGGTTTCATCTCATTTGGACACCTAAAACTCCAGATATTATTAAAATATTGAACAGGTATCAGGCTGAGACAACATTACATTATCAACTTGTTGCACAAATTACCCCAACTTATTCCAAGTGATTTTTCTCCTTTTTCCTAGGACAATAAGCACAATTGAACCAAAACCAAGTGCATTATTCAAATCAAGCCAAATGCATAAATAACATGGATTAAAATGACTAAGATGCAATGCAAAACTAACACTAAACTATATGCTATTTCAAACGCATCAAATTACCCCAAGCTTAGAATTTTGCTTGCCCTCAAGCAATTACTGTGGCCAAAGACGACATGGAAAATACGAGATGCAATCGATAAGAAACCCGAGAAGGGGGGTTCAATTGTGTTAAAAACTTTTCGCAAACTTTTCATAAAAACACTACGAACAGAGATTTTTAAAACTGTTTGTTTATCGGATGCTGAGAAATTAACCGGATGCAGAAAACGAAACCGTTTATGAAAACTTGTTTTACTGAGCAGTGTAAAGATAAATGTAAAGCAGTAAAGGAGGGGACACAGAGATTTATACTAGTTCACCACTAACTGATAGCTACGTCTAGTCCCTTCGATCCTGAAGGATTTTTCACTATAATCAACTGATTACAATTTTCCTCAAGAGTATTCTACTGTCACAAACTTGACAATACTCTCAACTTCTCAAAACGACTCAGTACGATCGAGCCTTTGAGGAACAAAGCCTTAACTAGGCCAAATACAGTTTACAAAAGAGGTTATACTTCCGAATACAATGAAAATATCTCTCACAAAGAGGATGAAAAGATTAAGCTCAAAACAGAATAGCTTTCTAAAAGAAAGTATAAGACGCTGAGTTCAGTTCTTTGTAGACCGGAAGCTTGGCACGAAACTTGATTGCTCACTTGAGTAATATTGCTTTCAGAATGAAGTTTCTTCACAATTTTTGGCTCTCTTCTTCAATGAATACCTTGGGGTATTTATAGGAGTCTTCAAGGGTATTATCGTTGCAGTAAAAATAGCTCCTTTCCATTGAGTGAGGTAATTTGAAATGTAGTCCTTTTCTTCCTTTCCAGAGAATGTCAGAATAGTACACATTACCGTTTTCGTACTATCTGCTATTTGCAATTGCCTTGTACGATTTTTGTCTTATGCTAAAGGTGTCACCTTTGCTTCCTCGTACATCAAAATGAGCACATAAAATCAAATTCGAATTCCGTTCCAGAACAGTCTGAGGCTAAGAGCAAAAACGTGATCATCACGTGCTTCATTAAAGAGATCAGACGCTCGCTCAGAACAGAGGACTGACACTCTCAGCAATTGAGTATTCCATGTGTCCAAGAGTAACACTATTGGACGCTTGCTGTTAGCAAGACGCTGGAGTGAATTCGGATGCTGACACTAGGGGATTGTATTCAATTCTTTTGTAAATTTCTTCTTCTTCCTTGAGTGTTTTGTACATATATATAAAGTTTTGATACCTGTACACTCAAAGATATGTTAGACGATAAATTGTTCTCTTGAAAAATACTTTGTTATCATCAAAATCAATGAGGGTCTAAACTTCTTAATCGTTTAGGTTTCAACAATCTCCCCCTTTTTGATGATGACATATATCCAAGGTTGATGAACAATTTAATTTCAAAATAATATCAAGGGTCTCCCCCTGAATTTAACAATTTAGATATATATGAACAATTCAGGTATTAAGGCGATTATTGATAAACAAATTCATTTAAGTGATCGCAAAAATACGTAGATGTCTTAAAGCATATATTTAATAAAGTGAGATTGGATGCTAATTTTCATTTTATCAAAAAGATTTTCATTGTACCAAATTTTTTGATCATTATTAGAGTACTGGATCAATGAATATCAACGCATTAATAGATATTAGAGCAATGAATAACCACACAAATGCTATGCATGAAATGATATGCATAATACTTCTGTTTTAGTGTATCCATCGGAGTTTGAATATCGGACGGTGAATTAGTCAATCAGACTTTCACGTGTTCATCACGGTGAATTAGTCAATCAGACTTTCACGTGTTCATCAAACTTTTCTTTTACTCCCCATTTTGTCATCAGACAAAAAGAGTGTAAAGCACATCATAGTCAAAATAGGACTTAGAAAAATTTGAATATATATAAACAGATAATCAGATATAGGTATATATAAACAGATAATCAGAGCAAAAAATAATGAATATATATATATATAAGAGTACCAAAAAAAATATTTTATATCACACAAAAAAATAAATTTAAGGGTTTGGTGGAGGTGGTGGAGGGATGTTGAGACGTTCAGGGCATTCTCCAGCTGAGTAACTTTCAGGTTTGTAGCCTTCATTTCTTCAAACTCTGCTTTGGGAATGGTGACCATTTCAACTGCAGGAGCAGAAGTAGAATGTCCAGCTTCTGATACTAGTGCAGGTTTCATCTTCTGATGTTCTGCTAGCACCCAGTTAGATAGCTTTAGTTTCAATTCCTTCTTTTGTTGAGCTTTTTGAAAGAACGCATCATTTGGTATGAACCATTTGATGAGACTTCCAAGTTTCCTCTGCTCAGATTCTGCCTGAATTTTCCTTCTTTTCTCCACCTCTTCTGGATACAGCAAATCCATGAAGATGTTTTCTCTATGCAGAAGCACATCAGCAGTGAAAGCATCAAACCTGTTTCCAGCATCTTCTCCCCATATTCTTCTGATAAAGGCACTCAATGCTTCAAAAGCGAAAGAGAGTCCTTCATTTTCTGCCAGGTATATTCTTCACAGATTTTCCCTGTCATCTTCTGCAAGCACTAAGGGGACGAGGCATGGTAACATAGCTTTGTCTTTCCAAGACTCAGACCATTGACTCCAAGTAAATCCAATGTCGAAGTGCTTGGTCACAGCAGCCCATTGGACATATATCTTCATGCAGTCAAGAGGCCTGATTACTGAACACCTGAACGTATCATCAAAGTAGGTAGTTCCCAGATTGGTGTCAGTAATTTTGCTAATAGTGCCAACTGTTGGAATAGTGGCTTTCTCGGCATTGCAGCAGTTTGAGGAGCCAGTTCTCCATTCATCTTCCTTCAGAGAACAAAGGTAAAACATTCTGGCATGATCCTCAGTGATCTTGGCAATCGGAAGCTTAGAGAATTCTTTAAGGTTATACTTCTTGGGAGCCTTCTCATACTCTATGAGTCCGATCCTGCTGAATAGCAGCTTGCCAGGAGCAGGTTCTTTCCTCTTCCCAGGGATAGACCAAGGTAGCCATCTTTGTCTGTCTGGCACAATCTTTACGGATACAGAAGAAGGATCCCTGAACTGTCTAATAACTTTAATTTTCTTCATCTCAAGACAGTGTGCCATGAAGGCATCTTCTTCATCCGTGATCCACCTTCCACACTCCTCCAGTGTGAGAGGTTCAGTTTGAGGTAGGGATTTAGGAAGGTCAACAGAGAAAGGAATTGCTCTGCTACCAGTTTCTGGTCTCAATCTTCCTTTGAATGACATCTGAAAATGGTCTTCTCCATCCTTGAAAGTAAAATTCATTGGAGAGGGAATTTCCAGTCTGGCAACTCCAGAGGTGAATATTTTCAAATGCCATGTAGATGGACGATTGTAGATGCTGTGATATGACTCATACTTAACAAACCAAGGTTTGTTAATGCACGAGACATTCTTCCTTCCACCGAAGTATGTAGGTTTATGGGTAATGGTGAGTGAAGTGGGAGTGGTTTTGGTGATTGTATAGGTTTTAGGTTTGTAGGGTTTGAAAGGATTAATGGGAGGTACTTTGAATAATAGGTTGAAGGGGTGAGAGTGAAGTTTGGAAATGTATGTGGTAAGTGATGTATTTGAGGAAATTTGTGGTAGGTCAAGGTTGAGTGTATTGGATGGTGTTTGGGTAGGTTTTGAGAGGATGAGGGTAGAGGTTTTCCGGAGGCTTATTCTGGTTTTCTGGGTTTGTGGTTGTGAAACAGACAATGGGGTGCAGGAATAACATTATGAGAATCAAAGATAGATACTGACTCATCAGCAGTAAAGTTAAGTACCTTTGGGTTAATCTCAAAAGACTTAACCAACCTTCTTTTTGTTTCTCTAGGGGCAACAATGGCAGAAGGAGGAGGAGGGACTTGCTTCCCTTGACCAGACGCTGAAGCATCTTTTTCAGCTATTGGCTTAATCTTTTTCTCCAAGACCTTTCTAATAGGAATTCTATCCTCATCTTCTGGTTCCTCAACAGTAGGTGCAGGAGCCACCTTCTGTTTCATTCTTCTTGTCTCCCTTAAAGGAGATTCAGCAGGTCTCTTCACACCAGCCATTGAGCTTCTGGTGGTTTTCTTTTCAGCTTCTCCTTCTTGTTGCTCTAATTTCACCTTCTTAATCATAGAGCCAGTTATCAACTGCATTCTGACTAGACTGTTGATTCCAAAAACTTCAGGACGAACAACAACGCCAACACCAAAGTATTTTTCTTTTTCTTCTTTGTTGGTAGAGTCAGCCAGCTTTCTCACAACACCATCTTTAATCATCATTATGGAGAGAAGAACTCCATAAGGGATAACTTTGATGATATTCTTTTTATCGACGCTCTTTCTTGAGAAGACAAGAGCATTTATAAGATTATTGATAATCAACCTTGGCAAGTTGATTTTCTTCCCATCCATATAGTTTCTCATAATAAACTTTTGCTCGTAGTTCACTATGTCGTTTGAACCAGCCTTTAGAATCACGCTCTTAGCGATGATTTTGTGCAATACTCTGTAGTGGCTTTTCAAGTCTTTGGCAGTGCGAGTTATGTTCTTCTTCTTCAACTCACGATAGTTTTCGAACAGGGCTTCGTTGACGTTTTCCAGTCCTTTGTAAGCGTCAACCCAGTTAGCATGGTAACTGATTCATTCACAAGGGCACTTGATGGTCTGAGCGATAGAGTTGTGGTGAAGCGTAACTTGAAGCCTCTGATGTGTCCTTCTATGATTTCTCCCTGAAGTAGGTAAGCGTTCCCCCAGAACTCCTTTATAGCATGGCTCAGTACATCAACTGGTTCCCAGATAAAGTAATTTTTCCAGCCTAGTTTCTCCAAACCTTCTTCAAAATCAAAACCATAGAGCTTGAAGTTCTCAAAATCAATTCTGTTCTCATTCATGAGTTTTGCCTCAGAGAAGAAATCGAATGCAGCAGTATATTGTCCAACCTTTCTATCGACCATGGTAGCAGTTGCAGAGAGGGTAATGGAGGTTTTAGGGTTTGAAATCACAGAGAGAGAGAGAGAGAGAGAGAAATTTTTGCAAGTAGATGGAGAGTGAAGTGATGGAGCGAAAAAATGTGGAGTAGTGGGAAAGTTGATAGAAAATTGTACAGTTCTTTTTCAAAAAATCGCTTCGTATTTCCAAACAAAAATTAAATCAAAAAGAAAAGAAAATGAAGATTCGCCTTTTCATTAAATGAAGACGCCAAAAGAAAAGTAAGATCAAGTAAAAAGATTTTATCGAAAGACATAAATAATCATGACTCAGTAGATGTGATGAGACGCTTAAGTCCTTTACACGTGTGTGTGCACTCGGACGCACGCAACCGATTCACCAGACGTTGAGTTATGATGCACATGACAAATAAAATGCTTTCATGTATACATGCTTATGTCATACCAGATGCTGAGATGATGCATATCATCGTATTTGAGATTAATCATTCTTCTAAGAGATGAAAATTTAAATTTCTTCTTATAAAATTGAATCTATCTTCGTGAGGGTTTTGTAAATATGTCAGCCCACTGATGATCAGTGTCTACAAATTTTATTTCGAGAATACCCTTCTGAACATAGTCTCTTATAAAATGATGCTTAATCTCAATGTGCTTGGCTCATGAATGCAATATGGGATTTTTAGTAAGACAGATTGCAGAAGTATTATCACAAAAGATAGGACTGTTACTCTCTTTTATCAGATAATCGTCAAGTTGATATTTCATCCATAGAAGTTGAGAGCTGCAACTAGCTGCTGAAATATATTCAGCTTCTGCTGTTGAGAGTGCAATCGTTTTTTTTTTCTTTTGCTTGACCAAGACACAAGATTTGCTCCAAGGAACTGGCAGCCTCCACTTGTGCTTTTTTCTTTCAATTCGGTCTCCAGTAAAGTCAGCATCACAGAAACCTACTAACTTGTAATCTTTTGATTTCTTATAAAGCAAACCAAGATTAGTAGATCCTTGCAAATATCCAAAGATTCTTTTAACAGCACTCAAGTGTGATTCTTTAGGATCTGATTGAAATCTAGCACACAGACAGGCACGAACATAATATCGTGTCTTGAAGCTGTAAGATAAAGTAGAGATCCAATCATACCTCTGTACATCTTCTGATCTACCTTTTTACCAGTTTCATCTTTACCAAGAATGCATGTGGGATGCATAGGAGTACACATAGGTTTGCAATTCACCATTTTGAATTTCTTTAGCAATTCCTTGATATATTTGCTTTGATGTATATAGATACCATCATTGCATTGTTTGATTTGAATTCCAAGGAAGAACTTCAGTTCACCCATCATGCTCATCTCGAATTCAGCCTGCATTAGCTTAGAAAATTCTTTGCAAAGGCTTTCATTAGTAGCTCCAAAAATAATGTCATCAACATATAATTGAACAATTATAAAGTGCTTGTTTGATGTTTTTCTAAAAAGAGTAGTGTCTACTAGGCCTCTGGTAAAGCCATTTTTCATCAAAAATGTACTCAGTCTTTCATACCAAGCTCTGGGAGCTTGCTTAAGACCATACAGGGCCTTTTTAAGCTTGAAGACATGTTCTGGAAATTCAATGTCTTCGAATCCAGGAGGTTGTTTTACAAAAACTTCCTCAGTTATAAAACCATTCAAGAAAGCACTTTTTACATCCATTTGATAAAGAATTATATCATGATGTGCAGCAAATGAAAGTAAAATGCGTATAGCTTCTAACCTTGCAACAGGTGCAAATGTTTCAGTAAAATCAATACCTTCTTCCTATGAGTAACATTGAGCAACCAATCTTGCCTTGTTTCTCACAACCTTTCCATCTTCATCAAGCTTGTTTCTAAATACCCATTTAGTACCAATAGCTTACTTATCTTCTGGTAGAGTAACTAGCTTCCATACATCATTTCTTTGGGACTGATTCAACTCTTCTTGCATGGCCAGAATCCAACCTTCATCTTCCAATGCTTGATCAATCGTTTTAGGTTCCATTTCTGAGAGTAATGCCATATCTGCATGCTCTTTAAAAGAGGATCTGGTTCTTATTCTATCTCCAGGTTTTCCTATGATTTGATCTTTAGGATGATTGGCTTCGTACTTCCAGCTCTTTCTGACTTCAGCTTCTGAAGATTCTTGTGTCTGGTCACCACCAGACGATGAAGATATAGGTTCACTATTTGTAGTATTACCTATATTTAATTCTGAAAATAATTCATCTAGCTCTGACATGGCTGTGTCAGGCTTCTTGTCATCAAATTTGACATGAATGGATTCTTCCACTGTCATAGTTTCTTTATTGTATATTCTAAAAGCTTTAGATCTTTCAGAATATCCCAAAAGGATTCCTTTGTCAGCTTTTGAATCAAACTTACCAAGCTGATCCTTAGTATTTAAAATATAACACGTACAACCAAATGAATGAAAATATGATATGTTTGGTTTCCTTCCTTTCCACAGTTCATATGGAGTCTTCTTCAAAATAGGTCTAATAAAAATTCTATTTTGAATGTAACAAGCTGTGTTTATTGCTTCTACCCAAAAATGTTTTGCAATGTTAGCCTCATTGATTAAGGTCCTGGCCATTTCTTGGAGGGACCTATTCTTCCTTTCTACAACACCATTTTGTTGAGGTGTTCTAGGAGAGGAGAAATTGTGGGAGATGCTGTTATCATCACAAAATTTTTGAAAGCTTTCATTTTCAAATTCTCCCCCATGATCACTTCTAATAGAAGAAATACAAATTCCTTTCTTATTTTGAACTGTTTTGCAGAATACAGTAAATACCTTGTATGACTCATCTTTGTGAGCAAGGAATCTAACCCATGTCCATCTAGTAAAATCATCAACAATGACTAACCCAAATTTCTTTCCAGTTAAAGAGGCTGTCCTTGTTGAACCAAAAAGATCAAGATGCAGAAGCTCAAGTGGTCTAGAGGTTGAAACAACATTTTTTGAATGAAAAGAAGTTTTAACTTGTTTTCCTCTTTGACATGGCTCACAGAGAGCATCGAATTGATACTTAAGACTTGGTAAGCCTCTAACAAGACTGTGCTTGTTTAATTTTGAGAATAATCTCAAATTGGCATGACCCAATCTCTTGTGCCAAATCCATTGTTCTTCGTCAACAGACATGAGACACTTGACATCTTGTTTTGCAAGTTCAGAGAGATCAATTTTGTAAATATTTTGTTTCCTCTTAGCAGTAAAGAAAATAGAGCTGTCTTTCTTGCTTTTTACTAGACATCCAGTTTCTGTAAAGATGACTTCATAACCATTGTCACATAATTGACTTATGCTCAATAAGTTATGTTTAAGTCCTTCAACATAGAGTACATTATCAATAGAGGGAAGAGAGCATTTACCAATGCGACCAATTCCAACTATTTTACCTTTCTGATTTCCTCCGAAACCAACGAATCCAGCTTCTTTAGGCTTTAGTTCTTGGAACATATGCTTTTCTCCCGTCATGTGACACGAGCATCCACTGTCTAAGTACCAAGACATGTGTGTTGACTTTGTTGCTAAGCATGTCTGCAACATAGACTATTTTATCTTTAGGTGCCCATATCTTTTTGGGTCCTTTCTTGTTAGTTCTTGAAGGAAGCTTATCCTTCACAGTTTTAAAAACAGTACATGCACTTTTCAAATGACCAGGTTTATTACAGTAAGTACAATGCAAGCATTTACTATGATTATTGGATTTATCAGATGCTGAATCATTTTTTAAAAGAGGTTCATCTGATATATAACCAAGACCATGAGTTGTCGTTTTACTGATGCCCCAAATCATTGAAGCTTGCTTGCTTCGAGTTACACTCTCTGCAAGAAACTTTTGAAATGCATATTCATAATCATTTGATTTGCATTTAGGATTGCCTGTAACTTTAGAGCTTTCACGAGAGCTCTCGACCACAGTTGCTTGTTAGCGGCCAGACGCTGGTTATCCATTAGATGCTGATTTTCAGTTTTCAGCTTCTGGTTCTCTTTATTGAGTACAAATTTTTCATTGCTTAAAGCTTGAAAGTCTTGTGATAATTTTGAAAATTTCTTTTTCAAATTCTTATACTCAACAGAGAGAGTGGCAGAGTCCTTAAGAAGATCATCGAATGCAAGTTGAAGTTCAGAGTAGGAATTATATACTGTTAGTGTCTGCCATGAAAATGAGATTTGCTTCTACTTCATTATCTTCCTCAGATGAGGATAAGTCTAGATCTTCCCATGTAGCCATGAGGCCCTTCTTCTTTTTCTTGAAAAAACTTCTTATAGGCTTCTCCTTAAGATTAGGACATTCAGACTTGAAATGTCCAGGCTTTTTGCATTCATAGCAAATGACTTGAGCTTTGTCCTTGTCCTTGCTTTCCTTCTTGTCCTTAGTATCTTTCTTCTGAAACTTCCTCCTGAAGTTTCTCTTCTTCCACATTCTTTGTATCTTCCTGGATATAAACGCGAGCTCATCTTCTGATGTGTCAACATCTCCTTCTGAAGCTTCATCTTCTGATTCTTCTTCTTCAGCCTGAAGGGCTTTGGAAGAACTAGCTTTATGTTGAGCGACTTTCAAAGCAATAGACTTGCCTTTTTTGACAGGTTCTTCTTCGTTTAGCTCAAGTTCATGAGCTTTCAACGAACTCATAAGATCTTAAATTCGTAGGACATTTAGATCTTTTGCTTCCTGAATAGCAGTGACCTTGGGTCTCCACTGCTTAGTCAAGCTTCTTAAGATCTTTCTAACATGGTCAGGTGTAGTGTAACTTTTTCCAAGGGCCTGTAACCCATGAACAAGTGTTTGGAATCTTCCAAACATAGTTTCAATGCTTTCACTATCTTCCATTTTGAACAACTCGTATTGGCGAACCAACATGCTAGCTTTGGTTTCTCTTACTTGGGCAGAGCCTTCGTAAAATAAAACGAGTGAGTCCCAGATTTCTTTGGCAGTATCAAATTTGCCACATTTATCATATTCTTTTTCTGTCATAGCACAGATAAGAATAAATCTAGCTTTTTGATTGATTTGATATCTCTTTTTCTGCTCATCATTCCAATCTTCTCTGGCTATAGCAACACCACGAGGATTAGTAGGAGGAATGTAACCACTTTGAACTATATCCCACAACTCAAGTTGTTGTGTCTCAAAGAAAGCTTTTATCTTATCTTTCCAGTAATCAAATTTTTCTCCATCGAATAGAGGAGGACGGTTCATATGATCACCTTAAGTAGACATGTTGACAGTATAGGATCTTTTCTCTTAACACTGTTAAGTGCTCAACCAAGAGACCGAGCTCTGATACCAACTAAACGTGAACACAAGAAGGGGGGTTGAATTGTGTTAAAAACTTTTCGCAAACTTTTCGTAAAAACACTACGAACAGAGATTTTTAAAACTGTTTGTTTATCGGATGCTGAGAAATTAACCGGATGCAGAAAATGAAACCGTTTATGAAAACTTGTTTTATTGAGCAGTGTAAAGATAAATGTAAGCAGTAAAGGAGGGGACACAAAGATTTATACTAGTTCACCACCAACTGGTAGCTACGTCTAGTCCCTTCGATCCTGAAGGATTTTTCACTATAATCAACTTATTACAATTTTCCTCAAGAGTATTCTACTGTCACAAACTTGACAATACTCTCAACTTCTCAAAACGACTTAGTACGATCGAGCCTTTGAGGAACAAAGCCTTAACTAGGCCAAATACAGTTTACAAAAGAGATTATACTTCTGAATACAATCAAAATATCTCTAACAGAGAGGATGAAAAGATTAAGCTCAAAACAGAATAGCTTTCTAAAAGAAAGTATAAGACGCTGAGTTCAGTTCTTTGTAGACCGGAAGCTTGGCACGAAACTTGATTGCTCACTTGAGTAATATTGCTTTCAGAATGAAGTTTCTTCACAGTTTTTGGCTCTCTTCTTCAATGAATACCTTGAGGTATTTATAGGAGTCTTCAACGGTATTACCGTTGCAGTAAAAATAGCTCCTTTCCATTGAGTGAGGTAATTTGAAATGTAGTCCTTTTCTTCCTTTCCAGAGAATGTCAAAATAGTACACATTACCGTTTTCGTACTATCTACTATTTGCAATTGTCTTGTACAATTTTTGTCTTATGCTAAAGGTGTCACCTTTGCTTCGTCGTATATCAAAATGAGCGCATAAAATCAAATTCGAATTCTGTTCCAGAACAGTCTGAGGCTAAGAGTAACACTATTGGCCGCTTGCTGTTAGCAAGACGCTGGAGTGAATTCGGATGCTGACACTAGTGGATTGTATTCAATTCTTTTGTAAATTTCTTCTTCTTCCTTGAGTGTTTTGTACATATATATGAAGTTTTGATACTTGTACACTCAAAGATATGTTAGACGATAGATTGTTCTCTTGAAAAGTACTTTGTTATCATCAAAATCAATGAGGGTCTAAACTTCTCAATCGTTTAGGTTCCAACACTTGCTTCTACAGCTGTTTTGCTGTTAATTGTACCTCCAGCTGAGGCATCCAACATCATTCTTGTATTTGGCATCAACCCATTGCAAAACATCTGCATCTGATTAAACTCATCATACCCATGGCCAGGACATCTTTTCAGAAGAAGCTTGAATCTCTCCCTTGCCTCATACAGATTTTCGCTCTGGTTCTGCTGGAACCCATGAATTTCACCTCTTCTTTTGATGAACTTGGAGGGTGGAAAAAATTTGTTCATAAATTTATCCTCCAAATCATCCGAAGTAGCGATGCTTCCTTGAGGCAAAGTGTGCAACCAATCTCTTGCTCTATCTCGCAGGGTGAAAGGAAAAAGCCTTAGTTTCTTGGCCCCCTCTGTCACTCCATCCAGCTTCAGGGTGCCACAGATTTCATAGAAATTTACCAAGTGCTGATTTGGGTCTTCAACTTCATCCCCAGCGAATTGGTTTTGCTTGAGAGTGTTCAACAGAGATGTTCTGATCTCAAAAGCATTTGCCTCCACCTGTTGGTAGGCAATGACTGTCCTCTGATGGTTGTTCCTTCTCCCAAAATCACACAAGGTGCGTGGTGGAGGTGGTGCGTCCCCCATTACTACTTGAGTTGTAACGAGAGAGGTAAAAGCAAAGGTTTGATTTTGTTGTTGTTTTGCTTCCTTTGCCTTCTTCCTATTAGCCTTTGCGGTCTTTTCTATTCCAGGGTCAAACAACAGCTCACCTGCTTGTTTACCTCGCATGCACAACACTAATGGAAAAGGTAAGTAGCACTACAACAATTATAGAATATTTTTTTATTAACATGAATTAATTTAAAAAGCAATAAGACGCAGTCCCCGGTAACGGCGCCAAAAACTTGATGGCTCAAATCCGCAAGTGCACGGAGTTGTCGTCAAGTAATAAAATATTGATCCCACAGAGACTACTTTTACGCTAATTAAACTAATTTGAGAAATAGAATTTGTTATTGTAATAGAAATAAAATAAATTAAGAACAATGTAATGGATGATTTTAATAATAAGGAAAAGCTTCTAGGACTGGGGGTACCACAATGATGCTCTGAAATCCTAATTGACTACTCTCTTATTAACAAATGAATTCAATTGAAGGCAAGCTATCCTAATTTAGTAAAAGTTCCCTCCCAGGATATAGAAACCGTGCTTAAGCGATACAATTCCTACTCTCATGGTAATTGAAATCGAATTAAACCCATTAAGAAATATGATAGCTTGTTTTATCCTCGAAGGACTAAAAATTACTCTCGTGATTTTAATCCTAAGTTCCGTTCTTATGGTTCCGATAACAAAGGTTTACCTCTCGGTTCATCCCTAGAAATCTAATACATATGAATAAGTGGCCACCGAATTCATTAGAAATAATAATAACAATAAGAACGAAATCAAATTGCATTCAAAGTAATAGAGAGAGTATCAAATAATCATCCAAAAGACATCAAAAGGCATAGCCCCAAATCCTAGAACAAGGGAAACTACTCTAACATGATGGATAGAATAGAATCCATATAAATAAACATTCAAACCAGGAAATCGAGAGAGAAGAGACGAAGAGATTGATCCCAATCCTCCACCGTGCCTCCAAGAATCAAAGTTCGAACCCTAGACAAGTCTCTAAAGTGTCTATTTATAGTCTAGGGTGAAAAGGAGTAAAAAAAACAAGTCCAAAACATGTAAAAACGTAAAATTCTGCGTCCAGGGTGCTGTCGTAGCACGGTCGTGGCGTGAGGCACGGCTAGGTCGTGCTTCATTCTGTTTCTCACGTTGTTCAGGTACTGTCGCAACACGGCCGTGCTTCCTGACACAGCTAGGTCGTGCTTCATGTTGTTTTGTATTTTTCACCTCTTTAACGTCCCAATTAGCTCAAGGTGTCTCATGAAAGTTGAAGCTATGGATTATAGCTTTCCAATGGCACCGGTTTCATCTTATTTGGACACCTAAAACTCCAGATATGATTAAAACATTGAACAGGTATCAGGCTGAGATAGCATTTACATTATCAACTTGTAGCACAAATTACCCCAACTTATTCCAAGTGATTTTTCTCCTTTTTCCTAGGACAAATACCTTCCTTTAAGCACAATTGAACCAAAACCAAGTGCATTATTCAAATCAAGCCAAATGCATAAATAACATGGATTAAAATGACTAAAATGACTAAGATGCGATGCAAAACAAACACTAAACTATATGCTATTTCGAACGCATCAAACTGCCCCGGCGTTTTACATTCATAGCAAATGATTTGACTCTTATCTTTGTTTTCCTTCTTGTCCTTGACACCTTTCTTCTGGAACTGTCTCCTGAAGTTCTCTTTCTTCTTCCACATACGTTGGATCTTCCTAGATATAAATGAAAGTTCATCGTCTGATCCCTCACTATCTCCTTCAGAGACTTCATCTTCTGATTCTTCCTCAGCTTGTAAGGCCTTAGAAGAACTGGCTTTATGCTTGTTAACTTTCAAAGCAATTGATTTTCTTTTCTTCACGGGTTCTTCCTCATTTAGCTCAAGTTCATGAGCTTCTAAGGAACTTAAAAGATCTTCAAGACGTAACATGTTTAAATCTTTTGCTTCTTGTATAGCTGACTTTAGGTCTCCACTGCTTGGTCAAACTTCTCAGGATCTTTCTCACATGGTCAGGTGTAGTATAGATTTTTCGAAGGGCTTTTAACCCATGGACAAGAGTTTGGAATCTTCCAAACATTGTCTCAATTTTTTCTTCTTCTTCCATCTTAAATAACTCATATTGGCGAATCAACATGATAGCTTTTGTTTCTCTTACTTGGGCAGAGCCTTCATAAGACAAAACAAGGGAATCCCAAATTTTCTTAGCAGCCTCAAATTTACCACATTTGTAATATTCTTTTTCTGCCATAGCACAAATAAGAATATATCAAGCTTTTTGATTGAGCTGATATCTCTTTTCTGCTTATCATTCCATTCTTCTCTAGATAAGACAACACCAGTAGCAGTAGTTGGAATGAGGTATCTGTTTCCAACCATGTCCCACAACTCAAGTTGTTGAGACTCAAAGAATGATTTTATCTTGTCCTTCTAGTAGTCAAATTTTTCTCCAGTAAATAGAGGAGGACGGTTCATGTGGCCACCTTCTGTAGACATGTTCGTAAATATAGGATCTTTTCTCTTACACTGTTAAGTGTTCAACCAAGAGGTCGAGCTCTGGTACCAACTGAACGTGAACACAAGAAGGGGGAGGTTGAATTGTGTGGAAAACTTTTCGCAAACTTTAAGTAAAAACATGCTTAAAACAAGTTTGTATGAAAAACGTTTATAATCGGATGCTGAGAAAGTAACGGACACTGAAGTGAAAACTGTGAAAACAAGTTTTTTCTTTGCAAGACAGAAGTAAAGGCAAATCAATAAAGAATGAGACACAAAGATTTATACTAGTTCACCAACCTGGTAGCTACGTCTAGTCCCTTCGTTCCAGAAGGATTTTTCACTATAATCACACAGATTACAAATTCCTTAAGAGTATTCTACTGTCACAAACTTGACAATACTCTTAATTTCTTAAAACGACATAGTACATTTGAGTCTTTAAGGAACAAGCCTGTTACGAGGCAATATAAGTTTTTACTAAGAGATTTGAATACAATCAAATAGCTCTCAATAGAGAGAATGAAAAACTTTAAGCATAATGAAAATAACTTTCTAAAAGAAAGAATAAGACGCTGAAGTTCAGTTCTTAGTTTTCAGAGTTCTTGGCATAGAAACTTTGGTTGCTCACTAAATAATAACTCTGTAATCATTCTAGCAGCAATCTTCAATGAAGAGCTTGGAGTATTTATAGATTTCTTGAGAATATTACCGTTGCAGAAATATTCAGCTCCAAATCATTGAGTGAGGTAATTTGAAAATGTTATTTTCTTCCTTTTCAGAGAATTTCAGAATAGTACACTTTATCGTTTTGTACTATTTGCTTTTCAATCATTTGCGGTGTACGGATTTTGTCTTATCCTAAAGGTGTCACATTTGATTCCTCGTACATAGAATTGAGCGCACAAAATCAAATTTGAATTATTCCAGAGGTAGAGAGCAGAAAGAATAAACGTTACAAGCACGTGTTCCATTAAACAACCAGATGCTCGCTCAATACGCATAAGACGCTCGCTGCAGTGCTTAAGTTCACGTGTCATAGAAACATAGAAACCGGACGCTCGCTAGTGTATAGATATACCAGAAGCTTGGAGTGAACTGGATGCTGACACAGATTATGTACTCATCTTCTTTTGAAACTCCTTCTTCATGCTTGAGTGATGTTATCAATGAATAACTTTAATTCTTCCACACTTTAAGACTTATCAGAAGGTAAATTGTTATCTTGTAGATACTTTGTTATCATCAAAATTATTGAGGGTCTAAACTTCTCAATCGTTTAGGTTTCAAGATAGTCAACGCTGGTTCATATTTAAATAAAGTCATGGCATATTTGACTATTGTCCTTGCTTTGTATGAGTTATAAAGGAACTGCCTTGCCAATTGCTCAACCTCATTTGCACACATTTTATCCAAATAACCTCTATTTCAACACAGATGATAAGAAACAAAGTAGAGGCACAAATAAAGTATGCATATAAATATCAACCGGTTCTTATATTTGCTACGTGGTTTTCATATCTGACATAAAAAAAAGGCTAAATTACAAAATTGGTCCTCTACGTTTATTTTAGGTTTCAATTTAGTCCTCTACATTTTATTTGTTTCGTTTTAGTCTCTTATGTTGCAAACGTTACAATAAGTTAGTCATTTTCGTCACTAAAAGCCAATTGTCCGTCAGATAGGTCTTCTTGTATGTTTCAAAATGGACTTTTACCTACGGACAATTGGCTTTTAGTGACGGAAAGGACCAACATGTTGTAACGTTTGAAACGTAGGGGACCAAAACGAAACAAATAAAACATAGAAGACCAAATTAAAACCTAAAATAAACATAGAGCACCAATTTTATAATTTAGCCAAAAAAAAAAAAATTAACACGTTTTGGGTTTGGAATAAATACCCTGATTACTGCGGGTTTGGAATAAAAAATAGTATAATGTTATATGCAAATTTCAATCGGTGGAACCATATGGCTAAAATGTTACTCATAAGGATAGATAGAAACTCAGCTATAACCATGAGACAAACATAATAGCAGGGAAGGCACGCCCCCAAGCATGCACAAATAAAGTATGCATATAAATATCAAACTGGTTCTAATATTTCTGAAGCACGGACACTGCTCCTCTTTGGCGTGTCGCGGTGTCGGACACGTGTCGGACACCGACACCCGTACGTCATGTGTCCGACACCTACTGTAGGTGTCCAGTTCAAAAAAAAAAAAAAGGTCGGACACAGCACAGACACCGCGTGGGACACGGCACGGGACACCGCTTGGAAGTAGGACACCGCACGGGACACTGCGGCACACACCCGTTTAAAAAACAAAAAAAGAGAACAAATAAAAACAATTTTAAAAGAAATACAATAGAGTTTTATTCTGCACAACTTACGGTCTTCTCCCATACGACCCACCCAGTTTCTATTTTCTGGTCGACTTCTCCACCCATCTCGGTCTTCTTTCTCTGTTTTCGCCTCTCGGTAGCGCCTCCCTCTCTCTTGGAGCTCTATTGATGTTATCGGCGTGTCTGCTAAGGTGCTCTGTTCGCACACCGCACTGCACTGCCGTCTCGCGTCGATGTCGCCGTCTCGTTGTTCGTCGTTGCCTCGTTGCTGTTCAGACGAGGTACGTCTAAACTCCGTTACCTCATCTCTGTAGTCTGCACAATACTTTATTTTTTTTCTGTTTTTACATTTACGAGAAACACTCGATGGAACACTCTGGAAGTGTGTAACACTTTTTCAACACTTCGTTTTTATTTGTTTTTAAAATACTTTTGAGTTCTGATTATCTGCGCCTTTTTCATTTTGCAATCTTTTGAATTTTTTTTTATTATTATTTTATTGAGGAGACACAGACCGTGAGTTTATTTTATGAAATGAGGTTTGCTCATCATGGGACATGCTGTTTCTTATTTTTTCTTTTTGTTTGTTGGTACTTTATCGCAAGGTAATTAAAACTGGATTGGGCTTTGAAGTGGAGATAACCAGGGTTCAGGATTTTTGGGTCGGATCGGGGTCGAACCGGGTTCGAATAAAATATTATTTTTTAAATATATATACATAACATTTCAATTTATAAACAAAATAACTTGTAGCCTAGTGGTAAGGTGATTTATTGTGGCATTGAGGACAAGGATTCAAGTCTTGTTGAGAGCAAAATCGATTTTTTTTTTAATATAAAGACAATTAAAAATTTCAAAAAAAAAAGAAGCCAAAACCGGTTCCATCCTGAACCGGCCGGTTTTGGTGGCCGGTTCTACGAGCAAACCGGTTCTTTGCGAGGCGATTCAGAGAGGTCACCTGCAGGCAGGACCATGGCGGTTCTGGTCCAACCGAGCCACGTCCGGTTTTAATTACCATGCTTTATCCTAATTTTTGTGTCCGATAGTTTTATATATTGTTTTAGAATTTTTTTTGTAATGAAACAAAGTGCTCAATTTGAATGATATATAAATTTTGCTTCTCAATTTAGATGGTTTATAATTATAAATGACGCTTATATTTTATTTTATTTAATTAATTAATATATATATATATATAGCGGTGTCGGTGTCCTGTGTTTTTTACATTAGCAGTGTCCGCGTGTCCGTGTCCGTGTCGTGTCCGGTGTCCGTGCTTCATAGACAAAGAGACCCTAATCAGACAACAGCACCAGTTGATAGATAAAACACCCAAAGTGGAGCCATCTAAATTTTCTCAGTCTTGATGTTCTTCTTCAACAACTTAATGTGTAGCTGCATGTCAAGGTCAATTTTACTTTGCTGGGTTTCATAGTCTTTCTTAAGAGGAGTTATGTCCTCTAAATCCTTGGATAATTCACCACCCTTCCTTTCATCACATAGGGAATCAACATCAACAGCAGCACATGAGAACTTGGGCATAAGTTCCTATCAAACAGTAAATATAGACTGTCAAACATCATATAAAGACTGTCAAATAGCAAACAACATCAGGTCATGTGAAACACCTATAATATACACACTGAAATGATACCTTAGCTAGAGCAGTGCATGAAGATGGACCCTCAATCAGTGCCTCCTTTTCATTACCCAAATATACACTCTCAGTGGTGACATTTGTGGAAAATTATTTTGTGCTTGTGAAGTGTGTTGAGAAAGGAATGGTTAATTAAGTGACACCTGTAAAAATGTTACTCAAACAATGACTTATAGATGTATTATTTATAGATTTATAGATTTCCTCCTTACTTCTTGCTTGCCTATCAGGATATTGTATTGTAACTTCAGCTTTTCAGAACTGACAAGATAAATAATCACATAATAGAACCTCTCTTCACCCCTTCTTTCTATTTATTTCTTCCCTTTCTAATTTTTAGTTATTGTTGGCCTTCTCATTTTATGGCGAGATCATCATTGCAGAGGTTCCCGTGACTGTCGGTAAGCCGTCAGTAGTGGCCGAATTTGTTGTAGTACAAATTGGATAAACATGTTAGCACATTTGTTAGAGCATCTCCAATGCTCATTGTTTGGCCGTCCCGTCGCCTTTTAATTGTCGTCCCTTATGTTTTACGGCATTGGAGGGGAGTAACGTGGCGTCCTTTATCTTTTAATTTTAGTGGATGCACCTTCCACAAGAGGCGGCAATTGACCGTCCCTTACCATTTAAAAATAATCTTTTCTCTCTCATGTCAAGTGCAAATGGACTGTTATAGAGTATTTGAGAATATTAAAGTATTAAAGTGTGGTATGTGGGGGCCACTTAAGGGACACCAATTAAGGAATCACCATTGGAGCAAAAATCATAAGTGTCCCTTAAAAATTATGTGGTATTTAGGTGGCATGTCGGGACCCACCTAAGGGATCCAATTTTTTTAAGGGACTCTCCGTTGGAGATGCTCTTATTACAAAGGGTTAATAAACAATCTCAAAAAAATTAATTTAAAAAGTTATGACATAAAAATTTATTTAACATAATAAATTTATAAGGAACTATTTTATTAGCAATTCTTTTAAAATAATATGATACTGTTTTAATAGCAACTAGATTGAGACCCGCGCAATGTGTGGGTGTAGGTTTGTTTATATTTGTAATGTATCGATTGTTTTTATCATGGTTAGGATAAATATTGAGGATTATAAATATTCTATAATTGAGACGGTAATATGAAATTTAAGCACAAATAAGGAGGTACATTTTATTTGAAAGTGAAATATATGCATGAAACATGGAAATGTAATAATAGATAGTGTTCTTAATTTGACAAATTTAAATAACTCTAAAAGATTTGTGTAGATGTCATTCATTGTTTGTTGTTGATTTTGATTACATCTTCTTGTTTATGCCTTTATGCACTTTTTGTCTTGCATGCAACTTTAATTTGTTGCTTCATCTTGTTTAGGTATTTAATTTTATAAATAGATTAAAATTTGAAGTTTATTTGCAACAAATCATCGAATAAAACTTCAAGTAGATTTTCAACGTTATATTTTCAAATTTTAGTTATATGATGAATTAAGGGTTGCTAATGTTAGTTACAGTATTGTCTTAAGTTGTTAGTCACTAATGGGCACAGCAGAAAGCATTTTAGAAATTTGAGTGATGTCTCAATCGGAAAAAAAAGAAATTTGAGTGATGAAATATAAGGTTATGTAATTAAAGGTTCTTCTGTACAACACTTACATAAAATATAAAAATTTTATGTTAATTTCTGTAGAAATGAATTGAATGATAATAGTTTTTCTTTTGTGCAACCTAAACGGTAAGTCATTATTTCACAAATTACGTACCTTCGTCGTTATATTTTCGTGCCATGTCATGAACCAAAATCCCCATTAGTAAAATCTGTTGAAATTTTATATTCCAATAATTAATATGGGCTGATATCATTAATAATTATATTAGTTATTTATCATAAAGGAGCTATATTTTATGTGATCATATAAAGTTAAAATAAGGTAAGCTCATTGGACTCCTAATTTAATTGATATGTACCTTATATGAGTAGATGTAAGTGTGGCCCGATAAGGGGATAATGGGTACCATGTTAGGTTTAACACACTATAAAAAAGGCTATGGTCTCCAATACACCGAATTGCCGTCATCCATTCTCTTCTTCCCATCTGAAGAGAACCTAAAGTCTCGTGAGAGAGCTCAAGAAGATTCAGTTAAGGAAGAACCATAAAGTCGCCGCTAACGTGCTAGTTGATCGTTGCTATGGATTCAGTTGTTCGTTGGGTGTTCGTGATCATTCCTTTGGTATTCCATTTCAGGTGATTGATTGTTATGGATCTAGGTATTCTTCTAATCCTTGATAATCCAACATGTCGTAGATCCTAAGGGTAGAGAACATGTTATTTTTGTTGAGCATGCTTGTATGTCTTTATAGCTTCCGCCTAAGGTATTTCTTCTATGAGATTTGAGCATGCTTGTTCTTGTTGTTGTAATTAATAAGGTATTAATTCCAACAAGTGGTATCAGAGCGGTCTTCAATGTTGGATTATTAGAATTAAGGTTTTTTGTTGATGCCTTGGGTTTTGTTCTTGGGTTTTGAGTTTTCTCCAAACAAAAAAAAATTTACATGAACCCAAAATTATAGAATTTGAATATTTTTGTTTTCCTTTCGTTGCCTATGGGATGAAATATTGCAGCTTGGCTCTACTGAAACTGATTTCATGCCTGAAGGGAAAAATTGATTTGTGCATCACACATAAAGCTAATAATGTTTTGGTTTTGGTTATGCCATAAACGATTTGTGCACCACCATCACGTTTTTTGATTGCCGTGAACGTGTATATTTTGTAATAGAAATCTATTTATTTGATTTTGAAATCAATTTGCTTTGAAATCAAATTGAATAAATTATTTACGGGATATTATGCTAATAATGATGGCTTACGTGATACTTTTGATAAAATAATAAAGATTTGGTTTTTTTTTTGTATATTGCATAAAAAGGAAACCAATAAAGTTTTGTCATTTTATGATTTGTTTTGGTAATTATTAAGGTTATGATTCTATACGTTTGATTTGGACAAAATATTTGAGCAAAATATTATATGTGATTTGTGCCATAAGAATTTCATATTTTTTGGCCTTTGCATTAAGTCCATTTGCGGTGAATCTTCAATAATATTTGGTATATATATTGTTGATTTTAGCAATCGTGAAAGAAGTCATACAAATCTTTGGTTGAATATCTCTTTATTGTGATAATAAGATTTGATTGTCTTTGATTATTACATATTTCATGTTTTTTGTGTATATTGAGAATGAATCAAATAAAATTATTACCACGATATTATTTTAAGATTTGGATTTTGAATTTAATAATAATTCATAAAATATTATTATAATTCAAATTTGAGGTGTATGGTTATGGCTTTAGAATTTTTGGGTGTTATTTATTTATTTTAAATACGATTTGCGTGTCGTGATTTAATTCTAATACGACCTGCGTGTCATGACTTTTTTTTTATTTTAGTTTATTTTATTTTTTAAAATATTATAAATGATCAAAAAAGACAAAAGAGGGGACAACACCATATGGACGTCGGTTTGAAGCGACTGGCTTTTGGGGTTAAAGAATTGTAATAAATAGTTATTTATTTTTTTTCCGTTTAGGAGGCCATAACCATACCACTATAACTCTTATGAATTATGCATGTGATGTATGAAGTGTATGCATGTATGCTTGTATGCTATGTATGTTTTGCATGCTAAACGTCGCAGTTAGAACTTCGCCTCCCAACCGCTGGGCAATGAAGGGCACCACTCAGCAGTGGTGCCGATTTCAGCAGGCCACTGGGCGGTGGTCTCGGTTCGCCATCTTGTCGTATTTGAGCCATCGAGCGGCCAACAACACCACTAGGAAGTGATGTGTGAGATACTTCTATTGCTTTAGGACTGCTAAGTGGTCTTTTGACTGATGTGTGGTGTTGTAAACATACAGTTATAGATATTCTTACACCTAGGTGTTGAATTTAAGTAAACTAAGGCCCTCCCATTTTTTAATTAATAATTGTCTAGTATCTTTAATTGGGTTTATTGAAACAACATGTTGCCAAAGTAACCTCTGTTGCGTAGATTAGTTCAATTAAATTTACAAAAGATGTAGTGTGGAGTTATTCATGCGAGTTGTTGTCGGCCCAAAGGAAGGCGCAACTTGGCCGCATAATTCCATACCTGCGATGATAAATGTGTAGTGATTATAAAGACAATCTATCCATGTGAGCAATTGGGATGCCCAAAGGCAACCATTGCTTGACAGGACTTATCGCCAATGTTTGATCGTTGCGTTGAGAGTACTACTTGCAGTTAGTCCTTACAATCCAAAGATTGGGGATTAATTGTGCACTTGGTATCTTGTTTGGGTCTTTAATTTACACATAAAGAATAATTGAACATGTCTTATTAATTATTTTAATTTGACGTGACAATTGATGTTGTGTGGGTGCGTGTCCATGCGAATATTAATCGGCCCAAAGGAAGGTTAATATTTGGCCGGATTGCATTCACACCTGTAATGGTAAACCTGTGGCGATTATAAGGATAATTTCTCCATTTGAGCAATGAGATGTCCAAAGACAACCATTGTTTGACAGGACTTATCGACAGTGTTTGATCATTACAACAAAATACCAATAGCAATTAATATCATAGTCCAAAGACTTGGTATTAATGTTGCATCGGATATTTTGATAAGTATATTTTAGTACTTTTGTTCTCTTTTTGAACTATAATAGTTTGTCTATCTGCTGTTTTGAGTTCAATTTAATATCCTTAAAAGTTTAGAGTTTTAGGATTAAAGACAGAACATTAAAGAAAGTTTTGGATCTAGACCTAGCATAAGAATGGAGAAACCCACTTTCTCTCGCTCAATTCGGTATCTATGAAGTGAGAATCAAGTATGAGAAGTAGGACTGCTCCAGCCGCATAAGTTTAATGGTCATAAAGTACAATATTTCAGAGACCTTTAGGGGTGTTATTTTCGATGACATAATTTATGTCGTAAATTTCCTTGCTGAAATTAAAAGTGCTTGCAAAAGGCAATGAGGCGAAAATAAGCACTCGTTGGAGAGCTTAATTTTCATTAAGTATGAAAGTAAAGGGAATATCAGGAGCACATTATAAAAAAATTCAAATATTGTCTTCAAACTTAAGGCGTTAAAACTTGAGTAGTCTAACGACTTGCTCAAACATTTAGCATTTGTATTCTTTCTTGCACAATTAGATCAGATTAAATCAGTCTACAACTGTCAAAGGAGGAAATAATCTTTAATAAGATTATTTCATAAGGTGTGCAAGAAAATAAATGGTGAAGCAAGAGAAAAATAAAATAGTGCTCATTTGGCAAATACTTCAAAGGATAATGGCAAATAAAGAAAACTAAGGATGGAATTGTTAATAGTCTCTCTCAAAAGAAACAACTAAGGTTGTCTTAACTGACAAAGGCCAAGTGATGCTGAAAAATGCATCCATATAGAAGTTGGCAAAGTCGGTGAAGATTGAGACTCTAGGCATTTTAGATTGTTGTTACTGGCTTATATTTGAAATAAAAAAACAATTTGGTTGAATCAGATTTTGGGATAAAGTTTAGTTTTTTGTTTCTCTTTGAACAAATTAAGATGGTTTTGGGTTTATTTTTTTAAACAATGGATTCAAATTTGTCTTTTAAATTCAAATACTGTTGGAGTCAATTGAGCTGTGACTTGTGACAATCTATAAAAGGTCTGAGAGGTATAAACTTTGATCCCAAGTTAAAGAATTTTTTTTGAGACGGGAACTGCATACATAGTTCTTTGAGGATATTGAGTTTGGGGGAGAGATAAGGTTAGAGAACAAAATTGAGTGAGGAAGAAGCGGCTCTAATTATTGAACCAATTCATACAGTTGCTATTGGTGTAGCAAATTTGGATCCTCGTGAGAACATTATTGTTCTCCTCCCAATCAAGTTAAGGAAATTATTCATGAAGATCAAACTCAACACCCTCAAGAACTAGAGCATTGGGAGCCATAAAGAAAGGATTGACTGTAAAGAGTCATTCTATTTGGTTTTATTGAAAGACTCTTTTTCGGACAATCACAACGCTCATTGCTCATTATAACTTTGGAGCTACATAAGATGGATGCCAAGATAGTGTTTCTTAATGGAAACATTAATGAAACAAATGTATATGGTGAAATCGATATACCTTGTGTTGATAGACCCAAAGATGATTTACGAACTGACGTAATCCACCCATTAGCTAAAGAAGTTGTCTCATTAGTGATACTGCAAAGTCTCATTAGGTAATTGTCTCATTTGGTCTCGAGATGAGGATTATGGATGACTGTGGGTATTACAAGGTCAGTGGGAGTAAGTTTATATTACTGCTACTATATGTCGATGATATTTTATCTAGTCAATAGCGATATAGTCTGGTTGAGCGAAACCGAGAAATCTCTAACGAAAATTTAGAGATGAAGGATCTTGGGGACGTCTCTTTTGTATTTGGAATCCAAAATTCTGAGAGATCTCTCTTGGGGTATTCTGGGATTATCACAAAAGAGCTATATCGACAAAGTTTAAATAATTTCGACATGAAATATAGTAAACCAGAGGATACCACAGTTACTAAGGGAGACAATTTTAGTCTCAATTTTTGCTCGAAAGAAAATCTGGAAATTCAGGAAATACTGGGAGTTTCCTATGCTCTAGCTATGGGAAGCCTGATACATGATCTTATCTGTACACATTAGGAAACGACGTACATCGTGGGATCATATGGCAAATACTTGAGCAATTCTAGTTTGAATTATTAATTACAAAATGCAACCATAAGGATCATTAAGGAGAACAAAAGTCTATATATGCCCACATTCAGAGATCTGAAAGATTAGAGATCATTAAGAACTCTGACTCTGATATTCAGGATGTTAATAATATAAACATCAAATTATGGGATATGATTGAAATATCTATGTCACTAGGTTGCATATAGTAAAAGGTATTAAAATACCATTTAAGTTACAGTGTGACAGATAAGTTAGTCGTATCATACTTCAACAACAATAAAGAATGATACAATGTCTATTGACATAAAGGTGTTCGTTGTTGAAATAATGAATTCAGGATAAAAGAATTTCTATAGAGCACATAGAGGCTAATTCCATGCTAGCTATCCACTGACTAAGGGCTTGACACCTAAGGTTTTTCATGACCATGTTGCTTATATGGGTGTGTTGTCACTAAGGTTGCCTTAGCTTAGTGGGAGTCTTTATTTGTGTTCTATGTTTAAGATACAAACTTTATGTTATTTCAGATTTTCTGCAGAAATAAAGATTATGTTTATGAATACATTATAAACATGTTTGTATCTTGTGTGCAAAAATAATTTGCACATTAAGGATTTTGTTATGCAGAATTAAATTTTGCAAAATTGATCTCACCAAAGATTTAAGTAGGACCAGTTGGAAATAGGCATGATTGAGATCACATTCCATGTAATTTCCATGCTACTCATCCATATTGATCTATGTCATCAAGTGTGTTGATGTGGTGATCGTCGGGGTTTAGTCGCAATTTACAGAAGTGACAAAAGCCGCGGTGGTTTCATTATTGATACATGAGGTGGACCAGATTGTAAGGAGGAAGTCTAAAGATAAATAGCATTCGGATATGCACACTAAGGAATTCTGATATAATTATTATGATATATAGTCCAAGTGGGAGATTGTTGGAATTTTATATTCCAATAATTAATATGGGATGATATCATTAATAATTATATTAGCTATTTATCATAAAGGAGCTATATTTTATGTGATCATATAAAGTTAAAATAAGGTAAGCTCATTGGACTCCTAATTTAATTGATATGGACCTTATATGAGTAGATGTAAGTGTGGCCCGATAAGGGGATAATGGGTACCCTGTTAGGTTTAACACACTATAAAGAAGGCTATGGTCCCCAATACACCGAATCGCCGTCATCCATTCTCTTCTTCCAATCTGAAGAGAACCTAAAGTCTCGTGAGAGAGCTCAAGAAGATTCGGTTGAGGAAGAACCATAAAGCTGCCGCTAGCATGCTAGTTGATCGTTGCTATGGATTTAGTTGTTCGTTGGGTGTTCGTGATCATTCCATTTGTATTCCATTTCAGGTAATTGATTATTATGGATCTAGGTATTCTTCTAATCCTTGATAATCCAACATGTCGTAGATCCTAAGGGTAGAGAACATGTTATTCTTGTTGAGCATACTTGTATATCTTTATAGCTTCCGCCTAAGGTATTTCTTCTATGAGATTTGAGCATGCTTGTTCTTGTTGTTGTAATTAGTAAGGTATTAATTCCAACAAAATCAACATAAATTTAGACTCCAAAAAAAAAGGAAAAAATAAATATTGTAGAAAACAAAATGAACCCAACACAGAGAATAGTGAGTTAGAGAAGCATGACTATTTTTAGAGATTTGTACAGGACGAATTTGGGGATCATATTTTTGGGAAGCAAGGCAAAAAGTGCCACTATCTCTTTCATGCCCGTATGCATGCTATGTCTTTCATGGCCAATGCAAACGTTAATCTTTCGAAAATGGGAGAATAATGAAAGTTGTGTGTTACAAAAACTGTGGGTGGTGCAGTAGCAATATTAGCTTTCCTTTGACAAAATGGAGAGCATTACAGTTTGGGTTTGTCACTTGAATTGAGGAATAAATGAGAATTAATGATATTCAGTAACCGTAAAATAGCTGAAGATAAGAAAAATAAAAAAGAGTGGGTAGTAAAAGATAAGGAATTGTGGATGTGTTTCTCTGTTTTAGAGTAACCGTAAAATAGGCTGAAGATAAGAAAAATAAAAAAGAGTGGGTAGTAAAAGAATAAGGAATTGTGGATGTGTTTCTCTGTTTTAGAGAGTGCCACATCAGAATATATTTGATGTGGCAATAATGAGATTATATGGAATAAAAGATGATGAGTTGTCAACGGAAGGCTCCGCGGGTCATTTTTTATATATTATAATAGAATAGATTATTAAGGTCATAAATATATTCCTTTAAGTTTAAATTTCTTGTTATAAATATGTTGATTTGATGGATGACTATATCAAGTTATTATCTCATTATATCTTTACCATATCTTTTAATTTAGTTCATAACTAGTAGCCCATTATCTCTATCTCTATAAATAGAGCTATTAGGTTTGTCCTTGTACATACTTGATCAGATTATCAATACAAAGATTATAGCTAGTTTATGAAGAACTAGCCCTTGAATCCTGGTTCCTCAAGAACTTGTCTTTGAGTCTATATTTCTATTATCTTGTCTCTCTACTTTCTTTTCTAATTATAACATTTCTTGATTTAGTAACTAATATCATTAGGACACTTATTAATAGAATCCTTTGACTAAATTTTAATTTTTAATTTATTAATGTTCTCTTTTTATAGAAAAGTAATATTAAAAATTTTAAAAATATTAAATGCGTTTTTTTAATTTGGTAAATAATATTGTTGAAAACCAATTGAGTTTTTTTTTTTTTTTTTTTGCAAATCAAAGCAGCACAAAGAAAACAATAATAAGCATAAAAAAGATGATGAATTGCCCATGGGATCATGGATCTTAATGGAAAACTGCAATGTGAAGGTCTTGCTCGTCTCTCTGGTACTGTCTTGATCTAACTCTTTGTTGCCTTTTTTTCATTCGATAACCAGTAGCAGTGAATCCGTGCTTTTGAAAAAAAGCACAGTGGCATGAGAATTTGAGGGAATTGAACTTTTGAAGAGAAAAACCAATTTTTGACGACAAAACAGTTTTGAGTTAGTGAATGAGTTTTTGCCATGTGGCATTAATGAAATTAAGTTCATTAAATATATAATAGATTCTTGAAGTTATTATGTGCCAATCTTTCTCCACTATTTTGATTTTGTAAGTTCAAATTCATTCCTTCGTTTCTGTCTCATACATTCACAATAATGAGAGTATGTAAATGGAAGACAACACACACTAAACAAAAAATTAAGCACTGAACTTGAAACAACATGCTGATAAGAAATAGAACAGATAATTGGTTCACAGTTTACACACACAACAACTTAATCATACAAGAAAATATGCACCTTCAAATATTATACACTAGTTAGAAATAACAACCAAAAAATTCAAATAAAGCATATATATACAAAGAATTGAGCAAATAAAATATAATGCATTAGACATATCAGCATGGAGCTTAATCCCAAAATCACCAAATTCCTGAACAAATCCATAAGCAATTTAGAATGGAAGATGCAATTTAAAAGACGAACAATTTAAGTGTGTAGTCTATAGATAATGTAAATCAAAAAAGGAAAAAAGAAATACGTGACAAAACAGATCAGTCCAAATTGAGTCATATTTTAAGCTACATTTCTACTATATATCATGCCAATCAAATATGCACCTTCCAATATTATACTCTATTTAGAAATAAAATAGTACTCATTTGACAAATATCTTAAAGAATAAGGGCAAATGAAGAAAACTAAAGATGAGGTTGCTAAGGGTCTGTTTCAAAATAAACAACTAAGATTGTCTGAACTGACAAAGGCCAAGTGATGCTAAAAAAATGCGTCCATATAGGAGTTGGCAAAGTCGGTAAAGATCGAGACTTTAGGCATTTTTGATTGTTGTTACTGACTTATATCAATTTTTTTTGGCATAATTTTTTTAAAGTACTTTTAATTTCAGCAAAGAAATTTACGACATAAATTACGTCATCCAAAATAACACCCCTAAATGTCTCTGAAATATTATACTTTATGATCATCGGACTCATGCGGCTGGAGCGATCCCACTTTCCATACCTGATTCTCACTTCATTGATACAGAATTTAGTGAGAGAAAGTGAGTTTCTCCATTTTTATGTAAAGTCTAGATCCAACAGTTTCTTTAGGGCCCGTTTACTTTGTTTTTAAATTTTCATTTTCTGTTTTCAATAAAATATACATACTACAAGACACAATGCCTAGGAGATGATATACAAAATGGGGATTTGTGGTCCAAGAAGCAATATCATATTTGGAAAGGGTTAAAACAACTTTGTATCATTTTCATAATTTCCAAATATACTACTACTTACCTATGTATATCATCCCACTTTGGATATCATCTTCATGACAATGTGAGTTGTAGTATGTGTATCTTATTGAAAACAGAAAATGAAAATTTGAAAACAAAGTAAACATGCCCTTTATGTTTTTCCTTTAATCTTAAAAGTCTAAACTTTTAAAGATTAAATTGAATTCAAAACTGCTGATACACAAACTATACTAGTTCAAAGAGAACAAAAGTACTAAAATATACTCACCAAAATACCTGATGCAACATTAATATCAAGTCTTTGGACAGTGATATTAATTGCTAGTGGTATTTTGTTGTAATGATCAAATACTGTCGATAAGTCCTGTCAAACAATGATTGTCTTTGGACATTCCATTGCTCACATGGAGAAATTATCATTATAATCGTCACATGTTTACCATCACGGGTGTAAATGCAATCCGGCCAAATATTAACCTTCCTTTGGGCTAATTAATACTCGCATGGATACACACCCACACAACATCAGTCGGCACGTCAAATTAAAATAATTAATAAGAAATGTTCAATTATTCTTTATCTGTAAATTAAAGACCCAAACAAGAAAGTAAACGCACTGTTAATCCCCAATCTTTGATTGTAAGGACTAACGGCAAGCAGTACTCTCAATGTAACGAACAAACATTGGCGATAAGTCCTGTCAAGCAATGGTTGTCTTTGGACATCTCAATTGCTCAGATGGTATTGTCTTTATAATCACCATGCATTTATCATTGTAGGCATGAAATTATGCGGCCAAGTTGCGCCTTTTTTTGGGCCGACAACAACTCGCATAAATAATTCCACACTACATCTTTTGTAAATTTAATTGAATTAATCTACGCAACAGAGGTTACTTTGGTAACATGTTGTTTCAATCAACAAAATTAAAGATACTAGACAATTTTTAATTAAAAATGGTAGGGGCCTTAGTTTACATAAATTCCACACCTAGGTGTAGGAATATCCATAACTGTATATTTACAACACGACACATCAGTTAAAAGATCGCTTAACAATCCTAAAGCGGGAGAAGTATCTCGCACATCACCGCCTAGTGGAATTGTTGGCCGCCCAATGGCTTAAATACGACAAAATCACGAACTGAGACCATCACCCAGTGGTGCCCTTCATTGCCCAGCGGTTGGGAGGTGAAGTTCTAGCTACGTGCGACGTTTAGCATGTAAAACATATATAGCATGCAAGTATACATGCATACACTTCCTACAATGCATAAATAATGCATACAAGTTACAGTCATATGGTTATGGCGTCCTAAATGGAAAATAATTAAATAACTAATTATCACAATTCTTTAACCCACAAGCCAGCAGATCCAACCGCCGTCCATATGGCGTTGTCCTCGCTTCGTCTTTCTCAATCATTTATAATATTTAAAAAATAAAATAAAATAAAGAGAAAGTCACGACACGGAGGCCGTATTTGAAATAAATCACGACACGCAGGTCGTATTTAAAATAAATAAACAACACAAAAAAATCTAAGGCCATAACCATAAACCTCAAATTTGAATTATAATAATATCTCATGAATTATTATTAAATTCATAAACCAAATCATAAAACAATATCACGGTAATAATTTTATTTGATTCATTCCCAATATAGACAAAACCATGAAATATATAACAATCAAACACTATCAAATCTTATTCAACCAAGGATTTGTATGCCTTCTTTCAAGATGGCCAAAATCAACAATATATATATATATATATATATATATTAAATATTATTGAAGATTCACCGCAAATACTCTTAATACAAAAGCCTAAAAAATCGTGAAATCCTCATGGCACAAATCACATATAATATCTAGCTCAAATATTTTCGTCCAAATCCAATGTGTAGAATCATAACTTTAATGATTCTCAAAACAAATCACAAAATGACAAAACTTTCTTGGTTTCCTTTTATTTATGCAATATATAAAAAAAGCCAAATCCTTATTTACCAAAACCTAAATTAAAACAGCATCCATATAAAATAAAATATGTATTATATTTGCCAAGAGAGAAAAAAAAAACTTTAACTAAACGTGCCACAGGAAAAAGAACCAAATTCTTCTCTTTTCATTCCAAAATAATCATAAAAGGACAAAATTGAAGGAAGCAGATTCTTGCCTTCACATTTCTACATTATATGTAAATATAATAATCAAAAGAGAATACAAACTTTGTTGAAAAAGAAAAATTCACGCACTGGATTAAATAAACCTTCTTGACCAAACAAAGCATTCATGTCAAAACCATATATGCTTCACGTCAAATTATTTCAAATGCAAAAAAACACGTTTTGGAACTTTTCAAATTTTTTTTTATTACCAAATTACCGGTTACATATTTTTAGACCAGTGCACGTACCCAAAAAAAATCCCAAATTCTATAGTTTAGGGTTAGTGAAAAATTGGGAAAAAATCGAACATTCAGTAAAACCAATCCAGCATATCAAAATAACTTAATCCTAATAACCAAACATAGACGACCGCTCTGATACCACTTATAGGAATTAAGTCCTTATTAATAACAAGGATAAGAATAAGCAAACTCAAATCTTATAGAAGAAATACCTTAAGCGGAAGCTATAAAGAAATACAAGCATGCTCAACAAGAACAACATGCTCTCTACCTTAGGATCTACGACATGTTGGATTATCAAGGATTAGAAGAATACCTAGATTCATAGCAATCGATCACCTGAAGCAGAATACCAAAGGATGATCACGAACATACAACGAGCAACTAGCAACAAACGACGAGCACGTTAGCGGTGGCTTATAGTTCTTCCTCAACCGAATCTTCTTGAGCTCTCTCATGAGACTTTAAGGTTCTCTTCAGATTGAGAGAAAAGAATGAATGACGATGATTCGGTATATTGGGGACCATAGCCTTCTTTATGTTTGTTAAACCTAATAGTATACCCATTATCTCCTTATCGGGCCACACTAACATCTACTCATATAAGACCTATATCAATTAAATTACGAGTCTAATGAGTTTACTTTATTTTAACTTTAATTTGATCACATAAAATATAGCTCCTTTATGATAAATAGCTAATATAATTATTAATAATATCGGCCCATATTAATTATTAGAATATAAAATTCCAACGACCAAAAAAAAATTCAAATAAAGCATATATATACAAAGAATTGAGCAAATAAAATATAATGCATTAGACATATCAGCTGGAGCTTAATCCCAAAATCACCAAATTCCTGAACAAAGCAGAACCGTCCAAAGTGAGTGCATATTTGATGCAACATACTTTTTCATCAATCATGGTGCCAATGAACAGACATTTGGTGTCTAAAAAATTTGTGTCTCTCTATCTCCTATCAATTAAAGGTCGGAAATATGCATTTATGTTAATAAATTATAATTTTATTTTATTATGTAATAAATTGTCATTAATGAGAAATAAAAAATGAGACAGAAAAATAAGACACGAGATTTTCGTCTAATCCGAATTGCATAAAACATCTGCCGCAAAATTACGCTAATATAGTACAAGTCACACTAAACAAATTAAAAGTGCTCACCACAATCATCATATTACATTATAACACGTGTCTTTACCGAAAATCATCGTATTACACGTCTATCATTCTGCTAATTTAATATTAAATCAAGAAGACTTTGGTTCTGTTATTAATTACTATTAATCATTAAGGTTAAGATCATTGTTCACTTCGATTAATTATTTATAGTTGGGGGGGGGGAAGGAGAAGACTTGAGTGTGAGATCAACTTCGGTAACCATGGAAGAATTCAACAACGCATCTGGGACTTCTCTTCTGGTACCATCAGTCCAAGAGTTGGCTAAGGAGAAGATTTCTAACGTTCCACACAGATACATTCAGCCTCAGCATGAAGAAGAGATAATCATCTCTGAAGCTGATAGTGTCCTTGAGATTCCAGTTATTGATATGCACAAGTTGCTTTCTTTAGAATCTGGGAGTTCAGAATTGAATAAGCTCCACCTTGCTTGCAAAGATTGGGGATTCTTCCAGGTCTGTTTTCTCTCTTAATAATCCTTCAACTTCTTAAAATTGCAACACACAGAACTGTTGTTTTCTTGACTTTACAAATTTAGGCATCAACTGATTTAATTATTATTTGTTAATCTTTTTTTAGCTGATAAACCATGAAGTAAGCTCTTCCTTGCTGGAGAAAGTAAGGTTGGAGATTCAAGATTTCTTTAACCTTCCAATGTCAGAAAAGAAAAAGTTTTGGCAGAGTCCACAACACATGGAGGGATTTGGACAAGCATTTGTTGTTAGTGAAGACCAGAAACTTGATTGGGCTGATCTTTTCTATATGGTCACACTTCCAAAACATTTGAGAATGCCACACTTATTTCCAAAACTCCCTCTTCCTATCAGGTTCTCTCTCTCTCTCTCTCTCTCTCTGTATTTTAAAAACCGAACCGAACCGAACTAGACGGTTCAATCGATTGAACCTTGAACCGGTCTTGTCTACAATTCGATTGTTTTAGCGGTTCGACTGCGGTTTCATCCTGGTTTGAGCGGTTCAAAGCGGTTGAACCATAACCCGAAATTCTCACCGGTTCAATGTCCGGTTGGGTTTTTAAAACATTGCTCTTGAGTGTGTGTGTTTACATATTCATATTTCAAAATTCAAAGAGCTTGCTTAACTAGTAACTGCTCTATAGGGACACTTTAGAGCTTTACTCACAGGAACTGAAAATGCTAGCTATGGTTATTGTTGAACACATGGGGAAAGCTTTGAATATGGAAGAAACAGAAATGAAAGAGTTATTTGAAGATGGGAGACAATCGATGAGGATAAACTATTACCCTCCATGTCCAGAACCAGAAAAGGTCATTGGCCTCACACCCCATTCAGATGGAGGAGCACTCACCATCCTTCTACAAGTGAGTGAGGTAGAAGGACTCCAGATAAGGAAAGATGGCATGTGGGTTCCTGTTAAACCTCTACCTAATGCCTTCATTGTAAACATTGGAGACATTCTAGAGGTAATATATCCATTAATACATATCACAACTTTATAATATCAAATGGTTTGAAAATATTCTTGAAATTCGACTAGCATAACTAATATCAAATTGAGTAAAAAGCTTTAGTTTAGGGGGTTTTATTACTTATATTAGTTTTGGATATTTTTTTTTTAGAAAATAACTTGTGACATGCACGTTCGTAAGTTGTTTTTAAATTATTTCAATAAGTTCATCAAAATAACTTATATATAAACACTTAATGAGGTTGTTTATTCAAACGGTACTAGTTCTATTACGGTTATTCTTCATGTTTGATTTAGTTTTACTTGTGTGTTTTGCATGACAGATTATAACTAACGGGATATATCGAAGTATTGAACATCGAGCAACAGTGAACTCTGAAAAAGAAAGGCTTTCAATTGCAACATTCGATACAACGAGACATGATGGAGAGATAGGTCCTGCAGCAAGCTTGATCACTGAACAAACACCAGCACGATTCAAAAGAATTGGATTAAAGGAATTCTTGAGGAACCTATTTGCTCGTAAACTTGATGGAAAGTCTTACCTGGATTCCATGAGAATATAACATCACTAATGAAGTGATTAAAATCACTGGCTTAATGTACTCTCATATGTCATTGCTAGATCGTAGTCCAAATATGTGTGTGTTGCTACTAAGAAATCATAACAGAATAAAGCCTTGTAAACTGGTCACGTTAATCTAATGGTTCCCTATCTTATACAATCCTGTTCTTGCGCCTTGATGTTACGTGTGTAAGATTACAAAGAAGAAACCATTCTCGACATTTTAATTACTTTGTGTTCTTACAAGGTACTAGGTTGTTCTGGCCCTTAGCAGGAAAGGAATGCCAAAGGCTAGGTAACCCTAAAAGATGTAAGTTATCCTCCCTATACAGTAACTTGTCCTATTTATACAATCATATAAACCCTAATATGCGCTCCTCTAGGGTTTCTCTATGCAGCCAAAGGAGACATCTTGGGTCTCGTGAGGGAACATTCTCCCAACAGCCACTGAAAAGGGGAGGCAGTACCTGTACGTTTCTGACATACCGTACGATGGCCATAGTTGGCGGGGCATCGACTAAGTACAATGAATAGGAACCAATCGGCCCCACACGTGCTTAGACCGGCTGAGTATAACGAACAGGAGTCAGTCGGTCCCAAGGAGGAAGTGCTCGGACTGAAATCAGTCTACTGTCAATGCATGTAGATCGATCGGATGTTTGTCGCTGCCTCAGGTCGGAGGGTGGACCGTTCTCAGGTCGGCCCAGTCAACAGCCCCCCAAATGTCTTGCCATGTTGGCGAAGGCATTTTGCTTGCTCCTCATCGAAGGTTGTTCGGGCATGAAGTTCGTACTTCTAGATTGGAGGGTAAGACCAAGCTAAGGTCGGCCCGGTCCACAGTCCCCCAATCGTCGAGCCCAGCAAGCAAAGATGATTTACGAGTTGAGCTGTTTTGTATTCGGTCGGTCTTGATCTCCCATTTCTGTGACGCCATGTGTTGGCTGCTGTCACTTTAATGTCTTTTCATGATTGACGCCTCATTTCTCGTGCAGCCTCCTTTCTCTTCCCTAGGCACATAGAGATCCGTGCCCCCTGAATCCAGGCCGTTGGATGCTTTTGGGCCAAACCAATCTAACCATCGATCGTGGGGGGAGGGAGGTTTATTTAAACGGTTCATCCCCCACCCTTTTCTTTTCTCTCTTTTCTTCTCATTTCTTTTCTCAGAACCCTTCTCGACACAGTGTTCTTCATTGCTTCTTGCTTCCATCTTCAACCTCTTCAAGTTCTGTATTCCAGGTACGCTACCCTTCTGGGCCTGAATTTTTGTTTCTGCCTTTATTAAAAGAAAACATTAGTAAGATTTCCTCCTTTCTCCATGTTTCTTCCTTTCTTCAAACTGCCTTTAGTAATATCTTTGGTAATTGGGGTTGTTGTTCTTGATGACGTTGACGAGAGTGAGGAGGTTATCCCCCTTTTACGCCGCCGCCACACAGGCCCTACTCCGACCCCTCATTCTCCCCCTAAAACATTTTTTCAACCTTCTAAAGTTTTAAGCAAACTCCGCGAACTTTTCGCTTCAGACTCCTCTGATAGCACTGACAGTGACTGTGTTGTTCTGTCCGGGAGTCCCATGGCTGAAGAAGATACTTCAACCTCCATCCAGACCGAGCCTCTCCTGGCGTCCGAGGGCCAGGCTCCGGAACATGTTGCGTCTGATCCCTATGCTTAGATATCCCTTGAGGTGCACTGAGCTAAATCCATTTATGTTGACAGAGAGGGGCTCACTGGCCTTCATAATCTTGTTACGTGGCCCAAGCAAAGGTAGTGCGTGAGGATTTCACACTGTAGGGAGGACGAGGTTATCTGCGAATGGCCGACCGCGACCACCCAGAAGTTTACCTACATGTACGAGCCCCTTCTAAAGAGGTTGGGGATTCGCTTCCCTTTTACTTGAACGTGGCAAAACACAAGAAAGGGGGGGTTTGAATTGGGTTTTTAAAAAACTTTTTCGCAAATACAAATGTTTATGAAAAATAACTATTGAATAAACTGTGCAAGGAATAAAGAGTAGAGAGAAGAAAGAGACACAGTGATTTATACTAGTTCACTATCACCTGATAGCTACGTCTAGTCCCTTCACTCACTTGAAGGATTTCTCCACTATAATCAACCGATTACACTTGAGAGTATATTTCTGCCAACTGGCTATACTCACAACTTCTTAGAACGACTCAGTACAGTTGAGCCTCTAAGGTATACAGCCACTACTGGGCTAAGTACAGATTCAAATAAGAGTTTTTGAAACAATATAGAGATAACTCTCTTCAGAGAGAATTTACAATGAAAATACTTTTAGCACAAAATAACTTTCTTAAAAGAAAGAATAAAACAGTAAGTGCCTTGTTCAACGATCTCAGAGACTTGGATGAATTCTTGATTGCTCACTTTGTCTCTTGATTGGGTAGTGTTTGAGAAGATAGATGTTGATGCTCTCACTACTCGTAAAAATATTCAAGTTGCTAGATTGCGTACAACCGTGTTGAAAATCGTTTGTTGAAAACTCAATTCCTATCTTACTTGATGTATGAGGTAGGATATATAGCTAGGGTTGAAAAAGTGCCGCTAGACACAACGCCTCTTTTTGTCCGCATAACGCTTCTTTTGTCCAAATTTTGTCCAAAGTCAAAGTTCAGATCCTTGAATTTCGGCTTTGCAGGATACGCCGCTTTCAAGACTAAAAGCATTCTCGAGTATTATACACAATGTCGAGAACTTTGTCCTTAGTGAGCTTTTCAAAAATATAGACACTTCAAGCACAAGTTTCCTTGATGATTTTATCCTTTGACATTCTTCTTGTCTAAAGATACCTCGTATAACAAGGTACTTGAATTTTACTATCGTAATCGAGCTTCACAGATCACCGATTCTTGTGTGTAGAATTTAATGGGCTATCAAATGACGTAATCGTGTAGGAAAGCACTAAGTCTATCATGGAGCACATATAACACAATCTGTTGAGTGTTGATCAAGACCAGGCGTTGACTAAACAGAGTGTAGTCTCTTAGACTGATCTACCAGAGCGTTGACTTACACCAGAGCGTTGACCAAACAGAGTGTAGTCTCTTAGACTGATCTACCAGAGTCGTTGACTTACACCAGAGCGTTGACTAAACAGATTCTATCACTACAAGAAAACACGGGATTACCGACGGCCTAAAGCCGTCGGTAATCCATAAAAGCCGTCGGTAATCCAGTTTTACCGACGGATAACCGACGGCCTAAAACCCGTCGGAAATATGGGCGTCGCAAAGGATTACCGACGGACTCTCCTTTACCGTCGGTAATACCGACGGGTATAACCGTCGGTAAATGAGGCCGATTACCGACGGGTAAAGCCGTCGTTAGATTTCCGACGGACTTGACCGTCGGTAAATCTGAAATATTTCCGACGGCTTAGGCCGTCGGTAATCGGGAATTTTTAATAAAAATAATAAAATTATTAATTAATAACCAAATTAATTTTATTCTTTAAGTAATTAATTAATTTAATTATTTATTTGTTTAATTATAAAAATAATTTACTCTCATATTAAACATATTTATTTATTAATTTAATTAAAAATTACTTGTAATTTAATTTAATTTAATTATTAATTGATTTTCCATATATAAAAATGTGATAACGTAAACTAAAAAGCAAATTAAAAAAAGAAAACATAATAAATAAAAAAATTCAACGAATAAAAATCAAGAACTAAAATAATATCCAAACGAAAAAAATGATATCCAAAAATATGAAAAATATAAGTACAAACAGAACTAATAGTCCTGGTACTTCGATCATGATCGAGATCCTCTACATCATCCGGATCATCGATATAACCATGAGTACGCCGGAGGCGAAGCGGAGGCGAGGCGAGGCCGAGGCCGAGGCCGAGGCGAGTAGGTCAGCCGGCGAGCTAGCAACCGTACATCTGCTCTGTCATTGCCGCAAAGACTGAGTCAAAAGCTCTGCCGGGCCACGGTCCGCTTCAACTCGGCTATCTCCTGGTCATCCGCGGCAGAGCGACCGGTGGCGCGACTACTACTCGACGACTCTCCGGTGTGTAGGCGGCGGGCCCTTTGTAGTTGCCGGGCAAGGTCGCCAAGACCATATAGGCGCCCTTCTTCTTCCGCCAACCACTTCGCCAAACCCTCGGTGGTGTAGATAGATCGTCAGGGCTCTGAGATGGAGAACATGATGAGCTCGAGATCTAAGCCGAGACATCCTCGCCAAACTCCTCCCGTTAAACAAACAAATAAGTGAAATCTTTTTTAACAAAACAATATAAACATTATTAAAAATATTTATTATATTTTATAATTACCTGAGTCCGCCTCGAACGCTCATCAATGAAATCACCAAGATTCTCTTCAGATGAGTTGCAAGATGAAGCTCATGCAACTGAACTTCTCTCCCCAACCTCCTCGACTGAGATTGTATTAATAAAAAAATTTAAATAAATAATAATAATAATAATAATAATAATAATAAAATAATAATAATAACAATTTTATAACACGTACAAGTCTAACTGCGTGCTGCGCCTGACTGACACTGCCTCCAGTGTGCAAGCTGCCACCCTTCTCAGAGGCCCTATTCTTCTTGGCCTTCGCGCTGGTCGCCTGGAACTCGTGGGAGTTCAGGCGCTACCACCGCCGCTGCAGCTCGCCCCTATCCAACTGGTTGGCGATCCCTCGATGCGGGCATCTCGAAGCATGTCGAAGCGGTGGGAGGCCTTCTTATGAAACTTCTTCTCCATCAGCTCCTCATCTTTTTCCTCCCAAGCAACCTCGTCAGATCAATATAAGACATTATTAAACATAAATGAAATTTCCGAAAATAAAATAATATGCAATAAAATAAAAATTGCAGCTTACTCTGAAAGAATTAAACATATGGTCCCGCTCAAAATCCTTCAGTGTCCCCCAGGTGGGCCAAAACTCCTGGTAATTCTCCTCAATTGTTGCTGTGATAGCTAACGCAGCAGGCTTTGAGGAAAGAAACCTGAACAATAAAAACATGTTAAATAAAATATATATATATATATATATATACATGTAAATTATTAATAACTCGAAAAAATTGCAAATACTTACCCTCTACCAGATGGCCTGATAAGAACTCGACCATCATACAACATCTCAAGAGTGTCAGGCTCCTGGCCCTCCCCCTGCTCAAGAACCTCCTCCTGCTGAACCTCCTGCTCCTCCCCGTCCTGCCCAACATCAGTGTCATCAGGTATATGGCCCGTACTATAATCATGGTCGGACTGATGAGCATCGGCCACCGGATCAGGCACAACATGGGAACTCGAAGCGCCATGTGGCTGCTGGAACCCCGGGGTGGGGATCATGTCAATGTGAGGCAAAGGTGCCGAACGTGCCCGAGTCTGTGTCGCTGGTGTCGAATGTGCCCGAGTCCGTAGGTGGTGCGTATATCGCCTAGGTGCGAGGAGGTGTATCAGTCGTCTCGACGTAGATGTACTAGGACGACGTGTAGATGACAACGTCGAAAACCCGATGAGGTCACGCCTAATGATGGTCGGCCTCGACGACGAGGGGGTCGAGGCGATCCCTTCCTTCCATTTACCACCACCGGGTGGTGCTGGGGTCTGCTCTCAACCTCCCGATGCCATATCTGTCTATAGAGCAATTGAATAATAACAGTCATGAAATATTATATTTAAACATAACAATATTACAAATGAATTCCATAAAAATAAACAAGTTATGAAAATAACCGACAAATTAAAATATATTGTTACACATTAATTTCTCAAATTGTAAAAATTAAACAATTTCAATCGCCCATTCTGCCCACTCAATTTCGGCATCGTCTTCAGATCTTGATGGTTCTGCCACTTCTTCATTTAATTCTTCATCCCCATCTACATCTTCATATGTGATTGGATTGTCACGTAGTCGAGTAATGGGTTCCACTTCATTTACTACATTGACATGAGACATCTCATCCACTTGATAAGCCACTTCTTCCTGCGGATCATCTGCTTCAATGCGACCCCGTGGTTTTATCTTTATTGCGACACACCAACCTTGTTTGTCCCTTCGAGTTGATGGATAAGGGACATAATACACTTGTCTTACATGTTGTGCCATGATAAACGGATCAAACATTTGGTATCTTCTGCTCATGTGTATGTCAACAGTATTATATTTTCGATCCACTCTTGTGCCTCTATTTGATGGATCAAACCAATTACAATAAAATAGCACTATTTTTTTAGTATAGTCTAAAGTATTGTACGTCAGTTCATATATATGTTGAATCACGCCGTAAAAGTCATCTTCACCTCCATCTGTGGCACCTTTTACATAAACCCCGCTGTTAATCGCTTTTTTCCTCTGCTTTTGACTGGTTTGGAATTTGTATCCATTTACAAAGAATGTGTGCCATTCTTTTACACGTGATTTAGGACCATGAGATAAATTTCTCAAGTGTTGGATTTTAGGGGATTCTGCCTCGCTATACACCTGTGTACACACCATGTGCAAACAAATTATGGTTCCTATTTTCAAACAATATTTTTGTATTTTCAAACAATAAATAATAATAATATATATATGACGACTCAAAAACATACCTGGTTCCTAAACCACGTTGGGAAATATTCATGAATATAGGCAGAAGAGTCTTGTATGCTTGTGGGCTTAGTTAACAAGAATGCCCTGATCAAGTCATTATCAAACAAATGATCAAGAGCAATTGTGGATTAAAGAAATTGAAAGTGGTCAAAATGATACATACGTTAGATACGGTGATACTTCTGCACAGTTGATCAACACGTGAACGTGGTGACTTCCACACTTCGCCTGTTATCCGATTATCCACCTCCTTTCCACCATGACGACCGGAAAGGCAAAATAATCGATAAGGCAAGCGGGTGTCTTTCACTTTCAATTTCTACTTCATTCCTACTATTTGTTGGTGTCAACATGAAGTTCGTAAAATAATGGGAACAGAAATGGATTGTCTCACGGTGTAAGTAAGTTGCACAAATAGATCCTTCAACCCTGGCCTTATTTTTCACCGACCGTTTTGAGTCACCCATAAATCTAAAAAATAACAACGCGTTGATGATAAAAATTGATACATTTAACCCTTCAAATAAATATTTATTTTAGAGAATACTTTATTATAGTACCTTTCGAATGGATACATCCATCCAGTATTGAACCTGGTCCACCAAGCCTAGCTTCATGTGCAAGATGCAATCGCTAGATGCTCCATAGAATCAAAGAAAGCGGGGAAATATTCTCTCCAACTTACAAAGAATGACTGGTATGTTCTGCTCCATCCTTATGAGATCATCCTCTCTCAATGTCGCAGAACACAAATCTTTAAAGAATTGGCCGAGTTCAACAAGGATTTAAAACATTTGACGGCAAGGAACTAAATGCAATAGGAAGTAAACACTCCATGAATACATGACAATCATGGCTTTTCATCCCAATCATGGTTCCTTTGTTCACATCGGCACATCTTGCCAAATTAGAAGAATAACCATCCGCATCCGAAGTTCTTTTATCCACCGGCTGCATCGACTTGGCTTCCTCAGTAGTTAAAGAGTAACAGGCTTTGGGTTTCAGGGTCTTCCCATCCGACCGATTCGTCAAATGCAAGTCCTTTCGCCTACAGTAAAGTGGTAAGGCTAGTCTCGCGTTCTCATTGTCTTTTGTTTTTCCTCTCGACGTTCATCACCGTGAGAAAAACATTGTCAAAAAGTTCTTCTCAATGTGCATAACATCAAGGTTGTGTCTCAATAAATTATCTCTCCAAGATGGCGGATCCCAAAATACTTCTTTTGTCCAATTATGCCATTGTCCGTATCCTTCAAATCGATCCAATTTGCCAAAATCTGTGATTTTGGGCGCTCCATAACCCTTTCCCAGATCTGCTCAAGGCGTCAACCTTGAGGGGCGCCATCTAATTCAACTTCCCCTTCTTGAAAGCGTTCTTATTCCGCCTAAATGCATGATCATCGGGTAAAAACCTGCGATGTGAGTCAAACCAAGAACTCTTCCCCAAATTTCAAGGTAAAGGCCTTTGTATGCTCCATGCAATGCGGACATGCCATTTTACCATGAGTACCCCAACCGGACAACATGCCATATGCAGAAGTCATTAATGGTCCACATCGGTACGCCCTCATTGTAAAGTTCCTCTTTCGTGCAATCTCGTACTCCACAACACCATTCCACAACCTTTTGAGATCGTCAATAAGAGGCTCTAAATAGATGTCAATACCATCTGTCGGATTATCTGGACCCGGTATAACACAAGTCAAGAACATATAAGGCTTAGACATGCACATTTCGGGAGGAAGATTGGATGGGGTAACGATAATCGCCAACAAGAATAAGGTTTCGCCGTGGATTGAACATACGGTAAAACCATCGAGCATAAGCCAAGTCGTACATTACGTGGATCTGCTGCAAAATCAGATGCACACGATCAAAGTGCTTCCAAGCTTCACCATCAGAAGGGTGGCGCAACATACCTGAAGTGCTTCTATTCTCATAGTGCCATGTCATTTTGTCTGCGATGCGTGGTGATGCAAACATTCTCTGCAGCCTTTGGAATAATTGGCAAATAAAACATTGCCTTCACCGAACTAGTTTTTGTCTACCCGTCCGATTATTAGTATGTGACATATACCTAGGCTCACCACAAAATTTGCATTCAACTAGCGCACCATCGCTTTTTCCAAACTCATTGTCGTAATACAACATACACCCTCTCACACAACAATCAATCCTTTTAGATTCCAGCCCCAACTTGGACACTAAGCTTTTAGCCTCGTAATAACTTTTTGGCAAACCATCTTTGATAGGTGACGAGTCCAACATCATTTTCGTTCGATCCAAGCACACTTCTAGCACCACGCTTGGACTTAAGAGCTAAGAGCCTCACACACATTGATAACTTAGAGTCTGTAGACCCTTCAAACAACGGCTTGTTTGTTTCTAACAACAGATTATAAAATTTTTGTGCTGTCTCATTTGGAAGTTCATCTGTGTCATCATACTGTTGCTCATCGAATAACACGTTCACCCCCAAGGCATCACAAACCATATCTTGCATCAATTCAATCTGCTCACCACATCCCGAATCTACGTAACTGCTTGAAGCACCTTCGCAATTATCAGCAACCCTAAATCAACGTGAGGCAACTTTTCACCATGTGTAGTCCAAATCCAGTAATTAAGCCTAAATCCAACTGAATACAGGTGGTGCGTGACCTCACTTGGGCTCTTAATCCTTCTGCAATCGCAATTAAAGCACGGACATCTAATCCCTCCATTAGTTTTGAAATCTTTATGTGCCATTGCGACTTGGACAAAGTACGCAACCCCAGCCGAAAATCTGGTTTCAAACCCCTCTCCCGGATACAACCTATCGTGACATCCAACTACGACTCGAAAGAAAATATTCCATCTTCTCGCATGTAAAAAAAATGACAATTTCAAAGAAGACGACATTCTTACAACCGCTCTCTTTCTTTAAATGGTATGACCCTATCCCATTCGAGAAAAACCTTTTTCAGAACTCGTATAATAATCATTCCTTAATTCTCGTATCTTATACTTGACAAAATTTCGGCAGCATTTCCCATTGGTCTCTGAGTACACAAAATGAACGCAGTTATGAACACCGCAATCAAGTATGCACCCAGAGAACAAAAGGAAATGAATCGAACCGAAATTTCATCAAATATAAAGATACGAGAATTAAGCAACAACTATTATACGAGTAAAGAAAAAGTTTTTTCCCAAACTGTCCGACTTGGACAATTCAAGGTTCAATATACAATGAGCACATGGTACCCTAAAAGAGTATATGAACTCAATAATATATTAAACCTCAAACGGGAAGCTAAGGCTTCTCTCCGATACTAATAACAACAATCAAACATCCATTTCATCAATAATTAAAAAGTAACATGTTGAAAGTTGACATCCTCTTAAAGGATAGAATTAAACAAGCAGAAGTGGCAAGGGAAGCATAAATCCTTTTAACAATTTTTGTTTTCATAGTGGTTTGGCTTGGTATATGCCATGCAATTAGAGCTCCTATATGGATGCAAAATTAGGTTGTAATATCCTTGCTTTCTCTGTTGATTACCTAGGAATCCCTTAAGGGGTAAATCCTAAGAAGGTAGCTACTTGGAAACCAAAGGATGTAAAATTAGAAAGAATGTGTCTGATCTTTCTGCTACTAATAAGGAAGATAATTTTAGTGTTGATATATAATGTCCATTTCTTGGAATAAATTAACACCTTGATCTTCTAAAACAAAAAAATAAATAAAGCAAACAAACTTCAACCTCAGAGAGCATATTGAACATGCATTCCATTCTCCTGGTAAGCACTTTTACAATTGGATTTTTCTACGTGGGTGTGTAGCAACTGGCAGATTTTGCTAAAAGCAAAAATGTGGGTGTGTGTGTTATTGTGGCAAGGATATATAGTGCAGTTTTGTTAAGGGTATAGTTATTTGACCCCACATTTGACATCACAAGGTACAAAAGGCAAATCGTACATCTCTAGCATAAAAGCGACCATTCCCAAGGGATCCATACAACTCATATTCTACGTTATTTTAGGCAAAATAACTCTAGAAGTCATTTATGTTAATTTAAAGTTTCAAGTTAGTCATTTATCTTTTTTTTTTTGTTTCAATTTAGTTTCAAATTTATAATTTTAATTTTGAGGCAAACTGTTGGCTGATATAAAACGAGAAATACATGTGTGCCACAAGCACAATCTGTTGTATCAATTGTGTCACAAATTAGAACTCAACAACTTGTTGCAAAAAGTAAAAAGATCAATTTGGCCATTCTTGTCAACAAAAGGCTCACTCGGGAGCTTGTATTACTAAGTTGCCCTTTAAAAGACTAAAATTGTGGTGGTAAGAAAATTAATTATAAGGATAAATTAATATTATAAGACAAAATAATGAGTAAAAATTGTATAGAGACTAAACTTTACCTTAAACATAAAATATATGGGTGAAAAAATAGCACGAGTACACGAGTTCAAACCCTTGTAATATTCGAGTTCAAACATCTCAACTCATTTCAAACCATTTTCACCCCTTTCTCCTGTTCACCTTAATTAACTTCCTCTAATGTGAGTATTAATACTATTCCTTTAAGCTTCTTTAACTCAGCTCGGTGATGGCTCCCCAAAATAAAAGGAACATATTAAATACAATTTCTAAATAAATAAATTCCTTAAATTCATGGTATATCGGTTTTTAATTCCTAGTTTATTGATAAATAGTTTATTGAATAAAATGGTTGTATATGGCGGAATAATAGATCATTATTATTGGAAATACATAATTTAATTTCAGGATGTAGTTGCACTGGCCAGCTTCTTCAGTATTTATTAAAGAATAAATTCGATTCTTGATGTTTTTGAATTGATGTTGTAAAAACACAGTTGAAATATGGTCCCTCAAAATCATTAATGTTTTGCTTTTTGGTTCCAAAAATCTTGGGTTTTGGGAAAGCGGGGAATCAAAGGTGCACAATCCACGATTTTTAGGGGATCAAAAGTGCAACTAAAAACATAGGGACCAAAATCGCCAAATTGAAAAAGTTAGGAGATCAAAATCGCAAAAAATTAAATAGGAGGACCGAAAACACCAAATTGAGAAAATTTGGGGACTAAAAGTGCATTTAAGCCAAATCTTTAATTACATTTGTTAAGTTTTAATGAAATTTTTTATTTGATTCTTCAGTTTTAAGAATATGAAAAGAAAGCATTATTGCATGACATAAATACATTTATATTGAATATATGAAACACATCCTATTATTTTCTATTGGTTTTATTTTTATCACCATAAACTCATTTCTATTTCTCTTGCAACTTTCCAAAGCTATATATCGGTTACATTTTTAAAACAATTGTAGTAATAGTTTATAATTAATAATAGTGACCGAAAGAATATAGTGAACTTTTGAGCTTTGAATTTGAATGGTTAAGAGGTAATTTTTGGAATCCAATGTACGAATTCTTTCAGCTACTCTTTTTCCGTTTTATTTCCTTTGGTTACTATTATTCTGTGCATTGTATAGGATTAAGTATTATATGTGTCATGATTTAATTTCAACACACATACTCTTTTTATTTTTAAAGGCAAAGGAATATATAATAATAAAAAGGGGCACCCCTACCCAAATACAGAGGGATCAAAAACACTGGCCTAACTAAAATAACTAAATTTGTTGCTTTTGGATTATTTTCAAAGCAATCTCCTATAGACTCCTAGGACATCAACCCACTTTCTAGTAGGACAATATATAACTGGCCTAACTCATAAATCATAATAACCTACAATTAAATTTTGGTGTTTAAGGGATCTGAAAGTAAGAAACACTGCATCTGCATGGGCTACTTCAACATTAACATAATGTCTACTTCAACATTAACATAATTCTTTTTCTAATTATGTTAACTGTAGATGTTTTAGGAATTTCTTGTGAATTCTATTGCAATTTTATCTAATATATGACTATCCTTTAATGACAAATCACAATTACTTTTCCAAGAGAGTAATTCAACACACCCGACATGAATTGCTGTCTCTTAATTTAGTTAAACATAATTAGATAAATGTAATAATTACATGCTAGTTTTGCTTCACAAACATATCAACATAAGTTTAACATAGTTTAAAATCGAACACCCATCCTTGAAACCCTAGCTAGCTAGCTCAACACAATTGTATCAGACATACAGCTTCCAAATTGTAAAGCCAAAGAAAAAAAAAACCCAACAGATTATAACCCTTCAACAATCACCAAATACAAAAAGACATATATATCAGAATAAAACCAAACCAAACCCGATCCAGCTAACACCAGCTGCATGCATAACACACAGCTGCACTGAGTCACACTTATAACGCCGGGTTTATCCAATCAAATTGTCATTGTCTCAATCTTATAACAATAAAATAATCTTATAACATACATCATTTCAAAATTCTCTCTGTGGAGAGAACTATGAAGGAAATCAAATAAATATGTCGGTGTGGGGGTCTCTCAGCCGACCCTTTTCCACCCAATGAGTAAACCGACATTTCGTTAGAGTGTATACCTCAAAAAAAGCTTCTCCTCAAATGTCAACCTGGATATGCCAAAATACTTACTTCTTCTCGTTCAATATATCCAGTCTGTCTCAAATCGTATAATCTAAAAACAACCGCAAATGTACCAAGAAAATATAATTGATATTTTATTAATCTTGATGGTATTAAAACAAATAATGTAACAAAATAAACAAGCGCAAAATGCTTCTTGTGGAAGACACCAAAGAAGTATAAGGATGAAAGACACCAAGAGCATGCACAAATTCCTCAAATTCTATCACGCCATTCTTTTCTTCATCAAAGACATCAAAGACCTAGAAAATTTTGCAAGCAATAAAATGGACTCAATTAAACAGGTCTAAAAGCAAGAATAGCAGTAAACAAAAGATCTTTCTGCAAATTAAGTATATATATGTGTAACCAAAGCATTTTATAATTACGGATTACGAAGGAAAGGGAGGGCGAGTGCAGTTTTTATTTCAAACAAATATTCTCTAACAAAGCTTGGATAATATGCATATAACATCATCTCATGATACCACTGGGTATGCCATATAAGGTCAACATAATATCATAATATCATGTAAATAGTAGTATCATGCAAACAATCTTCATAATATCATGTACCAAAAGAAAATCTTCATAAATTAAAATTATTTGTATGATCGATTAAATACAGAAAATGCATTTCCAGCTTCTCTTTTCTCCACCTTCCCTTGCCCCGGATGGAAAAGCGAGAAAAAGTAAGAACATGGAGACGATAATCAATTGCTTATGGTATTTGATTATTGAATTTGAGAAAATGGAAAAAGACATACAAGCAAATTGCAGCCAAGCAACATCACCAATGTAAACTTCTTAAATTGAAGAAATTTTATCTAGTTTTTAAGTAAATTATTATTTTATTTTTTTAATAAAAATATATAGACGCAATCGCGTTATTAATTACATTGCACAATACCACACAATCAAGCTAGCACCCTTTGTTTTTTTTTTTCTAACCAACTCTTAATTATGGAGAAATTCTACTCAATTTTATTGCTAATGAATCACATTCTGTTTTAGCCCTTATTGTTAAAACAAAAATTCGCGAATTTGATAGGAACTAATTCTAAGAGTTTTGATTTTTGAACGCCCCACAAAATCAACACTCATCTAACACCTCTTATTCTTTCTATCTCTTCCTTCTTATCACACCACCTACATGTCACATCTATCACTCCTCTATCTCTATCTCTATCTCTATCTCTATCTCTATCTCTTTCAAGGTGTAGAGAAGCGTTCGGGTGTCCAAAAAATATTTTCCTAGCTTAACTAGTTCAGCAGTAATCACGGTAAGTCAGACTTTACATTACATATATATGCAGGGGAACAAAATAAATATACATCATAGTTACTTGTCTGTATCATCTTCTTCGATACTTCCTTTCCACAAGCCTTTTGATATCAAAATCAAAGCTTGATTAGCTCGGCAGTGATCAAATACAGTAATAAGAGTCTAAGCGTCAACAGCCAAAACTAAATACACAATCAGAATGACCTAAATGAATTTTAGAATGTCTACAAAAAATTTGCATCGAAAATATGAGGCTATTCATCAATATCAAGGCTACATGCTAGCATTTTTAAAAATTGGCGCTTAAAATACATTTATCTACTAAAATTTGCAAGATTACCACAATGTATCAACCCACATAATTAGAAATCGATAGACATAAACATGAACCTTAAAAACAACGTAATTGGTGATAAGAGCAATAGAAGAGCATGTTTTATTTCCCGCTTAGGAAATCCATAAAAATCTCTCATTCACACCATAGTGATGACGGATGATGAACAATTAAGCAACAGGGATTGATGATCTAAGGGAGCCATGCATCAAGCACAAACAAGGGGCATGTACCTTTTATCAAATATAATAACCTAATATAATATTAAGTCTTAACAAAGAATTACAAACACACCGAACAACCAAGATCCCCGATTCTCAAATAAACAAGATTAAAAGACATAATTAATTTTTAACAATTTCCATATTTTTGGACACTAATAAGGAAACTGGGAACAAAACCAAGAAGGTAATCTTCAAATCCTAAATCATTATGTCCTAATCAAATTCAGACCAGTACTCACAATTATGTAGGACTCACAGTTAGGTTATAAAAAAAAATCCATTATAACTCGCGATTCTAGTCCACCACTTGCGTGTGTGCTTACGTTCAGCATCAAAGAAGTTATAATTTCAGCAACCACAAGTTAAAAAAAAATACAACAAAAATAAAATGCCCTTCAATTAACCTACCTCCTCACGGCGGGTTACGTTCGGCGGCAGTGCGGCGGAGGGCGGCGGAGGCGGAGGGCGGCGGAGGGCGAATGAGGTATGAAAGGTGCAGGTGTCGATTCCTGAGTCACTAGTGATAACGAACACGAACGTAAACAGACTATACAATCACTTCATAAATAATTTATTCTAACGATGATAGCATCGAAACTGAACATACAATCAAAGAATAGTACCTTTTAAATGCAGAATTTGAAGAGTAGCGGTCGACGGCGACGGGAGAGGGAGAAAACGGGGGATGGAGAAGGAGAAAACGGCGGCCCTGGCGGAGGGGCAGTGGACGTGCGGCCCTGGCAGAGGCAGACGTAGTGGCTGCGCGGCACTGGGAGAGGGAGGACGGAAGAGAGGTGGTGGTGGCGGCGGCGCTGGCAACGAACGAGAGAGAGAGGAGAAGAAAAAGGAGAACGAAAGAAAAGGGGAAGAAACGGTTTTTGTCTGGCTGTATCTGGACTTTATCGACGGCCAAATTAACATTACCGACGGGCTAAACCCGTCGGAAACTTTCTCGGGTTTACCGATGGCTATTTTCAAATACCGACGGGTTAATGCCGTCGGTATATGAAAAAAGCGGGAAACTGAAAGGGTATACCGACGGCCTTTTACCGACGGTCAGTGGCCGTCGCCAAAAACACGCCTTTCCGACGGCCTAGCCGTCGGTAACGTTGAGCGTATGACGGATTGGACTTACCGACGGGTAAAGCCGTCGGAAAAGCCGTGTTTTTTGCGACGGCCACAGACCGTCGGTAAAAGGCTGTCGGTATACCCGTGATTTCTTGTAGTGTATGTGCCAAGAACCAGAGCCAGAGCCGGGCTTTCCAGAGTGAAATTCAAGATTTCACTAAGTCTTCTGAAGCAGAATTTTTCCGAATATAAATACTTTCTGCACACTTATAACCATGTTAGAGAATAAATTGTTCTCTTAATCTTTTGTTATCATCAAAACAATTAAAGGGTTATTGTTTCTGAATCCTCTTGATTCCAACAATCTCCCCCTTTTTGATGATGACAAATACATATATTGATGAACAATTTTTCTTTATAAAAATATTTATTCAGATGATTTCAGAGGCTCCCCCTGAATTAAGCATATATAAATATTTCTAAGTGTAATAACGAGCATGAGATATTACAAGATATAAGTTTGAGCATACAGGAATATATTAATCGTAACACATAATGTATGCATGATGACACTTGGTTGATACACTAGGTTCATCAATTGCTTTATACTCTCTATATTCTTCTCCCCTTTTGTCATCGCACAAAAAGATTAAGACAGAAATAAAGAACATCACAGTCAAAACAAGATAAAGAAAGATAAAGAGAAAACTTCAAGTGTCATAAATTTCATTAGAAATAAAAACAGAGTGAACAAAAACAAACTCAAAGCAAATCTATCAAAAGGGAGAAAACTAAAAAGTAAAAAAATCCTAAGGTTTTCTAGGGTTGCTCCATCCTCTCCAAAATTTGCCGCAGCAGAGTAGTCATCAAATCTTGCTTCTTTTCTGAGGCTTCCAGCCTTTGATCAGTAGATTCCATAAATCTTCTCAATCGCTGCTTTCTTCAACCAAATTTATCAAAAACTTCTTTTGGCACAACTACAGATTGACTGGTCATGTGAAGCCGATCCAGTAGATGCAACCATAGCATTGTGTGCGGTGGTGAAGTTCTGAGTTCTCTTGGAGGAGTAGGAGGGCGAGGAGGAGGTGCGAGTTACGGTTCCCAAACAACGGTGACCTCTTCTCTTGGAGGAACTCTCCATGTCGAGGCGGCATGCCATCTCCTGTTTCTTTCTTCTTGCTCTTGTGCTTGTCAAACCAAGTGTTCACAGACACCCGGTTCTCATACCGATCTTCTTCAAGAAGATCATTGATTACTTCATCAAATCTGCTGTTTCCAAGGAAACCCCGAAACGAGATTCCTGAATCTTTCACTTTGAAGTACTCAATGCTACCAATTAAATTGGGAAGAACGTTGGGCACAATTCTTGGTTCCGAAGACCAGGCTCGGAAGGGTCCAGGGGTGCGATGAGAGAAGAAGTGGCAGAGGCTCAGTGAGAGATCATCGACATCATCCCCAGGAGTTACGCAGCAGTCTGGTTCTTCCTGGAGAGGAGAATTTGGAGGAGAGAACAGTTGAGACATGAAGGGTACCATTATGGGAAGTCTGAAGAGGAGTCAGGAGAGGTTGCAACATGCGAAGAGGTTGAGTTTCACACACAACCATATTGCCGATTCAAGAGATGAAGACTCTTGAACCCTTGACTCAGTCAGGTTCCTCGAAATGGACTCAGTCTTACATGGTATGTTGAGGTCTGGTTGTTGGTGAGGGTGAAGCGGTTCTAGGTGGAGAAGCTGGTTTGGGTGGTGATTTAGGTGGTGAAGGTGTTTGGGTTTGAGGTATAGTGGAATCTGGGGTAAAGAGGCTAAAGGTTCAATATAGGGAATTTGAACCTGTGGTTGAGGTCTTTGTCTAGTCCTCGAGGGAGCAACATCATCTTCATCGGATGAAGATGAGTCCGAGGTAAAGACGGCAAAGGCTTTTTGGTAGGTGTTGGTTTGGGTGCGAGACAGTTGGGGTTTAGGTTTGGGCAAGGATTGTGATGGAGGGTTCAACAATCGTAGAAGCAACAGAACAGAACTGCAGTTGATAAGTAGTATCATATAAATCAACTACCTTATCAAGTGCCTTCTTCCTTTTTGCGGCAGGCATCTCCAACCTTGTGTATCCTTTTCAGGGTGGCTTCGAGCAGGATCAACAGAGGGCTCGGCAGAATAGCCACTCTAGGGTCGGTAGGAGCACGAACTGGAGGTGCAAAGGTTTCACGTCTGTACAAGGCACTGCGGCCAAGCTTGCTTCATGATATAGTCGTGTTTCCTCTAACCTTTCCTTTATCATTTGATCAATCTCCGCTTTCTTCTCTTCTTCTTCCTCTGTAAGCATAGGGCATGCATGTAGGTCTCACAGGAGAGTGGTGAGGGATTACGAGGCAATGTGAATGCACGTGCTTCGAGTGACCCTTCCGGTTGGTCCAAAGAGAGACACCAGAGTCCACCACAATCTTTTTCCCTTCTTCACAACTTTCTTCCTTGCTCCTTCTTCACCTTCTTGAATTGCAGCAATAACCTTCTTGGAAAGGAGTCCCATTCTCCTTAGATTGTCTGAAGAGAGAATAGGAATCACCATCGTTTTCAGGGCAAGCCCTGCTTCCAAGGTGTTGAGACCTTGAAGAAGATTTATAAGACCTTGGTTGCTGACAACAGCTTTCCATAAGGGATATTCATATATTTCCCTTTTCTGGAGTACATTAAGTCTCTTCGCAGATGTTCAAAAATTATCTGTGGAAGGTTGATTTTTGCTTTGAGTTCATAATTCCACATTATGAACTTGTGGGTACTGACGGTATCCACAGAGCGATTTTGGCACCAAGCGGTTCATGATGATTACGAGCGATTGCTCAAACCATTCTTCATGTCCCTTGCCTTGGTCCCTCAGACTTCTCATAGATGGTTTCATTCACGACATCCCACCACCAAAGATCCTTTTTCCCAACCAGCGGTTTCAACCGCTCCATCATTAGGGCAATGGGTGATTTCAGCAATTAGGTCCTGAGTGACCACAATGCGCCTGCCTTGAACATGACTCAGAATGGTCTTATCTTTACTCCAAGCATAAGTCCAGAACTCCTTCACCAGATTCTCATAGACTGAGTTGGTCATGTAGAAGAAATCCATTATCCCCATGTCGATGAAATCAGCTCTGAAGTCGTATCCTTCATTTGCCATATCCTCGAACCTTACTTCGTGTTCCACCAACACTTTGAGGTCTGAGGTTTGAAGATTTTCCAGCGTTACTTGTGGAGCAGCCATTGTTGAAATCGGAGAAACACAGAGTGCAAAGATGAAAGGGGTTTAGGGTTCTGAAATGTGTAGACTTCTCTTTGAGAGATAGAGTGGGTAGTGAGTGATGTGAGTGAGTGGGTTATAAACGTGTTCGAGAAGTTTAAGCACCATACGCCAATTTTCGAAATGAATTAAAATAAATTTGTCTTTTCCAAAAGAGTAATCACAAAATTGAAAAGGCGCAAGAAACCGTCATTCTTGCGATAAAATCAATTATGACTCAGTAAATGCAAATGTCACTCACTAACGCATCAACCAGGCTCAGAGAGACACGTGTACTAAAGATTCCCGAGACTATGCAATGATCATACGAACAGTTAATGAAAAGAATATAACGAGATAAGATAATCAACAGAATCAACAGATTTAACTACGACATAGCCAACACACTCACGCAGAGTCAACAAGTCAAACACATCAAACAGAGTCAACTTTATTCAACCAGAGTCAACTTTATTCAAACAGAGTCAACATAGTCAAACAGAGTCAACTGTATTTAAACAGAATCAACTTAGTCAAACAGAGTCAACTAAATTCAAACAGAGTCAACTTAGTCAAACAGAGTCAACTAAATTCAAACAGAGTCAACTTAGTCAAACAGAGTCAACTATATTTAGATCAAACACCTATTCCTTTATAAGAAGGAAATTCAAGTTCTTTCTTATAAAGTTGAATCTATCTTCAGCAAGGGGTTTTGTAAAGATGTCTGCCCATTGATGGTCAGTATCAATAAATTTAATTTCAAGAATCCCTTTCTGAACATAGTCTCTAATAAAATGATGTTTAATTTCAATATGTTTGGCTCGAGAATGCAAAATAGGGTTTTTAGTCAAGCATATAGCAGAAGTATTATCACACGTATCTAGGGATTTTACTCTCTTTAATCTGATAGTCCTCAAGTTGATACTTCATCCAAAGTAGTTGTGAGCTACGACTTGCGGCAGATATGTACTCGACACATTGTGGATAGTGCAATTGTGCTTTGTCTTTTCTTTGGACCAAGAGACAAGATTTGCTCCAAGAAATTGGCAGCCACCACTTGTGCTTTTCCTTTCAATTCTGTCTCCAGCAAAGTCAGCATCACAGAAACCTACTAACTTGTAATTATCTGAGTTCTTATAAAGCAAAGCAAGATTAGTAGTTCCTTTAAGATACCTAAATATCCTTTTAACCGCAGTTAAGTGAGATTCTCTAGGATCAGATTGAAATCTTGCACATAAGCACACACTAAACATAATATCAGGCCTTGAGGCTGTGAGATAAAGGAGTGAACCAATCATACCTCTATATACCTTTTGGTCTACCTTTTTACTCGATTCATCTTTGCCAAGAGCACATGTTGGATGCATTGGTGTGCTCATAGGTTTGGTTTCCTCTAGCTTGAACTTCTTCAGCAGTTCTTTTACATATTTAGTCTAATGAATATAAGTTCCATCTTGACATTGCTTGATTTGAATACCAAGGAAGAATTTTAATTCTCCCATCATACTCATCTCAAATTCGTTCTGCATAAGCTTAGAAAACTCCTTACAAAGAGACTCATTAGTAGCACCAAAGATAATGTCATCTACATATATTTGAACTATAATGAAATGCTTTTTAGATGATTTTCTAAATAGTGTAGTGTCCACCTGTCCTCTTTCAAAATCATTTGACATTAAAAAGGAACTTAATCATTATACCAGGCTCTAGGAGCTTGTTTAAGACCATAAAGTGCCTTTTTAAGTTTGAAGACATGTTCAGGAAACTCAGTATCTTCAAAACCAGGTGGTTGTTTCACAAACACTTCCTCATTTATGAAACCATTTAAAAATGCACTTTTTACATCCATTTGGTACAAAGTAATGCCATGATGTGCAGCAAATGACAACAAAATTCTAATGGCTTCAAGTCTAGCTACAGGAGCGAATGTTTCAGTGTAGTCAATACCTTCCTCTTGTGAATACCCTTGAGCAACAAGTCTAGCCTTGTTTCTTACCACTTTACCATCTTCATCAAGTTTGTTTCTGAAGACCCACTTGGTTCCAATTGCTAGCTTATTCTCTGGAGGAGGCACAAGCTTCCACACATCATTCCTCTGAAATTGAGTGAGCTCTTCTTGCATAGCAATAATCCATCCATCATCAGCTAGAGCTTCATCAATAGATTTTGGCTCTATCTCTGATAGAAGTGCCAAATCAGCATGATCTCTAAGAGAAGATCTTGTTCTAACTCTATCACTCGGTTCACCAATTATTTGGTCCTTTGGGTGATCAGGTTTGAACTTCCAGTCTGTTATGGATATTCCTTTTTCACCAGAGTCAGCACCAGAGACATCATCAGAGTCAGCACCTGTGACATCTGCTTTTGTTTCCTTACAAATTTGTAAATCTGCAAAAGCTTCATTTAGCTCTGACGTGTCATTATCAGGCTTCTTATCATCAAATTTCACATGTATTGACTCATCAACAATTAATGTTTCTTTGTTGTATATTCTGTATGCTTTAGAGCGTTGTAATATCCCAAAAAGATAGCTTTTTGTGATTTAGAATCAAATTTTCCTAGACTGTCCTTTGTATTGAGAACAAAGCGGTCACACCAAAATTGATGAAAATATGAAATGTTGGGTTTTCTTCCTTTCCACAATTCATAAGGACTCTTATTCAAGATAGGTCTAATATAGATTCTATTTTGAATATAGCATGCGATGTTCTTATACGCCCAAAAGTGCTTTGCAACATTAGTTTCGTGAATCATGGTTCTGGCCATTTCTTGCAAAGATCTATTTTTCCTTTCTACAACACCATTTTGTTGTGGTGTTCTAGGGGATGAAAAATTGTGAGAGATGCCATGTTCTTCACAGAATTTTTGAAATAATTCATTTTCAAATTCACCACCATGATCACTTCTAATAGTAGTAATACAAAAGCCTTTTTCATTTTGCACTTGTTTGCAGAATACAGAAAACACTGTAAAAGACTCATCCTTGTGGGTTAAGAATTTTACCCATGTCCATCTAGTATAGTCATCGACAATGACTAGACCATATTTCTTTCCAGATAGAGAGGCAGTTCTGGTTGGTCCAAATAAATCTAAATGTAAAAGCTCAAGTGGCCTTGAGGTGGAAACAATATTTTTGGAATTAAAAGAAGATTTCGTTTGTTTCCCTTTTTGACATGCTTCACAAAGAGCATCAGATTGATACTTAAGATTTGGTAGGCCTCTAACAAGTCCTTTCTTGTTAAGCTTTGAGATTAACCTCAAGCTGGCATGACCCAATCTTTTGTGCCAAGTCCATTGCTCTTCATCAATTGACAAAAAACATTTTACATTTTGATTTGCCAACTCGTAAAGTTTAATTTTGTAAATATTTTTTTTCCTCTTTGCCTTGAAAAGAATAGACCCATCTTTCTTGTTTTTGACTATACATGATGTGTCATTAAAGGCAACATCATAACCACTATCGCATAATTGACTTATACTTAGTAGGTTATGCTTGAGCCATCCACTAATAATACATTATCAATGCAAGGAAGAAAGCTCTTACCAACTTTTCCACTTCCAATGATTTTACCTTTACGATTTCCTCAAAACCAACATTTCCACCTTCTTCATGATGGAGTTCTTGGAACATACGCCTTTCTCCCGTCATGTGACGTGAGCGACCATCGCCCAAGTACCAGATCGTGTAGTAACTCTGTTGCTAAGCAAATCTGCAACATATATAATTTTATCCTTAGGTACCCAAATCTTTTTGGGTCCTCTTTGTTAGTCCTAGAAGGAGACATGTCCTTCTTGTTTTTAGTTCATAACAAGTACTCCTAATGTGCCCTTTCTTATTGCAGAAAGTACAAAGTAAACAAATCCTTTGTGATTGTTGGAGTCTTTGGTTTTCAAATTGGTGTTTTGAAAAGTTGGTTCTTGAGGTTATAACCAAGACCCTTTTTACCATTTTGACTTACTCCCCGGATCATAGATGCTTGTTTGCTTAGTGTGACACATTCAGCAAGAAATCTTTGAAATCCCTCTTCATATTTTGAAGAGTTGCATTCAACCTTATTCTTCTTGTTAAAGCAAGTACTCACCAAATGGTGGTTTTCGCTTTGAGTTTCTCATTCTCCTCAGTGAGTATTTGAAATTCTTTAGAGAGTTTTAAGAATTTCTTTTTCAAAGATTTGTACTCATTGTTGAGCTTTGAGGACTCATCTAACAGTTCATCAAAAGCTATTTGAATATTAGAAGATGTGTTAGAATCTACCTCTTTATCTTCTTCTTCACTGTCTGAGCCTATGGTAGCCATGAGAGCCATGTTTGCTTATTCCTCATCATCCTCAGAAGATGATGAATCTGAATCATCCCATGTAGCCATGAGACCTTTCTTCTTCTTGCCTTTGAAGCTACCTTTCCTTGATTTCTCAAGTTGTGGGCACTCAGACTTGTAGTGACCAGGCTTCTTGCACTCATAGCAAGTCACTTGGCTCTTGTCCTTGAAGTCCTTCTTTTCCTTTGAATCTTGTCTTTCCGTGAGTCCTTTTTGTGGCACTTCTTTCTGAACTTTCCTTTGCTTTTCATCATGCGCTGAATCTTCCTTGAAATAAGGGAGATTTCATCATCAGTATCTTCATCACTCTCATCAGATGAAGGTTCTTGATTCAAGCTCGACTTGGAGAGCTTTGGAAGTAGATGCTTTGTTTGAAGTTTTCAGAGCAATGGTCTTTGCTTTCTTGGGAGGTTCTTCTTCATCAAGCTCAAGCTCGTGAGCTCTTAGAGAACTCAAGAGATCTTCAAGACGTAATTCATTCAAGTCCTTGGCTTCTTGAATAGCCGTGACTTTGGGTCTCCATCTCTTTGGCAGACTTCTCAAGATTTTCTTAACATGGTCAGCAGTGGTATAGCTTTTCTTGAGAACCTTCAAGCCATGAACTAATGTTTGAAATCTTCCAAACATAGTTTCGATGCTTTCATCCTCTTCCATCTTGAAGAGTTCATATTGTCTAACCAAGATATTAGCCTTGGTTTCTTGTACTTGGGAAGTACCCTCATAGGCTAAAGCCAGTGAGTCCCAAATTTCTTTGGCAGTGCTGTTATTGCCACATTTCTCATACTCTTTTTCAGAGATAGCACATACAAGAAAGTATCTTGCTTTTTGGTGCAAGGTATATTCCTTTTTATGATCATCGGTCCAAGACTCCCTAGGAATAGGATTTCTTTTGGAGTCAACTGGTTCAGTGTACTGTTTCCGAACCATATCCCAAAGTTCAAACTGTTGAGATTCAAAAGTTTTTCACTTTATCTTTCCAAAGAGTCATAGTTAGATCCAAAGGAACAAAGGGGCGGTTAACATGACCACCGTTCGTTGCTTGGCATAGGATAGTATAGGATCTTTTCCTCTCACACTGTTAAGTGCTCAACCAAGAGGCCGAGCTCTGGTACCAATTGAACGTGGCAAAACACAAGAAAGGGGGGGTTTGAATTGGGTTTTTAAAAAACTTTTTCGCAAATACAAATGTTTATGAAAAATAACTATTGAATAAAGCGTGCAAGGAATAAAGAGTAGAGAGAAGAAAGAGACACGATGATTTATACTAGTTCACTATCACACGATAGCTACGTCTAGTCCCTTCACTCACTTGAAGGATTTCTCCACTATAATCAACCGATTACACTTGAGAGTATATTTACGCTAACCGGCTATACTCACAACTTCTTAGAAACGACTCGATGCAGCTTGAGCCTCTAAGGTATACAACCCTTCTTGGGCTAAGTACAGATTCAAATAAGAGTTTTTGAAACAATATAGAGATAACTCTCTTCAGAGAATTTACAATGAAAATACTTTTAGCACAAAATGACTTTCTTAAAAGAAAGAATAAAGCGATAAGTGCCTTGTTCAACGATCTCGAGAGACTTGGATGAATTCTTGATTGCTCACTGTCTCTTGATTGGGTAGTGTTTGAGAAGATAGATGTTGATGCTCTCACTACTCGAGAAAAATATTCAAGTTGCTAGATTGGCGTACAAGCGTGTTGAAAATCGTTTGTTGAAAACTCAATTCCTATCTTACTTGATTGTATGAGGTAGGATATATAGCTAGGGTTGAAAAAGTGCCGTTGTGACACAACGTCTCTTTTTGTCCGCAACGCTTCTTTTGTCCAAATTTTGTCCAAAGTCAAAGTTCGGATCCTTGAATTTCGACTTTTGCGAGGATACGTCGCTTTCAAGACGAAAAGCATTCGAGTATTATACACAATGTCGATAACTTTGTCCTTAGTGAGCTTTTCAAAAATATAGACACTTCAAGCACAAGTTTCCTTGATGATTTTATCCTTTGACATTCTTCTTGTCTAAAGATACCTCGTATAACAAGGTACTTGAATTTTACTATCGAATCGAGCTTCACAGATCACCAGATTCTTGTGTGTAGAATTTAATGGGCTATCAAATGACGAATCGTGTAGGAAAGCACTAAGTCTATCATGGAGCACATATAACACAATCTGTTGAGTGTTGGTGAAGACCAGGCGTTGACTAAGCAGTGTAGTCTCTTAGACGATCTACCAGCGCGTTGACTTACACCAGGCGTTGACCAAACAGAGTGTAGTCTCTTCGATCTACCAGTCGTTGACTTACACCGAGGCGTTGACCAAACAGATTCTATGTGCCAAGAACCAGAGCCGAGTCGGGCTTTCCAGAGTGAAATTCAAGATTTCACTAAGTCTTCTGACGTAATTTTCCGAATATAAATACTTTCTGCACACTTATAACCATGTTAGAGAATAAATTGTTCTCTTAATCTTTTGTTATCATCAAAACAATTAAAGGGTTATTGTTTCTGAATCCTCTTGATTCCAACATTACTGACTTTGAAACCTGAGTTCTTTGCCTGCTCAACGTCGCTCCAACACAACTTCACCCGAATAGCTGGGCCTTCGTTCGAGCATTTGAAATATTGTGCAAGGGTTTAGAAATTACTCCATCCATCAACTGCTTTTTTTATTTCTTCCAAGCCAAAAATTCCAGGGAGGTCAGTTGGACTTACCTTAGCAACTGACCTCGCCATCATTTTCTTACTGCCTATACCCAGAGTTTCAAATACTTCAAAGACAGGATTTTCAAAGTCTATCCGGGTCCTAACTGTCCTGACCTGTTAGAGACCTCAAATGGGGAGGAGATGTTTCCGCTATAGTGGCAGCAGAAGCCGTTAACTCGGTTTGGTGTCGATACCGACCGCGTTATGACATCGAACCAAGTAGACAGACTGCGCAAAGACCTCGGTGAGGCTTGAGGCCGAGCTTACGCAGGCTATGGAAAAGGCTAACTAAGTAGACGGATTGCGCAAAGCCCTCGGTCAGGCTCAGGAAGATCTTAAGACGGCAGTAAATGAACTTTCCTCAGCTAAACTTGAAAGAAAGTGCCTAGAGGGCGAGGAGAAGTCCTTGAGACAGAGAGTGGCCGAGCGTGAGAAGGCTCTTGGGGAGAAAGAGAAGAGTGCATTAGAAATGCAAGTAGCTTTGGAAAGGGCCGACATGGCTGCCATAGAGGAGAACCAGCTTGGATTTAACCGAGCTTTGGACCAAGTAAGAGTGTTATATCCAAGTCTTGACCTTTTTTGGGGTGGATTCCGAGCTGACCATCGTCGGGAATCAGCTAGTTAGGCCGGATAGTCCTTCAGCAGATTGAAACTTTATAATTTAGGCTGGATTTTATGTTGCTCGCTTTCCTTTTTGTAACCTTGACTTATAATGAATGAAACTAGCTTCTATTTTTTTCGCGTACTTTGCTCTCTCTCTCTCTCTCTATTTTTTTTTTTGAAAGACATCGTCCAGATTTTGTAGAAGATGCTATGCCTTTGACCGAACATCTCACTTGTCTTAAACCTATCTTTTTGTGGTCCGGACTTATAGAGGTCGCTATGCCTCAGACCGTGGCATGTCACCAGGATTAAACCTAGCTTTAGTGGTCTAGACTTACAGAGGTCGCTATGCCTCAGACCGTAGCATGTATAGCATCAAAGTCCTCCCTTGGGCCAGTCGGACCAAGATAGGAGGTGATGCCAAAAACACCTTCAGCCTCAGAAATGCTTCTTCGCACGCGTCAATCAACTGGAATTTCTTATTCTTTCTTAAAAGCTGAAAAAATGGGATGTTCCTATCGGCCTCCCTTGACATGAATCGCATCAATGTTGCAATTCGTCTGGTCAGCTGTTGGACCTCCTTGGCCGTGCGTGGAGTCCTCATCTCTATTATTGCCTTATATTTCTCTGGGTTAGCCTCAATTCCTCTTTGGGTGAGCATAAAACCCAGGAAATGTCCAGCCTGCACACCAAATGAACACTTCTCAGGGTTGAGTTTAACATTGTACCTCTTTAGGAGTCGGAAGATTCTCTCTAGATCTTTGATGTGCACTCGGGCCTCGGTCGACTTCACCACCATGTCGTCGATGTACACCTCAATAGTTCGACCCTTCTCAGACTCAAAAACTCGGTCCATGAGCCTTTGGTAGGTCGCCCCTGCGTTCTTCAAACCGAAAGGCATTACCCGAGAACAGTAATTCGCTTGGTCAGTCATAAAAGCTGTCTTTTCTTCATCGTCTGGGTGCATCAAGATCTGGTTATACCCCGAGTATGCTTCCATAAAACTCAATAGTTGATAACCTGAGGCTCCATCTACCAACTGATCCACGTTGGGCAGCGGGTAGGAATCCTTGGGGCAGTATTTGTTCAGGTCAGTGTAATCGGTGCACATCCTCCACTTGCTACATGGCTTCTTGACCATGACCACATTGGCCAGCCAAACCGGGTATTCCACCTTGCGGATGAAGTTTGCGCTAAGTAACTTATGAGTTTCCTCGATCATGGCCAACATTTTGTCGTTGCCCAGCCTCCTCTTGCGCTGAGCTACCGGTCGTGCATATGGATCAATCGATAATCGATGGCATTTAATGTCCGGGTCGATGCCGGGCTTGTCGCCAACAGTCCAAGAGAACACTTTAGCATAAGCCCGTAGATAATGCACCAGTTCCTGCTCTAGCCTTGGGTCAAGGGCCTCTCCGATCTTGACTGTCTACTCAGATCGGCACCCGACCTGGACCCTTTTTCCTTCCTTGGCCGGCTTTAGTCGCCTTTCCTCCCTGACATGCGTGAAGTCTCTGGGATCCAAGTCTAAATAATTGCAATCCTGGCAGTTGACCGGCGTGGATCCTCCATCTTCTTTCTTTTCCTCCTGCCAAGGTTTCATACTGTCTTCGTAGCATTTACGGGCTAGCCTTTGATCTGCTCGCAAGATACCGACCCTTCCCGAGCTCAGAGGGTACTTCATGGCCAAACAACTGTAAGAAACCATGGCTCCTAGTGCCGTGAGTGCCGGTCGGCCCATGATCGCATTGTAAGATGACTTCGCTTAGACGACCATATACTGCACATAAATGGTCTTGGCGGCTGACCCCTTGCCGAATGTGGTGCGCAGGTCCACATAACCGCGTACTTTGACTTGCTCTCCTGAAAAACCGACCAGGGTGCTGGAGTGGATCTTGAGAACTTCCTTGGGCAAATTCAATCGTTCGAAAGCATGCCAGTACAAAACGTTGGTCGAGCTTCCCCCATCGATCAAAACACGTTTGACTTCATAGCCCGCGGTGGTGACTGACACCACTACCGGGTCATCCTCGTGAGGGTCCACGCCCTTGAAGTCCTCTTTTATAAAGGTGATGGGAGTGAAATCTTTTTCGGCAAGAGGTTTAAAGTCATGAATTTACATGATGGATCTGACATACCGCTTTCTTGCCGACTTTGTGGCTCTGCCTCCTTCGAAACTGCCATCAATGGTTCAGACCGACCCTTTCTCAGCACACTTGTGGTCTTCCATTGGCTTCTTTCCCTTATCGGTCTTCTTATTTGGTCTTGGCGAGGTGTCAGGCGAGGCATTGGGAGATCTACACGGGGATCTTCCTTTCTAACCACCTTTCTTTCCAGCGTCCGGTCGACCTCCCTTCACATACTTCTTCAGTGATTCATCAGGATCTCAATTTTGGAAGGGAGGACCTTACAATCCTCCGTGTCATGCCCCTTGCTCGGTGATAAGCACAATATTGGTCGTCATTCTTTCCCATCTAATAGGTAGTGAGAGGAGGTCTCCTATTGAGGTTCGTCGTCATTACTTCCTTCAGAATGTTGGACCGCCGTGTATTGAGAGGGGTAAATGGGCCCTCCCAAAGAGGTGATGAACGAGTGTCTTATCGGGTTTGAGGTCGGCCGTGACCTCCGTAGTTCCCTTTGTGGGGGTTTCGAGTGCCATCCTGACGTTGGGACTGTGCACCACGACCCTTCTCGTCTCAGGCGGCTTTTTCAGTGGCTACCTCTTCGACCTCAATATGTTTCTCAGCATGGGCTCAGATTTCGTCCATTAAACCCGATTGTCTCAATATAAGGGACTCGCTAAAGGTCCCCATGCTCAGGCCCTTAATGAACGCCGTTACGAAAAACTTCTCGTCTGGCTCCTCTACTTAGACGGTCACATTGTTGAAGCATGCCAAGTAGCTCTTCAATGTCTCGGTCGGTCTCTGCTTCACATCAAACAAGTCAGCCACAACCATTTGTTTGCTTTTGTGCACCGAGAATTGAGCTACAAACTTTGAGGCACGGTCCTCAAAGTTTGAAATGGACCGAGAAGGTAAGTTAGTGAACCACTTGAGAGCCACTCCCTTCAAGGTTCCAGCAAATATCTTACAGCTAATGGCATCGTTGCCTCCACTGATGAACATCTGGGTTTGGAATGCGGCCACATTACTGAACGGGTCTCCAGTTCCTCTATAGGATTCGATGACTGGTTCACGCAATTCCGCCGGGACCATCACTTCTTGGATTTCCTCAGAGAAAGGTTGGAAACCCCAAGGTGTTGGACGGAGGAAATCAGTCTCACCAGTGGCATTTTTAGGGCTTCGAGTTGCTGTCGAAGCTTAAGCACACGAGCCTCCACCTCCTGGCTCCTCCTGAGCTGCTCTTCATTGCGACAGAGTTGGTCATTGCGTTGCTGCTGCAGTTCACGGACAGCCGTTGCGAGCTGTCGCAGAACTGGGTTGTATGATTCGTCCATGTTATTGCGAGTGCTGCTGCTCCGAAGTTGCACCATTCAACAGAGGAAAGGAAGTAGTTGGTTCCTACTTCGCTAGGCGAAGTGAGGGATTATGGGACGTAAGAGAGTTTCACCGCCGCCCCATGGTGGGCACCAAATGTTCTTACAAGGTAATGGGTTATTCTGGCCCTTAGCAGGAAAGGAATGCCAAAGATCAGGTAACCTTAAACAGTAACTTGTCCTATTTATACAATCATAGAAACCCTAATATGTGCTCCTCTAGGGTTTCTCTATGCAGCCAAAGGAGACATCTTGGGGCGCGTGAGGGAACATTCTCCCGAAAGCCACTGAAAAGGGGAGGTAGTACATGTACGATTCTGACATACCGTACGATGGCCACAGTTGGTGGGGCACCGACTGAGTATAATGAGCAGGAATCAGTCGTCCCCACATGTGCTTAGACCGGCTGAGTATAATGAACAGGAGTCAGTCGGTCCCAAGGAGGAATTGCTCGGATTGAAATCAGTCTACTGTCAATGCGAGTAGATCGGTCGGATGTTTGTCCGCTGCTTCAGGTCGGAGGGTGGACCGTTCTCAGGTCGACCCGGTCCACTTTGCTATAATCCTTTTAAGTGGATGAATCATAAATTATTTAAACTCTTCAACCTGTAGATGCCACTATGAGTCTAGTGGCGGATACAGAACCCACCCTGGGTCAGGGTAATCTATTTTGGAAAAAAAATACAAATTAATAATACAATTCTTTTCAGTATTTTTTGTACAAACATTTGAAAGCAAGAATCAAAGTAAAAAATTGTGAGAATTTTGTAATTAAAAATAAAAATAAAAACGGAGATACTTTCTAGTTTCTTCAACCAAATAGGCCTTTATTTTTTCCTCATTTGATAGTGGAGATAAAATAGTGAGAAAGAACAAAAATGATGCACAACTTACAATGTTTTTCCCCCTCAAGAAAATCCATATATTTCTTGAAATTGTTTTCACATTTTTCAATTTTACTTATGTGTTTGAGTATAATTTGATATCTACTTCATTCTTTTATTTTATTCAAAAACATTTGTATCAGTTACATATTTTTTTTCACTTGTTTATTTATTTTTTTGACAGATACCTGTTTATTATTTACTGGTAGTAAACAATCAAAAAGAAAATCCTACTATTAGGAAAGAAAATAAAATACTTATGTCGACTATTTAATTTTTTTCACTTGTTTATTAGCCGTAAACAAGTAAAAGAAAATTCTACTATTATAAATATGTAGATTTGGTGGGTGACTATATCAATTTATTATCTCATTTTATCTTTACCATATCCCAAGATTTGGTCCATCACTAGTAGCCCATTATTTCTATAAATAGGGCTATTAGGTTTCTCCTTGTACACACTTCATCACATTATCAATACAAAGATTATAGCTAGTTCCTGAAGAACTAGCCTTTGAATCCTGGTTCCTGAAGAACCGGTCTTTTGGTTTATATTTTTATTATTTTGTCTCTCCATTTTCTTTTATATTTACAACACGTTATCAGCACGAGATTCTACCATACGAGTAATTGCTTAAAGAGATTTTATTGAAAGAACTCATTTTCTTTCTCACACTTTTTGGAAGATCATGATTTTCTAATATTTTTGTTTTTCATGTTATTCGAGTTTTTTCATGGAAATTTTATTCTCATATTGTCTGACTATATGATTATCATATTGTGTATAAGAATCTCAATAGAATTCTGGAAGAATTTCATATTCAAGCATCCCTGTAGGATTGCACAAAACTATAAGTTTTCTTGGTCATCATTATATAAAAATTTGTGGAATAGTTCCTGAAAAACTAGACTTTTAGACCATGGATGAAATTTTGTATTGGATAGAAAAGTTCCTGAAGAACTTTATAGCACGATATTTGTTCATGAAGAACTTTATAATTATTTAGTGCTACGAAAAGTTCCAGAAGAACCTTACAATTTTTTTAGCACTACGTATAGTTCGTGAAGAACCTCATAATTTTTTTAGTGGTGCATATAGTTCCCGAAGAACATCATGATTATTTTAGCGCTACATAAGTTCTAGAAGAACTAGCACTATAAGAAAATGCGGAGATACCGACGGCGACGGCCAATGCCCATCGCTAGAAAACCGGCTTTTCCGACGGCTTAAGCCGTCGGTAAGGGGTGAGATGACAACGGTCAGAATGTACCGACGGTGAGGCGTTGGTATTTAAAAATAACTGTCGGAAATGTCGTTTTCTATTTACTGACGACATTAACCCGTCGATATGATTAAAAGGGTCGTCGGTATGCAACGTTTAGTTGCAGAATCCGCCCCTTCCCCCTCAGTTTCCCTTTCTTCTTCTTCTCTTCTCTTCTTTATTCCCTTTCTTTTTCTCCGACTCCCTTTCTTCCCTTTCTTCTTCTCCGGCGATGCCCCACCACCCCTTGCTTCGTCTCTCTCGCCTCTGCACAGGAAAGCCGCTGCCAAAGTTTTGTTTTGCTTTGCGTGAGTCCGACCGAGCAGCGGTGCTCCACACTTGGACGTCACCATTGCCACACCTTCCGACGCGGCCTTCCTGTTGGTGAGTCTCACCGGTCAACTCTCTCTCTGTTTCCTTAGTTTAATTTTCCCCTAATTTTCCTCTAAAACCCTAATTCGGAAATCTCACCTCTCAGGCTCTCCTCTCCAGATCACGAAGGCTCTCTTCTCTGCGTGAGTATGAATATGAAACAGCGTGGCCTTTTGCTTGTTAAGGTTGTACATAGTTTGGATCTATATTTCCACTCAAATATTGTGACTGATTCCCAATGACTTAGTATAATATATGATGTGTTCGATGATCAAGTGAAATTGTTGTTATTTCTTATTGGCAAATATTACAGGTCTTGTTTGTTAATTTTGCCACTGAAATATAACTTTAAAAGGATTGCAGCATAAGATTTTGCCATTTAAGTCTAGTTACTGCCACATTTTTCATTTAATTTCGTTGTATTTATGTTTAGCTAGTAGTATTGAGTTACTCTGTTATTATGTACCTTCTTTGTTTCCATCGTTTTCTTATTATTGCTGGACTCTTCCTTTTCAGCGCCCTTTTTTTTATCGTTAACACTTCCTTGTGTTAATGTGAGATTTAAACATATTTGTGCTGAGATGTATTATGTTGGTGTATAGAGTTAAAATTAGTAATCTGTAATCTTTATGAGTTTTTAAATACTAACTGTTTTCTGAATAAGTTAAAATTAATCTACATAATTAGTATTTTTTTTAAAAAAAATGTCATCTAATTTCTCCAACTTATATTAATTAAGCTTTTTCAGCTTTCTATACTTTGTACAAGCTGCTCCTATTTTGGATGTCAACCTTTATTGTTCTTCTGTAGTTATGAGTTTAATTTAGTTTTCCAATCTTGTCTGCACAGTCTGAGCTTTAGTAAGCGCTCGGTTCTTAGCTTCGTCTTCGATTTATAGCCCCGTCGGCACTGCACCGTTTGGGTAATGATTTTGCTTTTCTATTTCTAGTTACTTTTATTGTTCTTCTGTAGTTCTTTGAGTTTAATCTTGTGTTTGTGATTACTCTTGTGTTTGTGCTTTGGATTAGAAACTGATTTCATATGGTGCTTGTTATCTAAAATGCTTGTTCGCTGCATCACACAGCTTCGCCTCTTCCTTCCTCCAGTTTGCCGCACGCCACAGTCTTCTTTTCTGTAGGTATGGATTAATTTCTTTCCTTTAGTAACATGTGAACCTTAGGTTCAAGTTAGGGATTTTGAATACCCTTATGAAATAAAGTTTAGTATTATTGATTTGACTGTATAGTGGACTGCATAATATCTCATTCTCTCTGCCTGTTCGTAGTTTGTGGTTTTGTTTTTATGTGTTATGTTTATCATATGATATATTGTTATTTGACCCCTGATGGATTATTATTTAAATTTGCAGAGGCATTACCTGCTCCCAAGGATTTTCACCATCTCTCTTGCCTTTGGCTGCAATTTGTCAAAAAATTTCCTTGTAGATGTGTAGTTTATAATATTGCTTTTATGATTATTGGAATAAAGTCTTAATTTCTTTTTCCTATGTGTGGTTGTCTGTTGTTTTGGTTGTGCTGTTACTGTTGGAATTGCAATACCAACTCCTGCTTCTTTGTTCCTTTTCTGATATGTCTCTTGATTCACAAGGCCTTAATCAGTATGCATTGGAATAGAACACCTTTTGAATTACCCATTTTTTTGTTCGTTTTGTTGTAATTTGATTACTTTCAGTTTTGTTGCTCATGACTGACTATTGTTGACAACAGATAATGTCTTTAGATGAAAAACGTGGTCGAGGTACTCATATGGCTTCCAGGAGGCCGATGATGACTGCAAGGGAGTATCGAAATAGCTTTGTGAGGATTGAGGATCGCGATGCTCGTTATCGTGATCGTTATCGTGATGAGGATCGTCATTTGATGAACCAGCATGGTGATCCTTGTATGCCTTCTAGGAGGCCGATGATGATTGTAAGGGGGTATCAAAATATGTTTGTGAGGACTGAGGATCGTGATGCTCATCATCGCGATGAGGATCGTGATTTGATGAACCAGTATGGTGATCCCAGGAGGCCTGTAGCTGCCAGTGATGTTCATCGAGGGACGAACATCGTTCAGATCACCAGCGATGACGATGAGATCTTGGAGTATACTCCATCCACACTGGAGTATTCTCCAATCATAGAGGATTACACTCCATCCATACCAGAATATTCTCCAATCGTACAGGATTACACTCCATCGACTCCTTCGGAGGATTCTATAGCCCGATTTTGTCCTGGGGACCCCTCAAGGAGCCACCACTAGCCTTGCTTTTATATTATGCATGTTATTTATTAATGTATTTGATTGTTTTGATATTTTAATTGGATAAATATATCAAGAGAATATATTGATGTATTTTTCATTGCTTTTTATGAATATCTTGACTATTTAGATGGATAATTGTGATTATAGTATATGATGTATGTTTTTATATTTGAGCTTCTCTATTTAATTTGTGTGTTAAGCATTAGTTCCCGTTTGAGATTCAATAAAATATTTGCGTGTTACCGGGGATGGTACCGCTCATTTTATTGAATCTTGAATTTTTCATGTAGGACAGTTTGGGAAGAAACTTTTCATTTATTTGGTTAGTAATTAGTCTTTAAATCTTTTATCTAATACATGATGAAATTTTAGATTGCTACATTTCCTGTTGTCTCTGGGTGCATGCTTGATCGTGGTGGATGTCACCACGTTATGGTATCTTCTAATTATTCCAAGATTTCAACGACTGTTCACGAATCCAAAAGACGCAAAAAATATTAGATAGCATGCAGATGCGAGGAAATGTGATGCGAAAATCAATTAATTTAATTAATTAAAGAAAATAAATCAATTAATTTAAATCAATTAATTAATTAAATTAAATTAAATATAAAAAATCAATTAATATAAATAATTATTTAATAAAAATAAAAAAATATGTAGAATTTACCGACGGCCTAAACCGTCGGAAAAAATAACAATTGCATCGCAATATACCGATGGCTTTTTTCGCTGGAAATTACCGACGGTCATGTACCGACGGGTAAGCCCGTCGGAATTACCGACTGTTAAAAAAAACCTATCGGTAAGTATTTGTGACACCAATTTTACCGACGGTTTTGAGGCCGTCGGTAATCCGTCGGAAAATAGTTATTACCGACGGCTTTTTCTCTTTACCGGCAGCTTTTGGCCGTCAGTAACAGTGCGATTTCTTGTAGTGTAGATTTGATCGTAATACTTGAAACAAAAGAAAAGTAAAAAATAAAAAATAAAAATAAAAATAAATTTTTTTATTGATTGTATCTTTACATAATAGTTCCTGAAGAACTAACATTTGAATCTCGTTGCCAATTTTCATAGTTCATGAAGAACTAGTCATTAAATTCTAGTTCTTGAAGAACTAGTCTAACCATTTGCAAAAATATGTGTTCTTTGCAAAAGATATTATTATTGATTTGTTTACATGTTTACATATAAATTTTGATGTTTGTGTATGTGATATATTGTAATTCTTGTTATTGTGATTCATATATTTTTAGAATCTTTATCCTTATTTTATATAAAAATGTGATCTTTAATTATATTTTTGGAAATTTTGTTGCTATATAAAGATATTATTTTTCTAATACAATCGTTAATTAATCGTTCAAAATTTGTTGCTATAAAGATATGACGTTTAATACGGTAATTATGTATTTTAAATTTGAAATGCATATTTTTAAATTTATGTTGGTGTTCAAATTTTGATTATGAAAATTATGCATCTGATCATGTTCTTACAAATAATATATATTTGGTTATGTCTTTGATTAAAAAAAATGGAGAATTTTTTTTTATTAATTGATTCATGAATTGAAAAGTTGAATTGTTTTCTTGAAATTCATAAAGACACACGTATAAGTGCAAGAAATCTTATGTTCATAGAAGAAACGATGAAATAACATTTCTTAGCATCAAATGAAAACTGAAGAGTACATTCAGGTATAACAACAACCAAGTAGTATTCACGTCAATTGCTACCAAGCACGATTAAGTCTTCAACGGTGTAGCAATCTTTATGTATGCTTCATTTTAAGGTAAGAATTTATATATACATATTTTTTTTTATGCCAAGATTAAATAGACACTATTTTTCAGTGTTTGCAAGTTTTGCCTCACAATTAGTCCCGAAGTACCAAAGCAAACGAATAGCCAAAACTCTTTGCCTTTTATTGGTCATGAAGTACCAATACACGATTTCAAGTAATTTGAAATATGAATTGATCATAAATTGGTCTTGAAGTACCAGTATAAGATTTCAAGTAATTGTGAAATTGGTCTTGAAGTACCAATATTGGATCGACGCAAAATTGTTTACAACGATAGATGCATGAACTAGAATAGTAATCTTTTTGGTCTAGAATGTGACATCCCAACCCGCTAGGCCTTTGGCCCAGTTACAATAGGGCTTACACCATGACATCACTCACAGGACTTATGTCCCCCCTTTTTGAGGAGTTTTTGCCCTTCGGGAGGCTCAAACCCTTGCCCAAAGGGATAAAGGCAACGGAAAACACCTCCCTCACACTAACAGACCAATTGGTCTAATGGTGTTAGGGACGTGCTTTTCGTTTCCTTTATCCCTTTGGGTGCGGGTTCGAGCCTCCCGGAGGGCAAAAACTCCTCAAAAAGGGGGGGAGAAGTCCTGTGAGTGATGTCCTGGTATAAGCCCTATTGTAACTGGGCCAAAGGTCTGGTGGGTTGGGATGTCACAATAAAAGGCGCCTTTTATTGTGACATCCCAACCCCCAGGCGTTTAGCCCAGTTACACAAGGGCTTACACCAGGAGTGCCACTCACAGGACTTCTCCCCCCTCTTTTTGAGGAGTTTTTGCCTCACGGGAGGCTGGAACCCGCACCCAAAGGGATATAGGCAATGAATAGCACCTCCCTCACACCAACACATTGGTCTGTTGGTCCGAGGGAGGTGCTTTCCGTTGCCTCTATCCCTTTGGGCGCGGGTTCGAGCCTCCCGGAGGGCAAAAACTTCTCAAAAAGGGGGGGGAGGAGAAGTCCTGTGAGTGATGTCCTAGTGTAAGCCCTGTTTTAACTGGGCCAAAGGCCTGGTGGGTTAGGATGTCACAATAAAAGGCGCCTTTTATTGTGACATCCCAACCCCCCAGGCCTTTGGCCCAATTACACAAGGGCTTACACCAAGAGTGCCACTCACAGGACTTCTCCCCGCCCCCTTTTGAGGAGTTTTTGCCTCACAGGAGGCTCGAACCCGCGCCCAAAGGGATATAGGCAACAGAAAGCATCTCCCTGACACCATCAGACCAATTGGTCTGTTGGTGTGAGGGAGGTGCTTTCCATTGCCTATATCCCTTTGGGCGAGAGTTCGAGCCTCCTGTGAGGCAAAAACTCCTCAAAAAGGGAGGGAGGAAGTCCTATGAGTGGCACTCTTGGTGTAAGCCCTTGTGTAACTGGGCCAAAGGCCTGGCGGTTGGGATGTCACATAGAAGTACCAATATTTAGTAGATAGTGGCACAACCTACACAATTATTTGTATTAAGAAATATTTTTTGCAATTAACATTAGCTGAAATTAATGTAGATATTGTATCTGGTATTGCAAAGATGATTGAAAGCTCCATAAGAGCATGTGATATATTCTGAAATAGGACAAAATTATCCATTAATGATGTGTTGTATTATAGTAGATCCCGAAGAAATCTATCAAGTTTCAAAGATATACGTCACAATAAATATCATATTGAAACAAAAAATGAGGGTGATTTGGAATATCTCTTTTGTTTTAAAAGTATATATTATAGAAATTTTAAGATTTCTCGTTGGATTATATTTTACAAAAATAAGGATGACAGAGTCAAATCATATGCACCAGAAGTGCTCAGATATTACAATTTTTTATGCTTTGACATAATCGCTTTGGTCATCCCAGTTCAATTATGATGCGATGTATTATTGAAAATACATATTGACACTTATTAAATGATCATAGAATCCTTTTACCTAATGATTATTTTTGTCCTTCTCATGCTCAAGATAATTACTCTTTTCTTTTAATGCCCAGATATGATTGGTTTGCAAGTTATTATTATTCTTTAGGTGATATATATTCCCTTATGTACTAATCCTGTAACACCTGAGGACGAGATCGACCTCGTATTAGGACGTCGTATCGAGACCTCGCGTCGAGATCTCGTGTCGAGACCTCGTACCAAGACCTCGTGTCGAGATCCCGTGCCAAGATCGCGTGCCAAGGTCATATGTCGAGCTGATGAGGTTGCGTACCGAGCTGAGGAGGTCGCATGTCGAACTGAGGAGGCCGCGTGCACGAACTCGTGTTAGAGCCTTGTGCGCTTGCACGAGCACCCTGGTCGACATCGTGTCGAGATGATAACACGTATTTTTACGAACGTTATTCAGCGTTATGATTATTTTGTTTGTAATATTTATATATTCGGTTTGCAGTTCTCGACGCTGTGCTTCTTTTTAGATCTGTAACCTATAGCCTAGAGGGTAATCATGAGAGAGGAGAGATTAGATGGGTAGATTGATTGATGGGATTAGCATCTCATAATCAGAGTTACGATTATGCCCTTCCTCACCAAATGTATATTCGCTCAGCCCCTCAAACCCTCACTTTCTCTTTTCTTCTTTCTTCTTCCTTCTTCTCTGAGTTCCTATTCCTCTCCAAACCTCCATCGAAGAACCTTGAGTTCCATCGAGCTTCTGCATAAACTTTCTTCATCAACCTTGTTTCTCATCATCTCCTCGACATATCTCACCTTCTCGACCATCATTTGAGGTATGAAAAAGCAGATTTTCTCTTCCTTCATGCTCCTGTTTACCGCCTCTTCTTCCTTCCTTTTTAGCTAGTTTTTATGCTCCCAAATCATGTCATATTGATAGGTTTTCTTCTTCATGATATTACCGACCTTTCTAACCAATTATTTGAGCTTGTAAAACAAATTTCTTTCTCTCGCTTTCTAACAGCAAAGGCCCAAAAACCCTTCCTTTTTGGTTGTTTTGATTTCTTGTTTTAGTTTGTTGTACGTTGCTTCTGGTTGTTGTTGTCGTCGATTTATCTGTTGTAGCATCAGATAACCTTTTTCATGAACTTTTGATCGAAAACACTAACTTTGTGTTAGAGGAAAAATGGCTTTGTCTGGTAATGTATGAAAGAAGTTTCAATAAAATTTTAGAGAAAGGAGTTATTTTGTAATGTTTACTTGGGTTGTGGTTAAGATTGGGATGAGAGCTAAGTGTTATTAGAACCCATAGATGGAACTAAGTTATGCTTGTATTAGGAAGTCTGATTCCCGAGATCGTGTGATTTCCGAATCGAGGTGTACGGGAGAGCGAACCCGAGGACGTGAGAGCAGTGGGATCCAGATCGAGAACTGTACGTGTCGAGGTCGACTGAGAAGCGTACGTGTCGAGATCAAGTAAGAGGAGTCGTTGTCGAGCTCGTTTGAAGACAGCCGTGTCGAGGTCGTTGTCGAGCAGCATTAGCTTGGAGTTCGGTAAGGGCACTTCATATTCTACGTGTTTATGTTTTGTGCGTAAGAGCACTTCTAAACATTCTAGGATTTTTATTGTTATATTGCTATGTATGGATTCCGTGATTTGTGTCGAGCATGTAATGTTGTGATATGATTGGGTTTTTGCATGTATTTAATATGTGATTGAATATATGTTGTGAATTATGTATTGGCTGTTGAATTGCGTTTCTTCATGTCGAGCTTGCTCTCTTTATTTGACATGCGGTTGAATATCTTGTGTATAACTCTTTGAATATTGAAAGCGGAGAGCTGTTCATCGAGTGAGCGAGCTAGGCGAGTCGTTATGACGTTTTTGAGCCGTGACCCGGATAACTAAGGGTGCTAGGTCCCCTTTTGTTTACGGGAGATTGACTAGACGTCGCCACGCTATGGGACCTGAGTTGATCGCCCTAGGGAGAGCGAAGATCCCAAGGCTACTACCGACTTTCCGGATACTGATTTACGACGTGTGCATTCCGGAAAAAAATTGTCGAGTCGAGAGAAATGGATCGCGAGTTGAGTCGAGTCTAGAGTGAGAAGGTCGAGTCACATGTGGTGATTGATATACATTGTTGTGTTGCTTATTTCTTTATGCCGTGTTTATCTTGAATTGTTGAGAAGTTGACCTTTTCCCGTGGTGCCTTCAATCCATGACGGTTACCCAGGCGATGTCGAGGGTGCAGGGAACTCGACAGCAGATGATGGCGAGGAGGAGCTCGACGAGGATCAGGGCGACGACCTCTACTTGTCGTAATTTGTTTTATCTATGTTTTGTGTATAGTGGTTGTGACCAGTTGGGCCGATTATGTTTTGTTATTACTGGGTAGACTGGCGGTTTACTTTTGGAGCAGCCCCCTACGTGGGTGTCTGCCGGAAGTACCCCCAGGGTATGATTGCTCTCCTGAAGTCGTCATACCTTAGGTGTATTTCTTTGTACATTTACTACTCTGTATTTGGTATACATTATTATTTCGAGTGGTATATATGTATGTTATGCATGTATGTTTTATTAGAATTTAAGCCTTGTGTCTTAGTTGAATCATGTTTCGAAAAGCTGTAGATACTCTGATGTGCACGAGCTGGTTTTATAAAAAAAAAAAATAGACCGTACTTTCTAAAAGGCACAAGAGTATCGTTTTAAAACACATCGCATACAGGGTAACTTGAACTCGGTGTGTCGAGCTCGGTAACTCGAGCTCGGTATGTTGAGCTCGGTAGCGGTCCGGAAACGGGTCGTTCTGATGTTGGTATCGAGCTTGATTCACGACCGAGGTGTGCATAGGAAATTTGGACTGGTCACTGTGTCGGGATATATATATATGTGTTGGGTACCTAATTGTACTATGTTGATTGCTGTTTGATTAAGTGAAGCACTTATTGCTTGAAAAATTGTTTGAACTGTTTCTTGATTGAAGCAGTGTGTTTTAACACATCCTTGTTGTGAGATTCTGCCAGGGTTTTGAACTTTGTGGAATCTAATGCCACCTCGTAGGGATACGACAATTTGTGCGAGAACGTCGACATGGAACGAGCTATTCAAGCTATGGCCGAGATGGCGGCGACCATGGCTCAAGAATCACTTTGCAACTCAACAGGCTAACGCGATGGCTCAACAGACGGCAGCGTTAACTCAGCAAAACTTACAGCAACAACAGCGAGCAGAGCGAAATGCTGAAGCGAGAGGATTGGCAGACTTTAGGAAGCATGATCCACCGAAGTTCTACGGTGAGCCAAATCCAGATATAGCTGATCTTTGGATGCAAGAGATTGAGAAGATCTTCGAGGCACTCCATTGCCCAAACAACGTGAAGGTAGACTACGCTACCTACTTGCTGCTAGGAGACGCAGAGTATTGGTGGAAGGGAGTGAAGCAAACATTTATAGCAGAACGTCGCGAGATAACTTGGGAGCTTTTTCGTGGAAGGTTCTTGGACAAATACTTCCCAGATACTGCACGAGCTGAGAAGGAGCAAGAGTTTCTTCAACTACAACAAGGCAAATGACAAAGTCCGAGTATGCAAACAAGTTCGAGTCAACCGGTGAGGTATTTCACCATTTCGTGATCGAGCTGACCAAGGATGGTTAAGTGAGAGGTTCCAACGAGGTCCGAGATTTGATATCCGTAAGTCGATGGTATCATTGAGGATTGAAACCTCCAAGAGCCGATAGATCGCCGTGTCGAGGTAGAAGGTGTAAGAAGCCACAAGAAGAAGACTGTTGTAGGCGGACCGGTGAGACCCAGTGCGGGCGTAGGTTTACACGTAAGGAAACAACGGCGAAGAAGCCTTACAACCGACCTCGGGAACAACAACAACAGGGACAATACCGTCCGATGACCCAGGAGCGAAGCGGTCAGGCCGTCTTGAGGTGACTTGCTATCGTTGTGGAAGGCCATGACATTATGCGAGTGACTGCACTCAGAAGGAGGATATATGTTTCAACTGCAAGAAGCTAGGGCATTTTGCCAAGGATTGTCCCACACCTAAAGTCGAGCCGCAATGCTTGCGGCAAAGGCCAAAGGAAGCGTCAGTAGCTAAAGGCGTAGTCTTCGCATGAGCGCGAGGAAGCGAGCGGTGATGATCTTATTCAAGGTGAATGTGAAATCGAGGGTAAATCCTTATCCGTTCTCTTTGATTCGGTGCAACCCATTCCTTTATTTCCTCTCGATTGTGTGAACCATCCGAACTTGACCGGATCGCTACTGCTCAAATTGGTAGTTACCACCCAGTTGCTAAAACCTTAGTCACAAACACCGCATGTCTTAATTGTGTAGTGGTTATTCGAGTAGAAAGTTTGTGGTCAATTTGGTTTGTTTGCCTCTTAAGGGCTTAGATGTCATCCTCGGGATGGATTGGTTGTCACACCACCATGTCCTCTTGGGTGTGCCGTAAAGCGTAATTTTTCCGGACCTTGAGTCTCCAATTATCTTTCTTTGAACGTATTGGAGTTTCTTTGAAAGAAGGAACTAGGGAATACATGTATCCGCTAGTTCGGAAGTTTTCAGAGATCAAAGTGAAGAATGTACCGGTGGTGTGTGACTTTGTGGGCGTTTTCAAGACGTGCCAGGGTTACCACCGGTCACGAGAGGTCGAGTTCTCCATCGACCGATTCCAGGGCAGACCTATTTCCAAAGCGCCATACAGGATGTCTCCTGCCGAGATGAAAGAACTGAAGTCCCAGATCGAACACTTGGAGTCAAAGCAATTCATACGACCGAGCGTGTCACCGTGGGGAGCTCCAGTGTTGTTGGTTAAGAAGAAGGATGGACGATCAAGGCTGTGCGTGGACTATCGCGAGCTCAACAAGGTTACTGTGAAGAACCGGTATCCGTTACCCCGTATTGACGACTTGATGGATCAACTTCGTGGAGCGGCGATCTTTTCCAAGATAGACTTGAAGTCGGGCTATCATCAGATTCGCGTGAAGGAGGAAGATGTTCCCAAAATAGCTTTCAGGACTAGGTATGGTCACTACGAGTACTTGGTGATGCCGTTTGGAGTGACAAATGCGCCAGCTGTGTTTATGGATTACATGAACAGGATTTTCCATTCGTTCTTGGATCAGTTTGTGGTAGTGTTCATCGACGACCTGATCTACTCGAGGAACCGAGAAGAGAACGAAGAACACTTACGTCGAGTACTGCAGATATTACGAGAGAAGCAACTCTATGCTAACCTGTCGAAGTGCGAATTTTGGCTCGAAGAGGTGAATTTTCTTGGTCATGTGATTTCCAAAGAAGGGATAGCTGTGGATCCAACTAAGATTGAAGCTGTACTAGCGTGGGAACAGCCAAAGACGGTTACCGAGGTCAGAAGTTTTGTTGGCTTAGCAGGCTATTATCGAAGATTCATGGAAGGTTTCTCGAAGATTGTCGCGCCTCTTACACGGCTTACGAGGAAGGATCAACCTTTTGCCTGGACCGAGGAGTGTGAATCCAGTTTTCAAAGACTGAAGGAGTTGTTGACAACGGCGCTGTCTTGATTTTACCTCGGCGAAGAGCCTTACGAGGTGTATTGTGATGCGTCACACCAGGGATTGGGATGCGTGCTGATGCAACATCGGAAGGTGGTCGCGTATGCTTCAAGACAGCTTAAGATTCACGAGAGGAACTACCCTACTCACGATTTGGAGTTGGCAGCGGTGGTTTTTGCGTTGAAGATATGGAGACACTACCTTTATGGGGCACTCTTCTGCTTTCGCCGATCACAAGAGCTTGAAGTACTGTTCGACCGAGAAAGAGCTCAACATGCGTCGGCCAGATGGACGAAATTTCTCGGGACTACGACTTTACGTTGGAATACCATCCCGGTAAGGCTAACGTAGTAGCAGATGCATTGAGCAGAAAGAGCGTTTTAACCTCAGCAATGATGATCAAGGAGTTGGAGATGCTCGAGAAGTTCCGAGACTTGAAGTTGAGTGTGGAAGTTTCACCGGGGAAGCTGAGATTTGGTATGCTTACCATTTCTAACAGATTGTTGGACGAGATCCGAGACCAGCAAGTTCATGACGAGCTCCTGCAAGAGAAGGTTCAGTTGATAGCGCAAGGGAAGGCGACAGAATTCCAAGTCGGAACGGACGACATCTTAAGATGCAATGGCCGAGTGTGTGTACCTAACGTAGCGGAGCTGAGAAAGTTAATACTTGACGAAGCGCATAAGAGCAACTTTAGTATTCACCCAGGAGTTACGAAGATGTATCAAGACTTGAAGAAGCATTTTTGGTGGTCCGGAATGAAAAAGCAAGTGGCTGAGTACGTAGCTTCGTGTTTAACATGTCAGAAAGCAAAGGTGGAGCACCAACGACCAGCGGGAATGCTACAATCGCTTGACGTACCAGTATGGAAATGGGACAGTATCTCCATGGATTTCGTTGTAGGTTTGCCGAAGACGCAGAAGAAGCATGATTCGATTTGGGTGATCGTCGACCGATTGACCAAATCGGCCATTTCTTACCAAAGGAGGTCGACATACAACGTGGAAAAGCTGACCGAGATCTACATCGCGGAGATAGTACGACTTCATGGAATACCCTCTTCGATCGTGTCGGACCGAGATCCAAAGTTCACGTCTCATTTTTGGAGGGAATTGCAAGAAGCGATGGGAACCGAGCTCAGGCTTAGCTCGGCATATCATCCCCAAACTGACGGTCAGACTGAGAGGACGATCCAATCGCTTGAAGATTTGTTGCGAGCGTGTACCTTAGATCACCGAGGAAGTTGGGACGACGTCTTACCATTGGTGGAGTTCACCTACAATAACAGTTTCCATGCGAGTATTGGAATGGCACCTTTTGAAGCACTGTATGGACGTAAATGTCAGACGCCTCTTTGTTGGTACCAGGATGGCGAGCGTTCTGTTGTGGGACCAGATATGATCCAGCAGACTACTGAGAAGATCCGTTTGATCAGAGATAGGATGCGAACGTCTCAAAGTCGACAGAAGAGTTATGCAGACCAACGACGTCGACCACTCGAGTTCGAAGAAGGAGAACATGTATTTCTTAGAGTCACCCCCACTACTGGAGTTGGTCGAGCGATCAAGTCCAAGAAACTTACCCCTAAATTTATTGGACCTTATCAGATTCTTCGTCGTATTGGTCCAGTGGCATATCAGATTGCCCTGCCACCCTTCTTGTCAAACATTCATGACGTCTTCCACGTCTCACAATTGCGGAAGTATATTTCCGACCCCTCTCATGTCATCGAACCGGATGTGATTCAACTGAGAGACGACTTATCCTTCGAAGCATCACCAGCAAGGATCGTTGACCTAAAGCCAAGCGATTCGCGGAAGAAAGAGATTCAACTTGTCAAAGTTGTGTGGGATCAGAAGACTGGAGATGCGACTTGGGAGCTGGAGGAGAAGATGAAGACTCAGTACCCTGAACTCTTTCATGGTAAGAATCTTATTTGCAATTTTGAGGACAAAATTTTTTTAGAGGGAGAGATTGTAACACCTGAGGACGAGATCGACCTCGTATTAGGACGTCATATCGAGACCTCGCGTCGAGATCTCGTGTCGAGACCTCGTACCAAGACCTCGTGTCGAGATCCCGTGCCAAGATCGCGTGCCAAGGTCATATGTCGAGCTGATGAGGTCGCGTACCGAGCTGAGGAGGTCGCATGTCGAACTGAGGAGGCCGCGTGCACGAACTCGTGTTAAAGCCTTGTGCGCTTGCACGAGCACCCTGGTCGACATCGTGTCGAGATGATAACACGTATTTTTACGAACGTTATTCAGCGTTATGATTATTTTGTTTGTAATATTTATATATTCGGTTTGCAGTTCTCGACGCTGTGCTTCTTTTTAGATCTGTAACCTATAGCCTAGAGGGTAATCATGAGAGATGAGAGATTAGATGGGTAGATTGATTGATGGGATTAGCATCTCATAACTGTAGTTACGATTATGCCCTTCCCTCACCAGCTGTATATTCGATCAGCCCCTCAAACCCTCACTTTCTCTTCTTCTTTCTCCTTCCTTCTTCCCTGAGTCCCTCTTCCTCTCCAAACCTCCATCGAAGAACCTTGAGTTCCATCGAGCTTCTGCATAAACTTTCTTCATCAACCTTGTTTCTCATCATCTCCTCGACATATCTCACCTTCTCGACCATCATTTGAGGTATGAAAAACAGATTTTCTCTTCCTTCATGCTACTGTTTAGCGCCACTTCTTCCTTCCTTTTTAGCTAGCTTTTATGCTCCCAAATCATGTCATATTGATAGGTTTTCTTCTTCATGATATTACCGACCTTTCTAACCAATTATTTGAGCTTGTAAAACAAATTTCTTTCTCTGTTTTCTGCAACAGGCAGTGCCCAAAAACCCTTCCTTTTTGGTTGTTTTGATTTCTTGTTTTAGTTTGTTGTACGTTGCTTCTGGTTGTTGTTGTCGTCGATTTATCTGTTGTAGCATCAGATAACCTTTTTCATGAACTTTTGATCGAAAACCCTAACTTTGTGTTAGAGGAAAAATGGCTTTGTCTGGTAATGTATGAAAGAAGTTTCAATAAAATTTTAGAGAAAGGAGTTATTTTGTAATGTTTACTTGGGTTGTGGTTAAGATTGGAATGAGAGCTAAGTGTTATTAGAACCCATAGATGGAACTAAGTTATGCTTGTATTAGGAAGTCTGATTCCCGAGATCGTGTGATTTCCGAATCGAGGTGTACGGGAGAGCGAACCCGAGGACGTGAGAGCAGTGGGATCCAGATCGAGGCTATGCGTGTCGAGGTCGGCGAGAAGCGTCGTGTCGAGATCAAGTAAGAGGAGTCGTTGTCGAGCTCGTTTGAAGACAGTAGTGTCGAGGTCGTTGTCGGCGACATTAGCTTGAAGTTCGGTAAGGGCACTTCATATTCTACGTGTTTATGTTTTGTGCGTAAGAGCACTTCTAAACATTCTAGGATTTTTATTGTTATATTGCTATGTATGGATTCCGTGATTTGTGTCGAGCATGTAATGTTGTGATATGATTGGGTTTTTGCATGTATTTAATATGTGATTGAATATATGTTGTGAATTATGTATTATTTGTTGAATTGCGTTTCTTCATGTCGAGCTTGCTCTTTTTATTTGACATGCGGTTGAATATCTTGTGTATAACTCTTTGAATATTGAAAGCGGAGAGCTGTTCATCGAGTGAGCGAGCTAGGCGAGTCGTTATGACGTTTTTGAGCCGTGACCCGGATAACTAAGGGTGCTAGGTCCCCTTTTGTTTACGGGAGATTGACTAGACGTCGCCACGCTATGGGACCTGAGTTGACTGTCCTAGGGAGAGCGAAGATCCCAAGGCTACGGCTGGACTTTCCAGCATACGGTACGGCGTGTGCATTCCGGAAAAAAATTGTCGAGTCGAGAGAAATGGATCGCGAGTTGAGTCGAGTCTAGAGTGAGAAGGTCGAGTCACGTGTGGTGATTGATATACATTGTTGTGTTGCTTATTTCTTTATGCCGTGTTTATCTTGAATTGTTGAGAAGTTGACCCTTTCCCGTGGTGCCTTCAATCCATGACGGTTACCCAGGCGATGTCGAGGGTGCAGGGAACTCGACAGCAGATGATGGCGAGGAGGAGCTCGACGAGGATCAGGGCGACGACCTCTACTTGTCGTAATTTGTTTTATCTATGTTTTGTGTATAGTGGTTGTGACCAGTTGGGCCGATTATGTTTTGTTATTACTGGGTAGACTGGCTGTTTACTTTTGGAGCAGCCCCCTACGTGGGTGTCTGCCGGAAGTACCCCCAGGGTATGATTGCTCTCCTGAAGTCGTCATACCTTAGGTGTATTTCTTTGTACATTTACTACTCTGTATTTGGTATACATTATTATTTCGAGTGGTATATATGTATGTTATGCATGTATGTTTTATTAGAATTTAAGCCTTGTGTCTTAGTTGCACCATGTTTCGAAAAGCTGTAGATACTCTGATGTGCACGAGCTGGTTTTATAAAAAAAAAAAAATAGACCGTACTTTCTAAAAGGCACAAGAGTATCGTTTTAAAACACATCGCATACAGGGTAACTTGAACTCGGTGTGTCGAGCTCGGTAACTCGAGCTCGGTATGTTGAGCTCGGTAGCGGTCCGGAACGGGTCGTTACAAATCCTTTGAAAGCAAATATTTGGATTATTATGTAAACATAATTAACTGAAAAACAAAAGGCGTCGATATTTTGCTACACTATCATATGAGATATCTACGAGTTGAAATTTTAAAGTATTGCAAAACAAATCTTTTGAAGCTAATATTGATTATCACTTACAAATTTAGTGTCATTTACTGTTGTTAATTCAAATTATTTGAATATTTTTTAATTAGTAGTTATAATAATATATATTATTTAAATATATACAAGAGCTGAAACATTTGAATATATTGTGTTTGAAAGCATAGTGTGAGTGCGAAATATTAGTTTATTTATTATGATATTTTCAAATGTCAATTATATGGTATATAATTGGATACATATGATGATAACATGCATTGATTAACAAATTTACAATTATATATTATATAATTTATAATTTATTGGATGGTTTCATGACTCGATGCTTCTGAATTGTGCATTTTGTCATGTATATTTAGATATTGTGATATCTTGACGTATATTTGATTATTATATATTTGATGGATCAGTTTTCCCATCAAGGGAAGAAAAAATAAATAAAAGAACAAAAACACAAGAAGTTTGTTGGATAACACCAACATTGTCCATGTTGGATATACGCACAAATCAATGTGAACTTAAAGTTCAAATAACAAGTCATTTGGCAAAATATTGCAAACAAATTACCAAATATTTTTACAAACACTCAAAAGGTCACTAAATCACATGTGTTAGTTGCAAATATTATCGCATGATTAATTGTCCTTACAGGACAACTAGCGAGTAAGGCAACCCATGAATCTAAAGTACGCTAGAAGCGTTGTAGACCTATTGGTGCAAAGGATATTATTCCTAAAAGGGAGAATTCAAAGTGATGATCCAAAAGAGATCATTGACACTCTAGAAGAGGTCAAAAGCAATATAAATCAACAACTCCATATTTCCAGATAAGTAACTCTAGAAGTAGTTTTGGTACTGGTAAATTACGAGATCTCATTAAACACTGAAAATATGATGGGAAAGTATGATGTTGTTGATATGTTTTTACATATGCAATAGCAATTGCTTATGAAATTATTAATCATGATGAGCATGAAGCTCGAATCATATACGAATGTCGACATTAAATTGATTGGCCAAAGTGAATTAAAATAAAGCATTTGAACGAGTAGTCTAGACACCTGAAGTTGTCAACCTTTGTAATGAGTTCAATTACTTTTAGATTTTTAATTTGTTTGACAGTCTTTGGAGGACTTGACATACATCAAATTTGTGTAGTGACAACTTGCTTACATGGGTCATTGGATAATGATAGATATACGAAAATCCCCGAAGGATTTAAGATGCCTGAAGCATACCCTTGAAAAATTCAAAATGCATGAAGCATATCCTTGAAGGATTTAAGACGCCTGAAGCATACTTCTAAAATATTCAAAATGCATGAAGCATATCCCCGAATGATTGAAGATGGCTAAAGCATAATCCTGAAGAATCTTTATCTTTATTATATACAAATGTGAATAATTTAAAAAAGGAAACAAAACAAATGGCGTCACGATATAAAAACTTCAGAGCCACGTCAATTAAAATTGCTTACGTGGAATAGCTGAGTCACAAATGCAGGGAATTAAATACAAAAATAAAAATAAAAGAAATAAATATAACATTTAATGATGCGTCTAAATATAGCAATTGTTACAAACATGGAAAGTGTTCATTGCAAAATTAATTACAATCCACATATTTGACACAATTTAAATATAGAGTATAAACATTTGAATCAAAAAAAATTGCAGTCAATGCAATTAATTATAAGATTAAACTCATCACAATTATAAAAGGCAACCCTAAATACTAAATGGTAACGTTAATTAAAAAAAATGGAAATATTCTTAATTCAGATTGAATATATCCTAATATTCTTTCCGAATTTAATGATTTTGATCAATCAATTGTAGATTTTATTTCCTTAGTCGTACTACAATCATGATTTACCCTAATTCGGCTTGCTCATTATTTATACATATGCCTAATACAAACAACATGCCACAAATAATTGCTTTTACCTGAAACTGATTTCATCACCTTCCCACTGTTCATCGTCTTCATAGCAAAATGAGAGCCACCGTAAAATGTTCATAATCTTCACCATTGAAATGGTGCAGTCCCACCATTCATAATCTCTGCTCCTCCCTTTTCTGACCCGCGACAACGAATCACTGAGAGTCCAACTTCAACATAAGAACCATGATCTGATTTTATCACAAGTGTCAGCAATAAACAAATCTTCAAAAAAACACAAATTCAAATCAAAACTTCTCTCCAAGAAAAAAAAATGAAACTTTGGTGAAAACGGAAAACCATATACCAACAAGAAAATTAACTAAATGGGTCTTCTATGTTAAGCTCAAAGACCAAACTTTTAGCATCAAATTGAATTCCATGAATAAAGGCCCTAACTTTCCCATTCCCAGCTAACAAAAAAAGGGGAAATAGAGAAAAGAATTACACAACTAAGTGGTGGGTGCTTCTGTTAGTTAGCGGTGGGATTGAGTTGGAAGGTGGTGGTGATGATGAGTCTCGCTCACAAGCTGGTGGTTCTGCCATGATACTGCCACAACCTTCGCCTCCACTATCGACCCAAGCATTCGCTACTATCCTGTTTCCGTACTCGGCCCCTCGGCCGTCTCAGATGCAAAGCAAGTGATTGGTGATAGAAAGAGAAAAAATTATGGTATATATGGTGGGTTTCACAGTCAAATCCTTGAGACAGTCCAATCTAACCGTAAAAAATGATGGTGCAACGTGCACCACCTACACCACTTCGGCATGGTAGGCGGAGCCTAAGCATGAATTTAGGACTTCTTTCTTTGTTTGTATTTCTTAGAAGAGACTGGCTAAACTTCCATACATTCGTACAGGTCACTCTGTTTCTATGCATTTTTTGAAAAACATATGTTTATAAATTAAAGCTTTACATTATAACAAATATAATTAGCTGTTTTAGTTCTCTAAAAATACAGAAAGAATGAGAGTATTTAAGTAGAGAAACTAATTAAACAAAATCCTAACTTTTTGATCCAGAGGTCTTTGATCCCACTCCGGTTTCCAGGGGAAAGGGGCCTTGACTAATCTGGAGTTCGGCCGGGAGGTAAGTAAAGTCTGGCCCCAAGTTGTGTATGAAAAAGAAAAGATATGGTTATGTGATACGTATTAAGGCGATGAGATTATACCGACAATATGCAATGTGTCTCCATCGGGACTCAATAATAAAATAAACATTTATAAAAAATGAGATGTGCTCAAATACAATGAAATTATACAAAAAAAAAATGTAATGTTTGTCTATCGGGACTCAAAAGTAAAATATTCATTCATAAATAATAAAAACATTTATAAAATTGATATATGCTCAAAGACAATGAAATTATACCAATAACATGTAATTTTTTTCGTTAGGACTCAAAAGCAAAATAATTATTTATACAAAATAAATACATTTATAAAGACAAAATAAAAAATAATTAAAAACTAATGTAAAAAAACAAAACAAAGCAAAACAAATAAAGAAATAAAAAATAATTTTAAAAATTAATATAAAAATATAAAAATGCAAAGCAAATAAAGATATAAAAATTCAAAAAAATAAAATTACAAAATTAAAATGTTTTGAAAGTAACAAAAATAGAAGGATTAAAAAGCTAAAAAATTCGACAAACCAAAAATAATATAAAATTTTAAGAAAATAAAAATTAAAAATATTAAAAGTTAAAAATTAAAAATAAATAAAATAACTGGATGAGAGAGGAAAGTGGATTGTCGAGCGATGAGAGAGGAGAGAGAATTAAGGTTTATGAGAGGGAGATTAATATTGATATCTTTTAGAAATGGTTTATTAAAAAATTATATGGACAAATTTAAATTGCATTTTTTTATATAATTGTATTTTAAACATTAATGCCTACATGTAAATTGATTAATATAGAAAAAAATTTGAATTTTCATAATTCTTTATAAAACAAAGAATTATTTATTTCTTCTTCTTCTTAACTATGTTATTCATGATTAGTATCAAAAGATGTTAAAACACAAGTAAAAATACACCAAACATAAATTAATATTTTGCATGAAAACATATCAATATCTAAATATAAATGAATATTTCACAATAAATAACAATAATTAATACATAAACTCCTTTAAATATATATTTTTAAATGCACATTATGCGTTCCTTGGACCAAATATATAACATCTGCATGGCATAACTATGCTGCGGTATGCTCATTAGTGTTACCATCATTCAACGGTAGAGTATGTGATGGAGTACCCTAATCACCAAAAGATGATGCGATTTAGAGAACTAAAAAAGTTAGCTGTACCCTAATCATAATGCATGTAGTATATTACTCATATTGAATAAATCGCATTTGCAACAAAGAACTTTGGTCCTAAAGTACCATATCGTGTTGTCATTGAAATACTTTTTTTATGTTGCAAATAGCACAAGATTGGATATAGTTTTTGCAGTGAACATGTTTGCAAGATTTTGTTCAGCACCAACCCGAAGACATTGGAATGAATCGTTCTTTCTGATCTTCATAAAGCCCAATAATAATCAGGTGATGTTTACACATGTGGAGAAACTATTATATCTTGACGTTTCGTGAAGCAAACAATCACAACTATCTCATCAAATCATTCAAAAATATTGATTTTTTATTGAGCAAATTGTGAGTGCATATGACTGAGAAACATGACTCAGTATATTAGAGGAGCATGCAGATTGATGAAAGAAGATGACAAAGCAAAACCATTTCAAGAATATAATGCATCATGAAAGGATTCGATCAAATGACAACTCAACAGATTTATTTACAAAAGCATTGTCAACTTCAATTTTCTGGAAGCATGTGAATGCGCCAATTAAAGGACATTTCATAAATGACGTATTTACGAGGGGAAGTGTGTCACTATGAATATTGTACTCTTTTTCCTTCGCTAGGTTTTTATCCCACTGGGTTTTTCTTAGCAAGGTTTTAACGAGGCAAGTTCATAGTGTATAGTCATCCAAGGGGAAGTGTTATAAATATGTAGATTTAGTGGATGACTATATCAATTTATTATCTCATTATATCTTTACCATATCCCTAGATTTGGTCCATAAATAGTAGCCCATTATCTCTATAAATAGGGATAATAGGTTTCTCTTTGTGCACACTTCATCACATTATCAATACAAAGATTATAGCTAGTTCTTGAAGAACTAGCCTTTGAATCCTGGTTCCTAAAGAACCGGTCTTTTAGTCTATATTTCTATTGTCTTGTCTCTCCACTTTCTTTTCTATTTACAACACCGTGTTCATTTTTAAAAATTTTGTCCTAATTTTTTCCTTATTTTGCTTATGTCCGAAACAAAGCGTTAAGACTTAAGAATTGAAGAGTGTAAACGTGTCAACACATGTTGTAACATCCCAAATTTCTTTTAATTTAGTAAGTTAAAACAAATTTGGTACTTAGGGGTTCCCAAGGATTTAGGAAATGTGGGGCTAATTATTCAGGTGTAGTTTTAATTGAATAAATTACCCAAAGTTTTATTAGGAACTAATAGATAGATTAAGGAATTAAGAGAAGACTTGTAAGTCAACTTTTTAATCCAACCTTTGACTTTACCCCACCATACATTCTATTTCATTTAATCCTACCATAGCTACCTCTCATCCTCTCCTTTTTACCCCCCAATTGTGACCTGAGAAGGAAAGAAAAGAGGAAACAAAAATAGAGAAAGAAAGAAAGGAAAGAAAGTAGGGAAAGAAGAGAGAAGAGAGAAGAGGAAGGGAGGCGTGAAAGAAGAAGGGATGGGTGGCCACGATGGCCACTACCGCGGCAGCCTGGAGCTGCGACGGCGCGCGACTGCACCGGAGAAGCAGAGGAAGGCCGAGAGAGGGCAAGAAAGGCCGAGAGAGAGAAAGAGAGATGAAGAGAACGAGGAAGAAGAGGAAAGAAGGAGGAACTCAAGCTACTATAAGAGAGAGAGCAAGAGTGGAGACCATCATCATCTTCATCCTCATCTTCATCTTCATTTCCATCAATTTCTCAAGTTAGGGTTTGGCTCTTCAAACACAGAATATGAGTTCTCTTTAGGGGTTTTTTCATTTAAAGGTTGGGAACCTTGAAAAACTCATTATTAGGTGATTACCATTTGTGTTGTGTGGGATTCTTGAAGATTTGTATGTTGTTGAGACCTTTGGTGGTTTGTTTGATTGAAGATTATGATGATTTGTGATTTTGTGGGGTTGTTGAAAGAACCCCCATTTATGTTATCTTGGGTTGCTTTATGTGCCCTTAAGGTGTTTGTAATAATTCCTCAAAGAGTATTCTTGTTAATTTTGTTTTGGGTTTGCTTGGTTTTGAAGTTCCAAGAATGTTTAGATTTGAGCATAATGTGGTCATTGTTAGTGCTTTAATTTGACTAGTAAATATATCATTTTAATCCATGATAAAAATGAGGATTAGTGTTGATGTATTATTTGGTAAGCTTAAGTTGGAATGAATCTCCTTTAAGTAAGGTTCTAAAACTAGAAGATTATGCAATTGGCGTTCTCTGTTAACTATTTAATGCGACTCATTTCGATTGATAACTGTCATTCATTAACGGTACGTAAGGGGATGGGTAAAGGGAGTTCATTGAGATTTTATATCTCACCCCTTTCCTTTTATATTTTTAGTTCACAGGTATCCACCCTTGAAGAATGGTTAGAGCATAGATGTATGCTTGGTCTTGCCTACCATGTAAGATTCTGAAGTCACGCCGGATCACGTGTCTAGAGTCTTATTTTATTAATGTGGTTGAATTTAGTTAATTTATGTAATATTCAAAGTTGTAGACGGCTTTGTATTATTTAAACTAAATTAGAGTTTTCTTACTTTCTTTTCGTTTATGAGTTTTTACTTATGTTCAGTTGGTCTAATAGAATAAGCGTCATGATTGGTTTATGTTATGATTAAAAGGTATTTAAAAAGGGTATATCGTTGTATTATAATAAGTGATTTTTGAAAAATTATATGTGTCATTTATTACCGTCTTCGTTCTTAGTCATAGTAAGACCCTAATAAGAGTTAGGATGTTACATTATAGTATCAGAGCAGTTTGACCCTCTCGAACTGTGAATTGAGTGTGTCTAGAAGTGATCCAGTTTAGGAGAGTGTCAGTTGTGTCTTTAAATTTGAGTTTTCCAAGTTCTTTTGATAAATTATTGAGGTAGGCCACCTCAAGGATTTGTCTAAAGAAATGAGAAAAATGAAGATGAACAGAAATTAGTGTGGTGTTTTCTCGTTTTACGAGATTTCTAAATATATGTATATATTTACACGTGAGGGTGTATACATATATGTAACAATTTGGATAAAGGATTAATTGAATTGCGTGATGTATGTTGAATGATGTACATGCTAGGAATTTTGCCGTTCTTCTGCTTGGTTTAAGTTATGTGCGTGATTGATTCATGTGTGATATTCTGTTACTTCGCTAATGCATTGAATTTATTCCTGTTTATTGTTGAGAATGGATGGATGTTGTCTTATGTCTGGAATGAATTTGATGAATATATTTATGATTGAACATATTGCTATCTTGCGTTGAAGTTGAAATGTCGGTTCTTTTTGGATGGAAAAGGGTTGGCTGTAGAGCCCCACACCGACATACGCTTCAGGTTTTCTACATGTTCTCTCCACAGAAGGGATTTTCAATTTGTGTTGTTTTGATTAGCGAATATACGTGAGTGAATTCTTTTAACTTAGGTGGTGGACAATCATAAGACCCTATTAGGGCTTCTATTCCCTTTTCATTTTGTGAGTCTTCTTGACCTCTAAGCTTGGATTATTGAGAAGTTATGATATGGGATTGATTCTATTTGATTGGTACAAGGTTGATGTTTAGGATAATACTTGCCCTTGTATGTGATTATGATTTTCATGCCAAATGCCTTGATTTATCATTTTTACCTGTTGGATTTTGGGGATTATGTTGAATGAATTGTTCCTTGGACACATGTAGAAAATTCTAGTTTTGCTAGATCATTCATGTATTGGCATGGGAAGGAAGAAGAGTTTTGCTTTGTTTTGCTTTGATCTTGCTTGAGAAAGTGTTAAGTAGCTTAAAGGTTTGGAAAAATCCACATGCATGTTATTGTTAAGCAAAGATTTGAAAGTTTTGTTCCCTTCACCATTCTGAGATTAGAAGTGTTACGTGCAGGAGATCATGTTTTAAAGAAAGTTTCTTTTCCATTTTGTGCCTAAGTCTTAACATGCATGCAAAGAAATTTGGAATCTGGAAATTTTGTTGAAAAACAGCTTCAGTATTTGAATTTTTATATTTTATTGGCTTTGAATTTTGACATGAGACTAAATACAGTGTATTTATATATCAGTTGACTATCTTCAGTAAAATATATACATTTTTTGTAACATCATTGGATGGTTCGTTTGTAGATTTTAGCGAAGGGTGTCTCTGAAGATTTCTACTGTCTTGTTTTAACAACTCAATAGGTTGTTGCTCAAAACTGTACTTTTGTGCAGCTTTTTCACAAAGAAAAATTAGATTTATAAACTAGACATTTTAAGCTTACTAGAAAGTGTTTATTTACTAAATTCCGATATCGTTTGGTATTTTCATAAAATCCTAGAGGTTGACGGAATGCTGTAGAAAATTCTGCACTTGTTACTTGTGAAAATCTTCTTTAATATATAGAGTCCTACTTTCGTTTGGAATTTTTTTTTCAGTATGCCTTTGAATGTTGCTTGATATCTTATGAGGTAATCATTATTAGGTGTCCCATGTTTATGAATTTTTGGCTACATCCTTATCAAATTGTGATAATTAATATGGTTAGATTCAAGTTTCTTGTGGGTGACTTACGTATTTTTGACTTGGCTTGTTGACGTGTGTATTCCATAAACATGTTGTAGAATCTTATGAATGAAGTGCGTAATTACTTGAAATTCATGAATTGACTGTGAGTCTTCTCTTCTTAGAGTGTTGGGCATAAATAAGTCTCACATTAAGTTCTTTTTCCCTTTTATGATGCATGACCTCTTATTTCATATTTAGGGATTTAGAGAAATATGATAATGGGTATGAGGGTATTGATGATTTTGCATGAATGTAGAGGGGTTTCACTTTGATGGACATGTGAGATGAATCTCATATTTGATGTGAATGCATGTTATAATCTTTTTGTTAAAATAGTTTGATTCTTGTTAAATGCCATTGGAATGGTTTTGTTGTTGATTGGAAATGAATGTTTGAGGTTTGGAGAAAGTTTTGGGTTGAAAATATGAATTTGTGTCAAAACCCTATCAAATTCGCTAAGCCATTTAATTTTGCTAAGCGGTTTTCCACAATTAATGCCAGGGGTCGATTCTGAGCAATTCCTGGCCATGCTTCACTGTACAGATTTGTTTCTCCTTTTTACTTCTATGCTTTGATGGTTAATGGCTTGTGTTTTGGGTTCTTAATTAAAGGGGTTTTAACCTTATATGATGGAAAATACTAATTTACAGGCTTGCTTTGCGATTAATGTTTCTCTTGATTGGAACTTGTGTGTACGAATGTTTGCGTCTGATTGCAAACCTGTCGATCGAGAATTTTGGGTGTTCTCATGAACGGGGACCCCTTGGTTAGAACCAAAAAGAGCTTCTCACTCATTTCTTTGGGCAATTGAGTGGTGCCAAGTGAGTACATTCATGAAAGCTTTATGATATGTGTTTGTATTGTGATTGATGTTTGAAGGTTGAACTTGTTTGTGTATGGAATGTTTGCATTTTGGTTGCAAACCCGCCAATTGAGAATTTTGGGCGTTTTCATTGACGAGGATTCTCTTGGTTGTTGCCTATCGATTAATATGGGACTTAATGACGATTGAGCCAAGGGGATACATTCAGGACTATGAGTAACTCCGCCTTTTGTAAGGGCCGTTGACCAAAGTGTCTGTGCCTTGGCCGGATGTTACCATAAAATGAGTGACATGCTCACTGTTGCAGAGGGACCCACTTCAGTTGGGCCGGTATGCGCTTGGTGGGGTGTTACAATATATGTGTGAATCATGTTGCATTGAGTTAATGGTTTATGATTGAATTATGATACCATGGATTCCTTAATGTATTGTTAGACTTGCTTGAAACATTTTGTATTCTATTGCAAGTGCTATGTTCATGCTCAGTAGGAATCACATATATGGATTCCTTGTCAATTATGTTTGATTGTAAATTCCTGGTTCAATCTCAATGGAACCCTAAGGGAATGCAATCCACGATCCTAATAAAGGAAATTGAGTTGTGCATAACATTATGACTTAAGCTCTATTCTGTGATGTTAAGTACTTGATTGCATGAATATGAATTGAAATAAATTTTTCATTGAATTATGAATGGCATTACCTCATAAGTTTTACCAATGATGGTTTCACCTAAGTTATGAAACTTAGGATAGTATTACAAGTCCTATACGTGGCTTCGATCCTTTGGGCTAGTCCTTTGTTAGGCCAATGTGCTTGGGGGCTGTGCTTACACTATGAAGCAATGTTGGGTCGGATGTCACAATAAAAGGCTCACATCTTAGGTGTAATTTTGATATTTAGCGAAAAGCATTGCGACCATTAGTGCTAAAGGCCAGTAGTTTGAAAGTTTGGACCTAACCTATTGGCACACGTTATTGTGTGGGATTAGATCATAGTCTTTGAACTATAAGAGTCTTAGACATAACTAAATTAGCGGGAATTCAAAGCTATTAATGTCTACGATAAATTAATTAACTAGTCTACGAAGTGAACTTGTCTGACTAGTTACAAACTCTGTCTTGACTTAATAAGAATCTTATTAGGAACAAGACCTAGCTTGTAACCGTTTAACAAAATCACCGAATTCTTCGGATAATTGATCTATTATCGTAATTAATTTCTTTTCGAATCTCCAATGATTTAGAACAAGTAAGAAAAGGATGCATTTACATTGTTCGGATTAACTTAGATGCCCAACCCGTTTAGATTAGCCTAGTGTCATTCATGTCCAACTCTAGTTATTGATATAACTTCATTAAGGTGTAACCTAAGTTATAGGAATGATGAGATGGTTTTTTGGTTCAATTATAATGGAACCATAAGGGAACACGTTCATATTAGTTAGAACCCAATTGCATAGGTTTACTAATCCTCAGAAATGAGGGAAGTAATCTTAGATACGTGTAAGTCGAAGAAAAAAGTTACTCTTTCGAAATGGACAAGGCTAAGATCTGATGATAGGTCGAATTTTGGGGACAAAATTCCTAAAAAGGTGGGGAGTAATGTAACATCCCAAATTTCATTTAATTTAGTAAGTTAAAACAAACGTGGTACTTAGGGGTAAAATGGTAATTTTTCCCAAAGATTTAGGAAATATGGGGCTAATTATTTAGGTGTAGTTTTAATTGAATAAATTACCCAAAGTTTTATTAGGAACCAATAGATAGATTAAGGAATTAAGAGAAGACTTGTAAGTCAACTTTTTAATCCAACTTTTGACTTTACCCCACCATACATCCTAGTTCATTTATTCCTACCATAGCCACCTCTCATCCTCTCCTTTTTATAACACCCCCTCCATCGTGACCTGAGAAGGAAAGAAAAGAGGAAACAAAAATAGAGAAAGAAAGAAAGGAAAGAAAGAAGGGAAAGAAGAGAGAAGAAGAAGGGAGGCCGAGGAAGAAGAAGGGAGGGGTGTGTTGGAACCTAAACGATTGAGAAGTTTAGACCCTCATTAATTTTGATGATAACAAAGTATTTGCAAGTGAACAATTTATCTTCTGATAAGTCTTAGAGTGTGCAGGTATTAAAATGACTCATGTTTTATAACTCACTCAAGCAAGAAGAAGAAATTCACAAGAGTTTGAATACATTCCATGTGTGCCTGCATCCGGTTCACTCCAGCGTCTTGTCTAAAGCAAGCATCCGATAGTGTTATCTTTTGACACGTGGATTACTCAATTGCTGCAAGTGTCCGTCCGTTATTCTGAGCAAGCATCTGCTCTATTAATGAATCACGTGATGGTCACGTTTGTGCTCTTCTACCTCAGCTGTTTTGGAACGGAATTTGAATTTGATTTTGTGCGCTCATTTTAATGTACGAGGTATCAAAGGTGACACCTTTAGTATAAGAAAAAATTCATACAAGGCAATTGTGAAAAGTAGATAGTATAAAAATGGTAATGTGTACTATTCTGATATTCTCTAGAAAGGAAGAAAAGGACAGCATTTCAAATTACCTCACTCAATGATATGGAGCTGAAATTTATCGCAACGGTAATACCCCTCAAAGACTCCTATAAATACCCCGAGGTATTCATTGAAGAAGGTTGCCAAAAACTGCTAGAAACTACATTCTAAAAGAGCTATTACTAAAGTGAGCAATCAAGTTTCGTGCCAAACAAAGAACTGAACCTCATCGTCTGATATTCTTTCTTTTAGAAAGTTATTTGTTTTTGTGCTTAATCTTTTCATCCTCTCTGTGAGAGTTATTTGATTGTATTCAAAAGAATATTACTTTGTAAAAGTTGTTCTGCCTAGTTAAGGCTTTGTTCCTCAAAGGCTCGAACGTACTGAGTCATTTTGAGAAGTTAAGAGTATTGTCAAGTTTGTGACAGTAGAATACTCTTAAGGAATTTGTAATCAGTTGATTATAGTAAAAATCCTTCAGGAACGAAGGGACTAGACGTAGCTACCAGGTTGGTGGTGAACTAGTATAAATCTCTGTATCTCTTGTTTTACTGCTTTACATTTATTCTTATTTTGCAAAGAAAAACAAGTTGTCTTAAACTTCATTTCCAACTTCCGGTCATACTCCAGCATCCGATAACTTATAGTTTTAAAATCAAGAGTTCAAAAGTGTTTTTTACTTAAATTTTGCGAAAAGTTTCAACACAATTCAACCCCCTTCTTGTGTTCACGTTCAGTTGATACTAGAGCTTGGCCTCTTGGTTGAGAACTTAACAGTGTTAAGAGAAAAGATCTTATACTATGAACATGTCTGCAGAAGTTGGTCACATGAGTCGTCCTCCTCTATTTACTGGAGAAAAATTTGACTACTGGAAAGATAAGATAAAAGCTTTCTTTGAGACACAACAACTTGAGTTGTGGGATATTGTTGAAAGTGGTTACATTCTTCCCATAATGCTGCTAGTGTTGCAATAGGCAGAGAAAATTGGAATGATGAGCAGAAAAAGAGATATCAAATCAATCAAAAAGCTAGATTCATTCTTATCTATGCTATGTCAGAAAAGGAATACGAAAAATGTGGCATATTTGATACTGCCAAAGAAATTTGGGATTCTCTTATTTTGTCTTATGAGGGATCTGTCAAAGTAAGAGAGACTAAAGCTAGCATGTTTGTTCGCCAATATGAGCTGTTCAAAATGGAAGATGGTGAAAACATTGAATCTATGTTTGGAAGGTTCCAAACACTTGTTCATGGGTTACAGGCCCTTGGAAAAAGTTATACCACACCTGACCATGTGAGAAAGATCCTGAGAAGTTTGACCAAGCAGTGGAGACCCAAAGTCACTTCTATTCAAGAAACAAAAGATTTAAATGTCTTAAGACTTGAAGATCTCGAGTTCTTTGAAAGTTCATGAACTTGAATTGAATGAAGAAGAACCTGTGAAGAAAAGCAAGTCTATTGCTTTGAAAGTCAACAAACATAAAGCCAGTACTTTTAAAGACCTTCAGGCTGAAGAAGAATCAGAAGATGAAGCTTCAGAAGGAGACGTTGATGGGTCGGATGATGAGCTCGCGTTCATATCCAGGAAGATCCAATGAATGTGGAAGAAAAGAAACTTCAAGAAGAAATTCCACAAGAAAGATGTCGAGAACAAGTAGGAAAGCAAAGACAAATGCCAAGTTGTTTCCTATGAATGCAAAAAACATGGACACTTCAAATCCGAATGTCCTAATCTTAAGAAGAAGCCCAAAAGAAGTTCCTTTAAGGGAAAGAATAAGAGTCTCATGGCCATATGGGAAGATCTAGATTTATCCTCCTCTGAGGAAGATAGTGAAGAAGAAGCCAATCTTGCCCTCATGGCAAATACTGACTTAGACTCTGAAGAAGAAGTTGAAGAGGTAATAATATATGATTCTTATTCTGAACTTCAACTTGCATTTGATGATCTTCTTAAGAACTTTGCCACTCTCTCCACTGAGTACAAAGCTTTGAAATTTTTTTTTCAAAATTATCACAAGAATTTCATGTTTTGAAAAATGAAAACTCAAAGCTCAGTGAAGAGAACCGTGGAAATCGAAAATCAAGATCCGTGGATAGTCAGCGTCTGGTGACATGTCAGCAACCAGAAGCTAAGAGCTCTCAAACTGAAAGCTCTGAAGCTAAAGGCAATCCTAAGTGTAAATCAAATGATTATGAATATGTCTTTCAAAAGTTTCTTGCAGAATGTGTAACTCGAAGCAAGCAAGCTTCAATGATTTAGGGTGTTGGTAAAACGACAACTCAACGTCTTAGTTACATATCAGATGAACCCTCTTTAGAAAATAAAAATCCTGCATCTGATAAATCCAATGATCACAGTGAATGCTTGCATTGTACTTACTGCAATAAACTTGGTCATTTGAAAAGTGCATGTACTGCTTTTAAGACTAATAAGGACAAGTATCCTTCAAGAACTAACAAGAAAGGACCCAAAAAGATATGGGTACCTAATGATAAAATAGTCTATTTTGCAGACATGCTTAGCAACAAAGTCAACACACCTATCTTGGTACTTAGACAGTGGATGCTCGCGTCACATGACGGGAGAAAAGCATATGTTCCAAGAGCTAAGGCCTAGAGAAGAAGGATTTGTTGGTTTCGGAGGAAACCAGAAAGGTAAAATAGTTAGAATTGGTCGCATTGGTAAAGGCTCTCTTCCCTCTATTGATAATGCACTTTATATTGAAGGACTAAAGCATAACTTATTGAGCATAAGTCAATTATGTGACAATGGTTATGATGTCATTTTTACAGAAACTGGGTGTTCAGTAAAAAGCAAAAAGGATGGTTCTATTTTCTTTACCGCAAAGAGGAAACAAAATATTTATAAAATTGATTTTTCTGAACTTGCAAAACAAGATGTCAAGTGTCTTATGTCTGTTGAAGATGAACAATGGATTTGGCATAAAAGATTGGGTCATGCCAGTTTGAGATTAATCTCAAAACTAAACAAGCATAATCTTGTTAGAGGCTTACCAAATCTTAAATTCCAATCTGATGCTCTCTGTGAGGCATGTCAAAGAGGAAAACAAGTTAAAGCTTCTTTTCATTCGAAAAATGCTGTTTCAACCTCTAGACCACTTGAGCTTTTGCATCTTGATCTTTTTGGTCCAGCAAGGACAGCCTCTTTAACTGGAAAGAAATATGGGCTAGTCATTGTTGATGATTTTACTAGATGGACATGGGTTAGATTCCTTGCCCACAAGGATGAGTCATTCAAAGTATTTACTGTTTTCTGCAAATCAGTTCAAAATGAAAAAAGAATTTGTATTTCTTTTTCATTTTGAAGTGATCATGGGGGAGAATTTGAAAATGAAAGCTTTCAAAAATTTTGTGAAGAAAATGGTATCTCCCACAATTACTCTTCTCCTAGAACACCACAACAAAATGGTGTTGTAGAAAGGAAAAATAGGTCCCTCCAAGAAATGGCCAGGACCATGATCAATGAAGCTGATATTGCAAAACATTTTTGGGCGTAAAGCGATGACACACGACTTGCTATATTCAAAATAGAATTCTTATTAGACCTATTTTGAGGAAGACTCCATATGAACTGTGGAAAGGTAGAAAACCAAACATATCTTATTTTCACCCCTTTTGGTTGTATATGTTATATTCTGAATACGAAGGATCAACTTGGTAAGTTTGATTCCAAAGCTGACAAAGGTATCTTTTTGGGATACTCTGAAAGATCTAAAGCTTTTAGAATATACAAGAAAGAAACTTTGATAGTGGAATAATCCATTCATGTCAAGTTTGATGACAAGAAGCCTAACACTGCCATGTCAGAGCTACATAAATTATTTTCAGAATTAAATATTGGTGGTACAACAAACAAAGGAACTCAAGATCTTCAAAGATCCTGGTGGTGACCAGACACAGGATTCTACTCAAGAGGAAGCTGAAACCAGAAAGTGTTGGAGATACAAAACCAATCATCCTAAGGATCAAATCATAGGAGAACCTGGAAATAGAGTAAGAACCAGATCCTCTTCCAAAGAGCATGCAGATATTGCACTTCTCTCTGAAATAGAACCTAAGACGATTGAGCAAGCATTGGAAGATGAAGGTTGGATTCTGGCTATGCAAGAAGAGTTGAATCAGTTCCAAAGAAATGATGTGTGGAAATTAGTCACTCAACTAGAAGATAACAAGCTATTGGTACTAAATGGGTATTTAGAAACAAGCTTGATGAAGATGGTAAGGTAGTGAGAAACATAGCAAGATTAGTTGCTCAAGGTTACTCACAAGAAGAAGGTATTGATTTTACAGAAACTTTTGCACCTGTTGCAAGGTTAGAAGCTATTCGCATTTTACTTTTATTTGCTGCACACCATGAGATAATTCTTTGTCAAATGGATGTGAAAAGTGTCTTCTTAAATGGTTTTATAACCGAGGAAGTCAAAGTGAAACAACCTCCTGGTTTTGAAGACACTGAATTTCCAGAACATGTTTTTAAGCTTAAAATGGCTCTATATGGTCTTAAGCAAGCTCCTCGAGCTTGGTATGATAGACCGAGTTACTTTTTAATGGAAAATGGTTTTATCAGAGGTCAAGTAGACACTATTTTATTTAGAAAAATATCAAACAAGCATTTTATACTTGTTCAAATTTATGTTGATGATATTATATTTGGAGCTACTAATGAAAGCCTTTGCAAAGAATTTTCAAAGCTAATGCAGGCTGAATTTGAAATAAGCATGATGGGAAAATTGAAGTTTTTCCTTGGAATTCAAATTAAGCAATGCAATGATGGTATTTATATACATCAAAGCAAATACATCAAGGAATTGCTAAAGAAATTCAAGATGGTGGATTGCAAGCCAATGAGCACACCTATGCATCCTACATGTACTCTTAGTAAAGATGAAACTGGTAAGAAGGTAGATCAGAAAATGTACAGAGGTATGATTGGATCTCTACTTTATCCTACTGCTTCAAGACCTGATATTATGTTCAGCGTCTGCCTATGTGCTAGATTTCAATCTGATCCTAGAGAATCACACTTGAGTGCTGTTAAAAGAATATTTAGATATTTACAAGGATCTACTAATTTTGTTTTGCTTTATAAGAAATCAAAAGATTACAAGTTAGTAGGTTTCTGTGATGTTGACTTTGCTAGAGACCGAATTGAAAGAAAGAGCACAAGTGAAGGCTGCCAATTCCTTGGAGCAAATCTTATGTCTTGGTCAAGCAAAAGACAATGCACAATTGCACTCTCAACAGTAGAAGTTGAATACATCTCAGTAGCAAGTTGCAGCTCTCAACTTCTGTGGATGAAATATTAACTTGAAGACTACTTGATAAAAGAGAGTAACATTCCTATCTTTTGTGATAATACATCTACAATTTGTCTTACTAAGAATCCAATATTGCATTCTAGAGCAAAGCACATTGAGATTAAACATCACTTCATAAGAGACTATGTTCAGAAGGATATTCTTGAAATAAAATTTGTAAACACTGGTCATCAGTGGGCTGACATCGTTACAAAACCCCTTGCTGAAGATAGATTCAACTTTATAAGAAGAAACTAAAATTTTCATCTTATAGAAGAATGATTAATCTCAGCGTCTTATGATATGTATCATTCAGCATCTGGTATGACATAAGCATTCACACGTGTACACATATGATATATCATTCACATCACATAACTTAGCGTCCGGTGAATTCGTTTACCTGTGTTCGAGCACACACGTGTCACGCGCATGTGGGACTTAAGCATCTCATCACACCTAATCTGAGTCATGATCATTTAGGTTTACAATAAAATCTTTTTCTTGATTTTAACTTTATTTTGGCAACTGCATTCAATGAAAAAGAGAATCTTTATTTTATTTTCTTTTTGATTTATTTTTTATTCAGAGGAAATGTGAAGAGGTTTTTGAAAAAGTAAATGTACTATTTTATCAAAACTTTCCCACTACTCCATCTCTTTCGCTCCACACTCACTCTGTTTTTGTCTGCAAAAACTGTTTTCTCTCTCTCTCTCTGTGATTTCTCTGCAACCCTAAACCTCCATCACCTACTCTCCAACTGCAACCATGACTGATGTTAAGGTCAGAGAATACTCTGCTATCTACGACACCATGAAAGAAGCAAAGCTTTTGAATGAGAACAGGATTGATTTGGAGAAGTTCAAAGTCTACAGTTTCAACTTCGATGAAGGTTTTAAGGCTATGGGCTGGTCAAGTTATTTCTTTTCGAGTTCTTCTGTTGAAGTTATGGTTACTACTATTAAAGAACTTTGGGGAAATATTACTTATCTAGATGGAAAAATCGGAGGCTATGTCAGAGGATTTCAGTTAGAGTTTACTCTCAACGACATTGCTAATGTTACTGGTTGTCCATTAGAAGGAATTAGTTTTTGCAATGGCTGGGAAAAAGATTTCAGAGGAATGGAAAACTTCAACGAGGCTCTGTTCGAGAAATATAAGCAGTTGAAGGAATCTGGGGAAACTCCTATTGCCAAGCATCTGAAGAGTCACTTCAGAGTACTTCACAAGATCATAGCCAAGAGTGTTCTTCTGAAGGCTGGGTCTAGTGACATAGTGAATTATGAGCAGAAGTTCATTATGAGGATTTACTTAACAAGACAGAAGGTGAACCTGCCTAGATTGGTCTACAACAATCTAGTTCAAGCTATTATGAGTTCGAGAAAAGGCATTATAGAAAAGAAAACATCTACAAGAAGATACGCTATGGTGTTCGTCTTACTGCCCTGTTGATTAAAGTTGGTATTCCAAAAAAGCTTGGAGCTTTGGAAGGAAAAGAAAGGGAAAAGTACTTTGGTGTTGGTGCTCTTGTGAGTCCTAATGTATTCGGTGTATATAGTTTAGTAAGAATGCAACTGGTAACTGGTGAAAGAATGAAGGAAGTAAAACAGGAGCAACAAGAAGAAGAAGCTGGTGCTTCTGTTGGTGAAGAAGCTAAAACGAAACCCACCAGAAGCTCAGTATCTAGTGTGAAGAGAACTGGTGAGTCTCCAGCAAGGGAGACAAGAAGCAAGAAGCAGAAGGTGCCTCCTGCACCTAAAAGGAGAGATGATCCAGAAGATGATGAGGACCGAGTCCCCATCAGAAGCATATGGAGAAAAAAAGAAAGGCAGAACCTGAAAAGCCTATTTCAGCATCTAGCCCTAAGAAGCAAGTTCCTCCACCTCCTCCTCCTGCTGCTGCCCCACAAGGAAAAAGAAAGAGATTGGTTAGGCACTGTGAGCTTAACGCAAAGGTACTGGATTTTACCATTGATGATTCCATTACTACCTTTGGTTCTGATGACACTATTCCTGCACCACCACTCTCTGTTTCATCACCAGAAACACATTCCACACAACCATCACCCTCCAAAACACTAGCCAAGAAAATCACAAAAACCAAATCTCAAACCACTGCCCTTATCACTCAACAACATCCATCAACCGAACCACAAACCTCCCTATTAACCGCAAAATCCAGAACACTTATATTTCCCTCACCACAACCCTCATCAAACACATCCCTCACAACATACATTTCATCACTCCACTCTCACCGTTTCAACCAACTCTTCAAAATCCCTCCAAACCAACCCAAAACATACAAAGTCAAGATGACTTCCCCTCTCCCACTTTCTCTCACTCTCAAACCTACTAACTACTATGGTGCCAAGAAATTTGTGTCATCCATAAACAAATCACAGTTTGTAAGAGAAGAAATGTATCATTGCATCTATGATCACCCTTCTCTGTGGCGCTTGAAGACATTCATCTCTGGGGTTGCAAGACTAAAGATTGCCCCTCGTTCACACCTCACTGTCTTTGAAGATGGTCAGAAAGTGGAAAGGTCATTTGGTGGAAGGTTAAGACCTCTTTCAAATAGAGGAATTATTCCTTCTCTGTTGATCTTCCTCATGTTCTGCCACAACATGAGCCTCTCACTCTGGAGGAATGCGGAAGATGGATTACAGATGAAGAAATGGCATTCACGGCTCACTGCCTGGAGATGAAAAAGCTTGAGCTAATTCGTCAATACAGAGACCCTTCCTCAGCATCTGTAAAGAAAGTGCCTGATAGGCAAAGGTGGCTACCCTGGTCTATCCCTGATAAAAGGAAGGAACCAGCTCCTGGTAAACTTCCAACATCTGTCGGTCTCAAGGAGTATGAAAAAGCCCATAGGAAATATGATGTCAAAGCATTCTCTGAGCTTCCAGTTAATAAGCTATCTAAAGACCTTGCTCTGCGTGTGTATCTGAACCTTCTCAAAAGAGTTGATTGGAGAACTGGTTCTTCTGGCTGCTGTAACACGGAAAAGGCAACCATCCCTACTGTTAGCTCTATCAGCAGGGTAACAGACACAAACCTCGCCTTTGTTCATTTTGATGACATGTTTATGTGTTCTGTTATTAGGCCTCTAAGTGTTATGAAGCTGGAAGATCAATGGACTGTTATTTGCAAATATTTTGACATTGGATTCTGTTGGAGTCAAATGACTATGTCTTGGAAAGACAAAGCCATTTTACCTCATTTTAGGCCTCTTAATATTGAAGAAGATGATAAGGAGAATCTGTACAGGCTGTAGCTAGCTGAAAATGAAGGCATCAACTTCATTCTTGATGATCTGGGAGCCTTGATAAGATGCAATTTTGGAGAAGCTGCATTTGCAAAATTTGAAGCATATGTAGAAGACTTGTTTAAGCATAGGGAAACTATCTTTATGAGTATCCTGTACCCAGAAGAGATTGTGCATAGATGGGAATGGGCTATGGATCTTAAGAAACAAAAGCTGGGAAAAATTATCAGATGGAGCTTACCAAATGAAGATTTATTCCAGAAGGCTCAGGAAAGAAAGAAAAGGAAACTGAGTTTGTCACAGGTAGTGTTAGCAGAACATCTGAAGCTGGAGTCGCAAAGAGTTGTTATTGCCGAACCTATTCCAGAAGTTGAACTTTCTTCTGCTCCTCCTGCTGCAAATGATGACGTTGTCGTCTTGCCAAGAGCTGAATTTGAAGCCATCATGGCTACAAATCAGAAAGTGCATCAGTTGGAAAGCACTGTGAAACTTCTCTTTGAACGCTTCAATCAACTCCTTCCTCCTCCTCCTCCACCAAACCCTTAAAAACATTTCATTTTTTTAATATTTTTGTATTAATGTTAACTTGGTACAATTTTTTTTTTACTTGGTTCATATTTTGAATGATCTAACCTTACTTGATCTAATTTTTGGTACAATTCAAATTTTTCTAGTACTATTACTTACTATTTTAACTATGATTTTGTTTATACTCTTTTTGTCTGATGACAAAAGGGAGAGTAAAAGAAAGGTCTGATAAACACGTTGAAAGTCTGATGAACACGTTGAAGACGTTGAAGTATTACACATTTCATGCATAAATCATACATAGCATATCTTTGAATTGCTCTAATACTCATTAATATCTGTTGGCACATTTTTATAATAATTGGTACAATGAATTTCAGCATCTGATCCTCAATAATTGCTTAAGTATATTCATTATTGGTACAATGATCTCGGCATCCGATCTCAACGTTTAATTGAATATATGCTCTGATACTTGTATGCTTTTTACGATCACACAAACGTTCTGATTATTATAAATCACTCTGATACCTAAAATATTTAATTATATCTAAGTTGTTGAACTCAGGGGAAGACCCTTAAAATTATTTTTTTATTAAATTGTTTATCCACCTTAGATATTTGCCATCATCAAAAAGTGGGAAATTGTTGGAACCTAAACGATTGAGAAGTTTAGACCCTTATTAATTTGGATGATAACAAAGTATTTGCAAGTGAACAATTTATCTTCTGATAAGTCTTGGAGTGTGCAGGTATTAAAATGACTCATGTTTTATAACTCACTCAAGCAAGAAGAAGAAATTCACAAGAGTTTGAATACATTCCATGTGTGTCTGCATCCGGTTCACTCCAGCGTCTTGTCTAAAGCAAGCGTCCGGTAGTGTTATCTTTTGACACGTGGATTACTCAATTGCTGCGAGCGTCCATCTATTATTTCGAGCAAGCATTTGGTATATTAATGAATCACGTGATGGTCATGTTTGTGCTATTCTACCTCAGCTGTTTTGGAACGGAATTCGAATTTTATTTTGTGCGCTCATTTTGATGTACGAGGTATCAAATGTGACACCTTTAGTATAAAACAAAATTCGTACAAGGCAATTGTGAAAAGCAGATAGTACAAAAACGGTAATGTGTACTATTCTGATATTCTCTGGAAAGGAAGAAAATGACAATATTTCAAATTACATCACTCAATGATATGGAGCTGAAATTTACTGCAACAGTAATACCCCTCAAAGACTCCTATAAATACCCCAAGGTATTCATTGAAGAAGGTTGCCAAAAACTGCTAGAAACTACATTCTGAAAGAGCTATTACTAAAGTGAGCAATCAAGTTTCGTGCCAAGTTTTGGACACCAAGAACTGAACCTCATCGTCTGATATTCTTTCTTTTAGAAAGTTATTTATTATTGTACTTAATCTTTTCATCCTCTCTGTGAGAGTTATTTGATTGTATTCAAAAGAATATTACTTTGTAAAAGTTGTTTTGCCTAGTTAAAGCTTTATTCCTCAAAGGCTCGAACGTACTGAGTCGTTTTGAGAAGTTAAGAGTAATGTCAATTTTGTGACAGTAGAATACTCTTAAGAAATTTGTAATCAGTTGATTATAGTGGAAATCCTTCAGGAACGAAGGGACTAGACGTAGCTACCAGGTTGGTGGTGAACTAGTATAAATCTCTGTGTCTCTTGCTTTATTGCTTTACATTTATTCTTATTTTGCAAAGAAAAACAAGTTTTCTTAAACTTCATTTCCAGAGTCTGGTCATACTCCAGCATCCGATAACTTACAGTTTTAAAATCAAGAGTTCAAAAGTGTTTTGTACTTAAAGTTTGCGAAAAGTTTTCAATACAATTCAACCCCCTTCTTGTGTTCACGTTCAAGGTGGCCACGATGGCCACTGCCGCGGCGGCCTGAAACTGCGATAGCGCACCACCGCACCAGAGAAGCAGAGGAAGGCCGAGAGAGGGTGAGATAGGCCGAGAGAGAGAAAGTGCGATGAAGAGAACGAGGAAGAAGTGGAAAGAAGGAGGAACTCAAGCTACTATGAGAGAGAGCAAGAGTGGAGACCATCATCATCTTCATCCTCATCTTCATCTTCATTTCCATCAATTTCTCAAGTTAGGGTTTGGTTCTCCAAACACACAATGTGAGTTCTCTTTAGGGTTTTGTCATTTAGAGGTTGGGAACCTTGAAAAACCCATTATTAGGTTGATTACCAGTATTGCATGTTTTGATTGTTGTGCTCTTGAGGTGCATGCATCTGTGTTGTGTGGGATTCTTGAAGATTTGTATGTTGTTGAGACCTTTGGTGGTTTGTTTGATTGAAGATTGTGATGATTTGTGATTTTGTGGGGTTGTTAAAAGAACCCCCATTTACGTTATCTTGGGTTGTTTTATGTGCCCTTAAGGTGTTTGTAATAATTCCTCAAAGAGTATTCTTGTTAATTTTGTTTTGGGTTTGTTTGGTTTTGAAGTTCCAAGAATGTTTAGATTTGAGCATAATGTGGTCATTGTTATTGCTTTAATTTGACTAGTAAATATATCATTTTAATCCATGATAAAAATGAGGATTAGTATTGATGTATTATTTGGTAAGCTTATGTTGGAATGAATGTCCTTTAAGTAAGGTTCTAAGACTAGAAGATTATGCAATTGGCATTCTCAGTTAATTATTTAATGCGACTCATTTCGATTGATAACTGCCATTCATTAACGGTACGTAAGCGGATGGGTAAAAGGAGCTCACTGAGATTTTATATCTCACCCCTTTCCTTTTATATTTTTAGTTCACAGGTATCCACCCTTGAAGAATGGTTAGAGCACAGATGTATGCTTGGTCTTGCCTACCATGCAAGATTCTGAAGTCACACCGGATCACGTGTCTAGAGTCTTATTTTATTAATGTGGTTGAATTTAGTTTAATTTATTATTCAAAGTTGTAGACGGCTTTGTATTATTTCAACTAAATTAGAGTTTTCTTACTTTCTTTTCGTTTATGAGTTTTTACTTATGTTCAGTTGTTCTAATAGAATAAGCGTCATGATTGGTTTATGTTATGATTAAAAGGTATTTAAAAAGGGTATATCGTTGTATTATAATAAGTGATTTTCGAAAAATTATACGTGTCATTTATTACCATCTTCGTTCTTAGTCTTAGTAAGACCCTAATAAGAGTTAGAGTGTTACACATGTACCCGGAGAATGTAGGAAAATACGAATTAATGACATTTGTAAGTCAAGAATTGAGACATACAATAATATAGTACCTAATATTTTTTTATAATAAAATTTTTTATTAAAAGGGAGTACAAGGGGAACTCCAACCCTTAAATACAAATTAGTTCTCAGAGTTATTGAGGCTCTTGTGATACTCAATTGGATCATGCACTAGTTCGAAATAGATAAATTGGTATGTCTTCCTTCCCTATAAACAAACCAACCCCATGATATTGTCTTAATTTGTACCAATATTGCGGTGAAATCTGCCACTGCTTTTTGAAAAATAATTTTGTTATGCAGAGACCACAACGTCCAAACTACTACACACCAGATCAAGAATCTAACTTTTTTGGTGCAATGTCCTTTAAGCATCGACCCAAATTGCAAAAAGTGTGCCACCCCATTTCCAACAAAAGCACAAAATCCCATCCATTCTAAAATTGCTGTCCAAATATTATATGAGAACCTGTAGGAGAAAAAAAGATGGTTCACCTCTTCATTCTGTTGAAAACACAATGCACAACTAGTGCCATGTGGTCTTGTGTCAATTCCTCTGCGCGCTAATTGATCCCTTGTGGGAAGCTTCTATCGTAGTACTCTCCAAACCGGTATGCAGACCTTAGAAGGAGTAGAAGATCTCTACAGATGCTTTAGTACCTGATGGATACCTAGCAAGCCCAATGAAGAGCCCACGCCCATTGAGGAGCCCGAGCCCAAGGAAGAGTTTAAGCCCAAATAAGAATCCAAGTCTAATGAAGAGTCCAAGCCTAATAAAGGCCTCAAGCCCAATCTACTTAATGCCTATAAATAGACTTGTATTCTCCTTCATTTGGTACATTTGATTTTGAGAAATATAATTACTCCTTGTGAGTTTTTGAGATCTTAGTTCTCTTAGGTTTCTAGGGTGAACCACTGTTGATTCTTATCAAGAGTATTCTTACTTTTGTGGCGAATCCCCACTTGACTTATCACTCTCTCAAAGAGTGTGGCGTCTTCCTCCCACATCTCTTCTTCTCCGTATTTTATATTTTTGTTCTTTATCTTTCTTGTCTTTATCATTTATGTGCCTATTTTAAAGTTTCAATTTTTATGCGCAAAGTTTATCATCTTCTCCGTATTTGTGCGCCATTCTTCCATAAAGCTTAAAGCTTGAATTTTTATTAATTCTTCCATAGAAGTGTGCGCACAAATTTCAAGGATTAAAAGAATCATACATAAAGTTTCTACCTTTCTATTCTTTAATTCATTGAAACAAGAAGTCAATTCAAGGACAATCCATAAAAACTACATGCATTCGTCTTGGATCATATCAGTACCTAATGTGAATTTACAATCCTATAGACTAACTACTTTTGGACAATTCAAAAGCAACTTGTATACTATGCTAGACACAATATATAAGAGATTGGTAAGTCTTGTACTTGGAAATGAAATAAATTAAGGTAAATGCATGCCTAAAGATTGTAAAATGGTAGAACCTAAGTAATCAAACCAAAGGAAATAAAAGCTAAACATTTCCTCAAATTTTAATTTGTACATTAGAAATTTCATACATTACCAAACCATTGTGAGACTTAATTACTGATTTGAGTTACCAATTCCATACTACCAATTTCATACATTACCAATTCCATACCAATTTCATACATTACCAAATCCAATACATTAAGAGAGAACAAATATTCAATAAGCTTATAACTAATTTCAAAGCTACATGAAAGAGATTATAGGGAAAATTTTACTAAGTTGTTCCTTTATCACTAAGTACAAAATCACAACAATATCAATAATAAATCCAAGAATAATTATTAACACTCACAAATTTCACATTTACGAATACAGAGAGAGATACAAAAAATGAAGCCCTGACTGCGAATGGAACCCTAACAACGGTGGCAATGGGAAACAGACCTACAAAGAGTGAAAGAAGTCGACAGTGGTGGCAAACATAGGGACTCTGATTCAGTTCAATTTCAATATCATGCAGTTGCCATAGTCAACAAATATTGTTTGTTTGGTGAAGATCAGATGGTTCACATTACGACTTTACCAAATAAGTTTTAAAATACAAACTCAATATATGAACCTTTGAGCTGTCGATGATGGTGAGAGGTGGCAATCAGTGGCAAACATTGTGAGCATATGTAAAAGTGAGGTGAGTAGAGAGAAGTGAGCTACAGAGGAAAATGAATTCCGCCTAGAAGAGTTTTTTTGGTAATAGGTTTTGTAATTTTTAGATAGCACTTTATTGGAAACACGTTATCCAAGTTGTAATTCTCGATATGTAGTATCTAAGGGTTCAATTTTTACTTTTTAAAAAAAAAAAATGAAATACTTCCCTGCAGTGTCGGCCTGAGGCCCAAGTAAGTTTAGCATGGGCTTTAGGCCTCAAAATTTTTGACAAATTAAACTCATCTATAGCATTTCTTCTCTTGAATTATCCTTCGTGTTAGAATACCACACAATTGGTATTCTGACAATAAATGCATTTTCTCCAAATTAACATCATAAATTAATTCAATAATTCACCCGCGCATTTTTCAAAGTAATTTAATGCAATTAAAGCAAATCATATACAAAAGTATTTGGATTAAAATTGTACACTTAATTACATTAATTAAATGCCTATAAAATGGAAAATCAAAAATTAAAACAAACATTTTCAAATTAAACATATTATAATCCAAAAAATAAAATGTTCAAATATAACTTGATTACAAACTTACTATTATTAAAAAAAAACAAATGTATTACAGACTTACTAAAATGTAATTGTTGAATGCTTTTTACTGACAAACTGCTTACACCCACGAAAAATAATTCTGGGTGCTTTACTGCAACTCCATGTATGCTTCACATTTTGTCCTATGTTGTCCCCCTTATAGTCTACACTATATACATTTCAGAATGATCACAATGAAATCACCTTCACACGGCATCCTCTCATGAAAATAGCAATAAATACGTATCTATGTGTCATGATATATAGAGTAATTTTATCGACGTGTTAAAAAATTGATGAGGTGTACTAAATAGAAATTTAAAATTCGTTGACATGTAATTAAAAAAAATTGGAATTAATTAAAAATAATCTATGATATCGAATTTTAATTGATAATTTATAAATTAGGAAAATTAATACCGTAATTGATAACATAATCAATTTTTGTTAATCCCAATCGTGTAATTGAAGGGAAAAATAGGGATATATTGACTGTTACCAAATTGAAACCAATATTTTAGCACATTTTAATTATGAACAACATCAAATATATCAATTCTATCAATTAATCGTTAATGTAAATTATAAATAGGAACGTTATATATATCATATAAATCTGATAATTAAATTATATAATAATTTTTGTTACTAAAAAATCGCATAAATTCGTAAACATGAAGAATTGGATCGACTCTTACAAAAATTGATAGTCAATTTCGTTGATAACAAATAAAAAATGGTCAACTATGTGATTACCTAATTAATGTATGATTAATTCGGACCACCTATACGATTAATTGCGGACCACCTATAAATAATGCTTTTTTTGCTGCCATTGTAGCACCGTTTCCACCCATCATTTGTAACGTAAAATGGGTGGTGTTGCAGAGATGTTTGATGAATATTTGTTTACTAATCATATTCTCACTATTGATGAGCTTAGCCGATGTAAAGAGGTTGTTGTTTATTTTCTTCAAAAAAATTATACCCAACTATATATTGCCTAGAATTTAGTTCTAATAATTTATATTTTAATTTTTTATGTAGGCCACCTCCTTTTCTGTGCTAGCTCGAGTGACAAATATATTTCTATTTGCTATTCCTAAAGCTCCTTTCTATTTTTTAGTTCTAATAATTTATAGCATTATGTAATGCCACAAAACTATTTGCGATTGCTAAAGCTCATTTCAAATTTTTTTTTTTTTACAGATTTTGATTCCATTTCACTTTGTATGGTTCATATGTTGAAGAATTAACTAACTTTGTTGAATTTTGGAATGGAGATAATCCTATTTTTGCTGTGACGTTTTTTAAATACATAGTTGTTAAAGGAAAGTTTTTTATTACTGAATTTTATAAATTCGAACTTTCTTCTACACAACTCACCTTTTGTAATTGTGTATTTCCAAAATAAAATCAACGCTTTTAGACTGTTGATTAATCCTAAATATGTTGAGGCTGATAATCTAAGGATAATGTTAGTATTCATCTTTAATTTCTTAAAACACAATTATTAAAACTTTATTTTATCATAGCCATCTTTATGTTATGTCTCAGGATGGCTGATAACCAATAATATCATAATATGGGTGTGAGGCAGCTAAATGAGATATCAATGGGTCAGATTGTTGAAGATTTGGTAAGCATACAGAAAAATATCGCTATTGCTTAGAATGTGAAAGTTGTACACATGACATTTTTTATTCTGATCACATTTGTTTTACTTCGAAATGTTTCAAGTAGCTTCCTTTTTTTCATGTTTAATTCATTTCAAGTTTATTTTGTATTTCAAATTAATGATTAATGGTATGATTGAATTACCCGGCAATCAATTATCTTTCATCATGGAAAACCTTTTACGTTCTGTATTTTATTTATTAAACAGAAGTGATAATCCCTAATTTCTTGTGTAGGGCACAATGGTTCTATAAAAAGTTTCCATAAAGCGTATATTATTCAATAGTGTAATCATGCAAACAATGTGTGTAAATTTGCGTAACATTAGTCAGAGATCAACACCTTCTTAACAATAATGCCAATTATAATAATAATAATAATAATAATAATAACTTATTACTAATTATCAACATTATAGGTAATATTATTATTAGATCATTAATGCAATCATCTGTTTTAAAATCAATTTAAATTGAAAATCATTAACAAAGACAAATTGATAAAAAAAAGGGATTGATTAATATCGTATTTTTTGGAACTTTCCAAATATAATAACATGCATATAGTCATCAAATTAAATAACAATAAATTTCAAGATATTATTTCCCTAAAATAGTTTACACAATTAATGCAATCATCCGTTTTAGAAACAATTTAAATTGAAATCATTACCAAATACAACTTGATCAAAAAGTGGATTGATTAATTTCATATTTTTAGGATACTTCCCAAATATAATAATTTGCATATAGTCAGCAAATTAAACAACAATAAATGTCATGATATCATTTCCCTAAAATAGTTTACACAATTAATCATTATCAGGATTATTTGGAAGTTTTTTTATGGCTTTTATAATACCACAACGTTTTTTAATGAAAAATACCAACATATTAAATTCAGATTTTATAAATTGAAATCAATGTAAAACTAAATAATGCTGATTAACATTTTAGACATGAATTACCAAATTTGGAATAGAGAAAATTTTGTTAAATAAATGGCTGATTTTTCCAATTAAAGTCGGTTATTAAACTGATAATTAGAATTCATAACTGATGATAATTACCAAATACAACTTGATCAAAAAATTAGCTGATTAATTTCATATTTTAGGATACTTCCCAAATATAATTAATGTATGAAAAATTGTGAATATAATTAATTAAAAAATTATATTTAAATTTTGGAAAAGATAAAATAAAAATCGTATGTATCATTCTGTGATTAGAGGGGAATAGAGATTCAATTATTCGAAATAAATACTCTAATTTATTATATATGAGTTGATTTGATTTATAAAAAAAGATTAGTTTCTCTACATTTTTTCCTAAAATATGTGCCAAGCTAAAATAATTATGTTGATCTTTCTTAGAACTTTGGAACTATGTATATATAAACAATCCATGCAATTTATATATCAAGAGTTAAATATATAAATCTTACACAAAGACAACATTTTATATGGAAAACATTAAAATTTAGAAACAAATATTCATGTCACATATAAATCAGAATTTTACTTCAAAACACACTTTTTACATCAAAACACACTATTTAAAATCTATTAACCGATTGAACAATTTAAAAGTCAAAAAACAACTATTGATAAGCTTTATATTTTTTTAATATATACCATATACTATATATATTTGAAATTTTTACATGAAATTTTTTTACAAAGACACTTTAACGTCTATTTGATAAAAGTAATTGTAAATAAAAGTATCGTAAACTAAGATTAAGAATTATATCATACAGATATAAGTATTTTTCATGAAAGATGTTTTTATCTAAATGAAAATTTATTAATCTTTAAAATATACTATGGAGACTGAATATTTCACAAGAAATAATACTGATAAATTAATATTTTTAATATATACTGTGCATAGCATGAATCATATATTATATATATTAAAATGTTTACATGATGAATTTTTTTTATATATTGGTATTTATATTGATTTATACATCACGCGTAGCATGAGCCATCATATATAACTATATTGTAAAAAAGAGGATGAACATTTTACAAGAAAATATAATTTTTGTTTATATTTTTCCACAAAAAAATTAATCTAAAAACGTGGAATCAAAAATTACATATTTTTTAATAAAATCATAGAAATGAGCATATTTCTTAAGAGTCTTTTAATATATATATATATATATATATATATCGTGCGGGACATAGACATCATATTATAGATGTAAAGTTTGCTATTTGAGAATATTCCTATTGGTTATTGTTTATTTCTCACGGAGTGGTGGATATTTTATGTACACATTAATATTTATATGAAAAATCTTTTAATATTTAAATTATATGATAAAAATATATCATAAGGAGGTTGAACATTTTACATGAAAAAAGAATTAATATCCAAATTACAATGGATGAATATTTTAATGAAAATCACAAATAAATATAATTTGTAATGTACAATTTTATTTTTTTTAATATACAACCAGCGTGGCACGTGTCATTGTTCTATCATATTAATAATACTTAATGTAAGTTATACCTTTTTTATTTCTTATTTTAAATTCCTACAAAAGTTTTACGTTTCCAATTAATGGAGTAAATTTTAACTATTAGTTAATAGTTATATTGGTGAACATTTATATCTGATGATGGTAGTAACTATATGATGGTGAACATTTTCTGTCTAGGTTAAAAGCAATGTCTTGGAGCCTTATGGTTAGAGAGGAAGAAAAGACAGGCATCTCAAGTCATGGTGGAAGCCTTCTTTCACTTTCAGCATTTCAGGTGCCTCTAGAGGGATTATTCTAATTGGTTGGACTACTAACAGTAGAGCCTATTAATTTGAGTTTTTTCCTTTGATTTTGTCTTTTATTGATGGCCTATGTGCTTTGATTAATATGCACACTACTAGATTTTGTGTTTCATTTTATTATTTAAGAGGTATCATATTGTTTCATTTTTTGTTTTCTTCTATGTTTGTGTGTCTGTATGTGTGCTTATGAAACTTTGTACATGTTAAATATAGATTAAATACGTGTTAAGTGTTATACAATAGTAATATCCAAGCAAAAGAATCCTGGCTAGATTATTTGCTTGACTAGTTTATTGATGAAAAAGGATTTTCAGTATTTGTTATGCTTTTGGTAGAACTTATGCTAACTTAACTTCAATGTCATTAGGAACTAATGCTAAATTTTACACTTGAATTTCCTTTAAGCATTCAGTATTTTTAGTTGTAGTTTCTTTTTTGTGTTTTAGCTTCCCCCAAGGTAGACTCAGTCACAGTCCAAATTAGTTGAATTTTTTTTATTTGTAAAATAGCATTAGCATCGGTAGCCCATGCTAAAGGCTAACACTAACAATTTGCGTGCGCCCAGCTGACGCTAAAAAGTGTGGGCTATTGGCCGACACTAAGATTAGCATAGGCCTTTTGCGTGGGCCGGATCAACGCTAGTTAGCGTCGGCTTATCAATTAGCATCAGATTTAGCGTGGGCCAAGCCGATGCTAATTAGCGTTGGCCTCAAAATGGCGGATGCAAACAATTAGTGTCCAGCTGGGCCTGTCGACCGCGACTCTGACGCTAATCCGACGCTAAACATGATTTAGCGTGGGCATTTTCCTATTAGCGTCAGCTTTTGGCCTACGCTATTTGACTGCATTCTAGTAGTGCTTATTATCCATCTCTATTAGGTGTAATAAAGTACTTTTCTTTCCATGTTCATAAGCCACACATACTTATGCATGACACTGGTTGCCATAGTGGGAGTTGTATTTTGGTTCGAAACCTCTATTTTATGTTTTCATTATAATAAAAGTGTTTAATTGTCTGTTTTAATTGTTGTTTTTCAAATAAAAATTGTCTTCCATTAAAATAATTATTTTGAGAATATAATTTTGTTTTTCATTATACTATAATTGTAATCATAATTATAATGATGATTTTGAAAATATTATTACTATGATGATTATTTTAAATATAACTAATTATAGTAAAAAAAGATTAGATTTTGAAGGTTTGAGGGTATACAGAATGTTGTTTCTTTCTAAACCCTAGATGTATGATTATAATTTTTAAGTATACACCGTGCGTAGCACGGGCCTACAGTTATATTGAAAAAAAAATTATGATTTTATGATCTAAATCTATTCTCAAAGGGAGCCTTAGAAAATGAAGGTTTGACTTTATACAGAATGTTGCTTCTTCTAAACCCTAGGTTTATGGTTATAATTTTTAAGTATATATAGTGCGTAGCATGGGCCTTCAATTATATCCAAAAAAAAGTTATGATTTTATGATTTAAATCTATTCTCAAATGGAGCCTTAGATAATGAAAGTTTGACTTTATACAGAATGTTGCTTCTTCTAAACCCTAAGTGTATGGTCATAATTTTTAAGTACATACCGTGCAACGGGCCTACTGTTATATTGTAAAAAAATTATGATTTTATGATCTAAATCTATTCTAAAAAGGAGGCTTAGATTTTGAAGGTTTGAATGTATATTGCTTTTCCTAAATCCAGATGTATGATTATAATATTTAAGTATATATCGTGCGTAGCAGGGGGCTCCAAATATATTGTAAATTTTTTTTTGATTGTATGATCTAAACCTATTCTTAAATAGAGGTTTAGATTTTGAATATTTGAATGTATACTGAATGTTACTTTTTCTAAACCCTAGGTGTATGATTATAATTTTTAACTATCTACCGTGAGTAGTACGAGACTACATATATTTTGTAAAAAAATTATGATTTTATGATCTAAATATATTATCAAAGGGAAGCATATTGAAGGTTTGAATATATACAGAACGTTGCTTCTTCTAAATCCAGGTGTATGATTATAATTTTTAAGTATCTATTGTGTGTATCATACTACAGATATATTGTAAAAAATTATCAAATATTTTTTATCGGAGAAAATTACAGATTTCTTTTAATATAGTATATAAAGCATAAGACAGGAGGATGTACATTTTAAAAGAAAACAAAATATTTTTCACGAAAAATTAATATTTATGTGCAAATTATTACTATTTGTGATTCATGATTGAAGTAAATCAAATATTATATAAATTTTTATATACAATTCCTTTTACAAATGTTTAGAAAAAAGTTATATATTTGTAACCAAAAAAAAAAGAAAACAGTTATATATAATATTTCAATTATTTTTTCAAAAAATTCATAAGAGACACATACCCGTACATGGCACGAGTTGGAATACTAGTTTCAATTACATTACAGAGATGAATAAAAATTATACACATGATCCTAATATCTAGTATTTCTAAAATAATTATGAATATTAGGTAATAGAAGCAAATCTATGAAAGAAATTCATTACTTTATTTGTTCAACGCAAATTAATTGCATTACCTTGATATTAGGTAACAAAGTCAACACTATTGTAACATCCCTCATCATTTTGGAATTAAATTTAATTAATCCCAAGTACTTTTCTTTGGTAATGAATTAATTATGTGCTACCAAGCCTAGTTACAAAATAAATATATAGAGAGTAGAAAATGGGAACTAGGGAGTTGTTAGTAATAAAAGGGGGTGAAAGTAGCATAAGTGGCATTATTGTGGTTATTGAAACAAGGGAGGGCAAAACAATCATTAGCAAAGGGCTTAGTGAGGACAAAAAGTGGATAAAGGAAATGAGAAGAGATTTTCAGCCTTCTTATTCTCCTCTTTCACGCTTCACACACTCACTTTCAACTCATTTTGTATGCAAGAGAGAAAGAGAGGAAGCCATGGAGATGGAACCCTAGGGAGATTTTGAAGCAAGCTTGAGGGGATTAACACCACACACTTAGAGATTCAAAGAGGTTCAGCTGGGTTCCTCATCTAAGAAGATGAAATTGAAGCTTAAGCCCTAGAGAAAGAGAGGGAGATGGTGAGATTGAAGAAAAAAGGAAAAGGGGGAAAATCAGAAATTGCGTCAATTGGTGAAACATTAGGTGATAAAGGTGAGTTCTTCTTTGTTTAGCAGTGGGCACCCATAAGACCCATCTAGGAACTCATTCCTTTCTTGTGTTCATAAGCATTTTCTATTTTAGGATCCCTTGGTTCTATTTTGGAGTTTTAAAAATGGAGTTTATGATTTGATGGGTGTTAAAGAGGGATCTCTTGTGGTTTGATCAAGTGCATGTGTTATTAAACTTACATTTGACTTTAGAAATTGAATAGTTGTTGCCATTACTTGTTGATTTGACTTTTTGGGACATTTGATAAGTGCATATAATGAGTGTTTGGTTATTGAAGTATCTGCATGCAGGGTATTTGTCAAAATGTCTAAGTAGAATCAAAGTTCTATGTTTCTTGACCTTGATTGTTAGTGTCTCTTTAGAGCAATGATTAATTTGTTAATTTCTTGATCGAGCCTTCATTATGATGTTTATGACATGCTAACAAGTCTAAATGATGTTTAGAAATCAAAATGGGTGAGGTTTGAGAGCAAGAACTGAGTGAGAGGTTGAATTATGCAGAGAATGGAACTACAGCACAGCCTGGCATGGCTGTGTTGTGCAGCACGGCCAGGCCGTGTTCCATTCTGATTCCTATAACTCTAGGAATTTATCCTGGGCACGGCCGTGTTGGCCAACACGGCCATGCCGTGTCCAGTGCTGTTTGTTGCCATTTCTTGCCCTGTTTTGGAGGGTTTGACTCATGGAAGAACATCCCACAATCTGTCCATGGGGATTTCTTACACCCACTCCTTCTCCATTATTGTCAAACAGCCTGTAGTTCAGCGTAAATCTTTTGCACAAGCCCTGAATAACTCATTTGACATTGCCATCAGTCAGCTTCCTCGACCTTGTCTCAAGGGTGGATCGGTTTCCATGAGAATTTCAGAAGAGGAATATAAGGTAGGATTGGAAAGTTGCAAAAATAACCTTCATGGTCGTTTAAGGCTCTCCAAAGGTGATTAGCCAATCAAATTAATGAACTGCGATCAAAATTGTCAAAACTTTGGAAGCCGATTGGCCAATGGAAGATGGTTTCGCTAGGCAAGGTTTTTTATGAATTCAAGTTTGCTTCTCACGAGGATCTCCACAGTGTTTGATCACTAGGCACTTGGAACCTGCAACCAGGAATTTGCAACCAGGAATTTTGCGATTGATGCAATGGACTCCAGCTTTCATTCCTAGCAGTCAGAAACTCACACACACTCAGAGTTGGATCAGGTTGAAAGAGCTGCCTCAAGAATATTGGCGACCTAAAATGCTTTTTGAAATCGCAGCAGCAATTGGTACTCCGATAGCATTGGATAAGGCAACCAAGAACTATTTGTTTGGTCATTTTGCAAGAATCTTGGTGGATCTTGACATCTCTGGCCCGTTACCGCATGAAATTTTGGTGGAAAGGGATGAGTATGCTTTCTATGTAGAAGTGGAATATGAGAAATTGCCTAATTTTTGTTCTTACTGTCGAACAATTGGGCACACTGCTACTATGTGCAAGAAAAGAAAAGCTTATGATATATTAAGTCCATGCCCAAGGACTTGAATAAGGCTAAAGGGAAGGAGCCATTAGTTTTATATGTGCCCAAGAAAACTTCTAAGAATCTGGAAGGCACAAGTGGTCTCAATGTAATGATAAGGTGCAAGATAATGCCATTTCGAATGCTAAGGCCAATGGAACAGAGAATCCTACAGGGGAAGGTGATGTCAATGATTCTGTTGAGGAACAACATGCTGCTGAGAACCAGGGGCCAGTGCGAACACATTCTGATGGAAATGTATCAGACAATGTGGACATAGATGGTGTAAGTGATAAGGACTCAGATGATGCTGAGTTAGTTTATGAAGAAATTCAAGAGCCTACTGCAGGAGTCGATATGCAACTCAGCAGTGGAGCATTTGAGCATGTATCAGAAACACAGCAGCCTACAATTGCAGATACAATCAGTGGCAACAATGCCTCAACTCCTATTAATGATAATTTGCCTCCTCAAGTGCAAAAGAGATGGCTATCATTTCTAAGTTCTGGAGTGATAGTGTGGATAATGATGACGAAGTAAATTCAGCAGAGGGAATCGGTGGAATAAATGATGCCAATAATGTTGCAGAGGAGCCACCTTTTGAAGTGGCTATGTCAAAGTCTCAGAAAAAGAAATCTAGGCAGAAAAATAAACAAATTGGCAATTCTGTGGGACGTCCTACCCATACTAGGGGTGTTCCTAAGAGATTTGCCCAATGAAGATCCTTTATTGGAATGTTAGAGGGTTAGCTAACCCCCCTACAAGGTTGGTTTTAAAAAGGCTTTGTGTTACTCACAAACCAGATTTTTTGTTTATATCTGAGCCTTAGATGTTATTAAATGATTTCCCTATTGGAATTCTTTGAATCTCAAACCTTTTGCTATGAGTCTCTTGCCCCTAATTTGTGGTGTCTTTTTGTGAAAGAACTTAATCCAATGTTGCTGAAGATTTCTAGGTAGCATGTCACATTTTCAGTTTGTTGGCAGCAGCGGCAGATTTTTGTTTCTGCAATTTATGGAAGCAATTCCTATATTAACAGAAGAGTTTTATGGTCAGAATTAAATTGCCTAGCCTGCAGCAGAACCATAGTGGCCCTTGGTGTTTCATAGGTAATTATAATGCTTTGCTAGGAGCTCATGAAAGAAGTGGGGGTAATCTTCCTTTGCAAATCTCTTGTGATGAATTGGACAGAAAGTAACCATCTTACTCACTTGGTGACTAGAGGGTCTGAATTTACTTGGGCTAATGGTAGGAGTGGTAATGCCCTTATTGAAAGGAGACTTGATAGGGCCATTTGCAATGATTCTTGGCTGAGCTTCTGGGATAGTTCAACTTGTTGTACTGTTACTTGTAGCAAGTCAGATCATTATCCTCTTCTTTTTTCCACGAAGAAAGGTTGTCAAACTTACCCCTCTCATTTCAAATTTCTGAATATGTGGACAGATCTTGCCGATTGTCGCAGGCTAATTTCTAAAAGTTGGAATAGACCTATAGCAGGTTGTCCTATGTTTGTGGTTGCCCAGAAGCTTAAAAATTTGAAGCAGGAGCTTAAAACTTGGAACAAGGAAGTTTTTGGAGATATTTATGTTAAAGTGCAGCAGGCTCAAGATGGTGTGGATTTTATTCATGAACAACTGCAAGTTTCTAGTTGCAATGATTTGCATCTTGAAATGGAGAAGGACACTTAACATGATCTTCAACAAGCTCAGCATTACCAGGAAGAATTCTGGAGAGAAAAGTCTAGAATTAATTAGCACACATTTGGAGATCGCAACACTACTTTTTTCCATAAAATTACTAAAATTCGGAATGTTTCTAAAAGAATGACAATTCTCAAAGCTGGAGGGGTTTTATTAGACACACAGGAGGCCATAGAGCAGCACGTTTTACATTATTACCACTCTTTATTTGCAACTGATAATACTTGCATTACTAATGATCTAATTGATTCAGTTATTCCTTCTTTGGTTTCAGCTTCAGATAATGTTATGTTAACTAACATTCCTTCCAAGGAAGAGGTCAAGAATGCAGTCTTTAGTATGAACAGTGGTGGTGCTCCTGGCCCAGATGGATTTGGAAAAATACTGGGATATCATTGAGGAAGACGTCTTTAATTTGGTGGTCCAGTTTTTCTCTCAGTGTTGGATTTTGCCTAGTTTGAACTCTAACTTGGTAGTGCTCATTCCCAAATTTCTAGGGGCTGATACTATTGAGAACTATAGACCAATAGCTTTGGCTAATTATCAATTTAAGATTATTACCAAAGTTTTGGCACACAGGTTAGCGACTATTGCTCCTAAAATTGTTTTTGAAAATCAAAGGGGATTCTTCAGGGGCAGGCATATCACAGATTGTGTGGGTATTACTTCTGAAGTTATTAATATGTTGGATAAAAAGATTTTTGGTGGCAATTTAGTAATTAAAATTGACATCAAAAAGGCTTTTGATACTATGGATTGGAACTTTCTTCTACATGTTCTTCGCTTCTTTGGTTTTGATAGCAAGTTTTGCAATTGGGTGAAAGTTATTTTACAATCTGCTAAATTGTCTATTTCAGCCAATGGCCATTCGGTGGGTTACTTTCATTGTAAAAGAGGAGTTCATCAGGGTGATCCCCTCTGCCCTCTTCATTTTTGCATTGCAGAGGATGTCTTAAGCAGGGCAATTTCTATGTTGGTCCAGTCTGGTAAGGTTTTACCCATGGCCAGCCCCAGAGGAATTCAAACTCCGAGTCATGTCCTTTATGCAAATGATATCATGATATTTTGTATAGGCACAAAGAGTAATCTGCAGACTCTAATGAATCTCTTTCTGATTTATGGTAAAGCTTCTGGTCGACTAATAAGTCTCACAAAAAGCAAATTCTACACTGGCGCCATTCCTCATTGGAGGGTAAACCGTATAGCCTCTACTCTTGGTTTTTCAGAAGGTAGGTTCCCTTTCTCTTATCTAGGTGTTCTATCTTCAAGGGTAAGCCTAGAAAGATGCACCTGCAACCAATTGCTGACCATATAAAATCAAAGTTGGCCTCTTAGAAGGGGTCTCTTCTTTCTATAATGGGCAGGGTTCAGCTGGTGAAATCCATTATCCATGGTATGCTGGTGTATAGCTTCCATATTTATGCTTAGCCTAAAGCATTGCTGGATATGATTGATACTTGGATTAGGAACTTTATTTGGTCAAGAAATATCAATTGAAGGAAAGTGGTTACCGTCGCTTGGCATAAGCTTTGCACTCCTTTTGAGGAGGGTGGTCTTGGTTTGATATCAGTCAGGAGAATCAATGAGGCAACCTCTTTGCAACTTTACTGGGAGTTCTTGTCTTTGGATGCTCAATGGACTCATTTTCTCAGAGGTCGATTTTTAAAGGATAAAGAATATGATTGATACTTGGATACCGTCGCTTGGCACTTGGATTAGGAACTTTATTTAGTCAGAAAATATCAATTGAAAGAAAGTGATTACCGTCGCTTGGCATAAGCTTTGCACTCCTTTTGAGGAGCGTGGTCTTGGTTTGATATCAGTCAGGAGAATCAATGAGGCAGCCTCTTTGCAACTTTGTTGGGAGTTTATGTCTTCGGATGCTCAATGGGCTCAATTTCTCAGAGGTCGATTTTTAAAGGATAAAGCTCCTAACAATTACTATGTAAAATCCTCTATTTGGCCAACCTTGAAAGACCACATCCAAATTGTCTATGAGAATGTCACTTGGCAATTAGGTGACGGTACCTCTATTAATTTTTGGCATGACAATTGGTTAGCTCAACCAGTCGCAAATATTATTCAAATTCCTACTCACTTGCAGCAGTTTTTTAACTCCATGGTTAGTGACTTTATGGATCATCATTCTTGGTGCTTCCCTTTGACTTTGATAAACCATTATTTGGCTCTTATTGCTGCCATTCAACATATAGTTATCCCAGTTGTTCCGACTCGGGATCAACTGCGATGGGCTAAATCAGACTCTGGAGTTTTGTCTCTCAAAGAGGCATATGTGTTCCTTAATCCCTCTTCTCCTAGTCATAGCTGGTGTAAGCTTATTTGGCAGCCATGTATACCTCCATCCAGATCTTTTTTTGCTTTGGAGATTGATTCATCATAAGTTGCCAATTGATGAGAATCTATTGGTTCGTGGTATCACTATAGTGTCGACGTGCAGTCTTTGCCGTAAGAATGATGAAACCTCTGACCACTTATTTCTATCTTGCCCTTTTGCCTGTGAAATCTGGTCTTGGGTGTCTAATGCCATTGCCTGTGCTATTGATCTATCTTCCTTTATGTCTCTGTTAGTAGTTTGTGAGAAAGGCTGGAGCAGGCAAGTCAAGGATACAATTCTTGCGATAATTGTAAATTCTATTTGGATGATTTGGCATTGCAGAAACAAATTAAGATTTAACAACAAATCGGTGCATCTTCATTCTGTTTACAATTCTATTACTGCAGCGGTCTTTCTTGTTGGGAACTCTTCTAAAGGTAAAATGTCTTCCTCGATTCAAGAGTTCTCCATTTTGAAAGCTTTCAAGATCCATGGTCATGTGTGTAATGCCCCTATGGTTAAGGAAGTTACTTGGAATCCTCCTGCTTGTAATTAGGTAAAATGCAATTCAGATGGTGCTTTTAGAGGTAATCCGGCTGGTCAGCTTGTGGTGGGATTTTTAGAGACTACAGGGCTTCTGTTATGGGTAGCTTTGCCACTAATCTTGGAGTTACTTATTCTTTGCACGCAGAGTTAATTAGAGCCATGCTAGCGATATAGCATGCCAACTTGAAAGGTTGGAAAAATCTTTAGCTGGAATGTGACTCACAATTAGTTGTTGAGGCTTTTCATCCCAATAAAGGAGTCCCGTGGTACAACATAAAACGATATAGACAGCGCTTAATTTTGGCCTTCTCTAACGCTTAAAACCGCTGCCTAATCACCCACTGGTGATTGTGATTCGAAAGGACAGCCTTTGGCGAGCGCTGAGAATTTTGGAAATAGACAGCGCTTCTTTGAAAAAGCGCTATCTATATTTGATAATAGACAACGCTTTTTAAAAGAAGTGTTGTCTATTGTTGAACATAGACAGCGCTTCTTTAAAGAAGTGCTTGCTATTATCATAAATAGACATCACTTTCTCAAAGAAGCGCTGTCTATTTTGCTTTTTTTATAGTTGTTTTAGTATGTCGTATTCCATACATGTGATCCAATTCCTGCATCAAAGATTCACAAGAAAGGAAACAATCACATATACAGAAAATACCATCACACACACACACATACAGAAAATACAAACACACATCACACACACACATACAAAAAATACCATCACACAAATATACAGAAAATATCAACCAATTAATCATTGACTTGTATATATTTATACTTCAATTTGAATTTCTAACAAAATTTTGGCAGATTCCCCCCTAAAATATGGACATTCCAAAATTTATCTAATACATGTAATAACAAAAAATACCATATATCAGCCAACACAAGTTTAAAGTCTACCTAGTATGCAACATAGCCACTAGACAAGTATACTTAGTTACCAATTCACAAGTACTAATTAATCTACCAAATTCTGCCTTTGAAGTAATTTGATTTATTACCTTGTCGAGCTTGCGATGCTAAAATATGAGCATCATCTTTGTATCCTCACTTATCTTGGATTGTGTTGAATCTCCGATCCTATCCTAATGCTTGCACTTGGATATCTGGTTTCCCGCATTTTTCATTTCAGCAAGTTATCAAAGATGATGATAAAAAGATGAATGGGCTGATAAGAAGGTTTGGTAAACCGGCTTATAATGCCGTGGTGGCAGCCTTAAAAGTGAGAAATGAATAAAATCCGAGTGGGAGAAGTTACATACCCCCCACTCGAATTGTATTCATTTCTCTCTTTCAAGGCTGCCACCACGGCATTATAAGCCGGTTTACCAAACCTTCTTATCAGCCCATTCATCTTTTTATCATCATCTTTGATAACTTGCTAAAATAAAAAATGCGGGAAACCAGATATCCAAGTGCAAGCATTAGGATAGGATCAGAGTTTCAGTAGCAGTAATAACATTTGAGTTGCACATAATCAGTGATAACAAGTAGGGCATCCTGTTAGGCAAATCGCATGTGTACGATTCGTCGTCAAGTAATAAAAAGATCGAATCCACAGGGATTGTAACTAATTATTTAACTTAACAAACTTTGTAATAATTTGAACTATTGAACCAATGTGATGTGTTTGAAGAATTCGTAACTTGTGTCAAAAACAGAGATAGTAAATTACGAGAAAAGTATTTGGATATTAAGGAGAAATAAAAGTGACTAGGGCTCGAATCCTTTTAATTCTAGCTTTATGTTCTTGAATTCGAATCCAATGCAAGCAATTATAATATATTTGAAGTTTAAATCCACAAGATTAGGTTAATGAAAATCCCTTTCCTATCAACCCCTTTGATCAAATTAACAAGTCCTAATTTCTTAGATACAAATTAATTAAATCAAGCATAAAGATTGAAGATTCATACAAACTCATACCACAAGAATCATATTCCTATAACCCTATTAAGCATGTCCAATGATCCCAAAGCAAGTCTAAACCCCAATTTTCCAATTGATGCTAAGACCCTAGTTCAACTCAATAGTGATCAATTATCGAATTGCAATAAGAAAAGAGATAATGGATCAAATAACATAAATAAAACTTGCATTGAAATTCTGAATTCGATTACGTAAAAATATCCACAAAATTCATCTTACCATAGTCTAAGAGGTTTAGTTCCTCATGGAAGAAGAGAAACTAATCCAAGGAGATGAGAGAGTTGGAAGAGACTCCATTGATTCCTCAATTTCTTTGAACGTCCAACGTGTTTTGTTTCAATCTCCAAAATTTCAGAACCGTAGGCCAAAGTTTTGAAAGCCTATTTATAGTTTCGGATCAAAAGGACTGAAAAACCCTTCGAAACAAATCAAAAACGCAAAATTACAAAGTCTGGGACGAGTCGCAAAGACGGCCAGTGGAGCACTGCACGGCTTTGGCCGTCTTCTTTGAAAACATATAAGCACAGGAGGAAGCCCCGGCATGGGCGTGCCATAAGGCACGGCTAGCCCGTGTTTTCTTCTGTTTCTCCAATTTGGTATTTCTCACCATCAACCAAGGCACGGCCGTGCCCCCAAGCATGGGCAGGCCGTGTTTCTTCAATTCTTGCCCTATTTTGGTATTTGGGCCTCCGAGTTGGTTCCATCATCCTTCCAAGTGATTTATCTCCATTTTCCTAGGCCAATAACCTTCCTTTCTGCACAATTGAACCAAAACCAAGTGCATTATCTAAATCAAGCAGAATGCATGAAAAACATGAGTTAGAACTACTAAAATGACTAAGATGCAATGCAAAACTAACACTAAACTATATGCTATATTGAACGCATCAAATTACCGCAAGCTTAGAATTTTGCTTGTCCTCAAGCGATTACAGTGGCCAAAGAATGGAATGGAAACCAGAGATGCAACATATGAGGAACCCGAGATACAACCAAGATCAAGCAATAGGCTAAAGGACTATCAAACACGATAGAGACAATCAAGATCAAGTCCAATTAGGAATTTAAGCTCTCTGAAATCATGTCTTTCATTGATGGAGGCACTCCCTTTCAACTCTCAAAGTGTTTACAGGTCAAGAAATTCACTCAAATCCATCAATGAAAGTGTTCTACCATAGGCTTGACTATTAGCCAAATCTCAGCAAATAATTAATGAAAACACAAAAGAATCAAAAGGTCTTCAAAAGGTTGTAACGTGGCCAAGGGATTTAACTTGTAAGGTGGGATAAAAACAAGAAAAGGGAGGTTCAAGGGATAACAACATGAACAATTAAAGCAACCCTTTTAAAGCAGCATAAGTGGAGCAATCAATTTTTCCCTTTTTGCTTTCAAAACCTTTTTATTATTGTTCCTCTTCTGTTGTTTTTCTTTTCTATATTTTTTTTATTTTCTCTTTTTATTTTTTTTCTTATTTTGTTCTCCCTCATTTGAGATTTTTCAATAATTATTGGGGATGAACTAAACAACAGAAGAGATTCCCAAGATCAAGCATCCAAACAACAAGATTAAGCAGTCAATTGCTCCCTTAAACACTCTAAAAGGTACCATAAACATTTAACAATTACAAGGGTACCAAGAAAATTAATTCCAGTTAAGGCTCAAAAGGGGCAACTAGTGGAAGCTTCGTTCAAAAATCAGAGGCTTGAAAACATGCCTAAAATGCCTTAGTCGTGTTCAAGTGTGCAATCAAAAATTTTTAAGTGTTGAAAAGGTTTCAAGTCAAGTTCTAGAGAGCACAATCAAGAGGGACACACTCATACAAGAAAAAAGGGCATAAAAATATGATGAAGTACAAGCCCCAATACAAGCCAAAGTCTCACATTTAGAAGTTAAAATCAGTGAAAAACATCAAATCAGAGTGCCACATGCTACTTCTCAACTTATCAAAAGATTGTCCCTATGTACATTAAGAACACTACCTTTAAGCCCATCACAAGAGAAAATAATTGGGTTCCAAATCATTGCAATCTCATATTCCAACAAAATTGTGGCACACATAGCATGACAATTTGGGGGATAAAAAGATGCGAACAACATAAAAACAAACTCAAACTAAAAAGACATGCAAGGAACATGCAGAAGCTATATGAAATGCAAATGCTTTATGCAAAATTTAAAACGCCTACCGCAAGCGTAAGAATTTACATTGTCCCCAATGTAAATAGTTAGATTGAGATAGGGAAGACAAAAGAACTCACTGAGGGGGAGGAGGAGGAAACTGGCCAGGATATTGCTGAAGGTGCCAGTTATACATTACAGAGACCATGTCCTGGATGTTGCGGACATTGTGGTCTAACCCATCCAACTGGACCCGTTGAGCAGCCATCTCTGCTTGAAGTGCAGCATAAGAGCCAGGAGGTGGCTGATGAGCAAAGTGTGGTTGTGATGAACTGGCAGGGGGTGCCTCGGGTCTCTCCTCTTGTAGGGGATCAGGCTGGGGGCCTCCAGGGAAATTCCAATTCCTGGGATTTCTGATATTGGTGTGCTCTTGGTCGAGCAAAGGATGTGGTTCCGAGTTGTCAGGGAGCACCAAACAATAGCATTGGCCTTCCTTGACTACCATTTTCATCGCAAGGCAGGCCTCGATATCTAAACGGGTGCTCCCACGAACTATTGGGATGTTGGATGTCCGATAACCAAGAGATTCTGCAATTGGGGTGATCAAACCACCAGTGACAATTTTTCCAGCTGAAGCTCTGCCCACTTTGACCATGTGGGTAATAAGGTGGGAACCTGCATCTAGTTGAATTTCAGGGTGCAGCATGTTCCATAAGAATAAGAGTTCAGAATGGCGGACAACTCCATCACTATCCCCACGTCCAAACAATGTGTTCGACATCACTCGGTGAACATAGCGAAAACAAGGGTTTCGCAACTTGGAAGATTTTGACGAGGATGAATCATAAGTGTCGGACTTTGTTAGTAAGCTCCAAAATCTTCTGGCAGAAAATTCATTTGGGATCCTTCGCTGACCACCATATGGAAACCCATAAATGTCATTGAATTGACGCAATGAGATGCTATGCTCATTATTGAATAACCGAAAGGTTATCAAATTGTCAGGGTGATCCTCTGGCCATCCTTCCGCATATAAAACATTTGCATTAACAGATGATAGGAATTCCAGGGTGAGTTTTGCATGAGTAAAATGTTTCAATCCCACAAATTTTTTCCATCCCACATTTGCACATAAGAAATTCACATCCTTTAACAATCCTAGAGTTATCAGGGTAGGCTCATCCATGTAACGGGTGGGGACAATTATTCTTGCGTCAAGAGAGTTATACCTTGCCTCTTGAATGTCGTCCCGGAATTGAATTCCATATGGATTTTCAGACACTTTCTTCTTGCCCTTGCCTCTTGCTTTTGATAGACCTGGTTCTTGGGAGCCCGAAGCCTGAGCCCTTTGCCGTTTTGAAGCCATACTCTCGTAGGAGAAAACCCTGCAACCAGAACACAGAACCACAAAAAGAAAAATAAAAGTGAAATTGTTGGAGGATGGGGATTTCGAGTCCAGGGGGTTTAGGTTGGGGCTAGTGGGTGAGAAACAGGTTGTGGTGTGGCGAAATGTTGGTGGTTGGGGTTGCTGGTTGGGAGAAGAGGTGGGGTGGCGGTGGTTGTAGCGATGGAAGGAGAAGGAGGGAGGTGGGTTATTGAGAAGGAAGGAGAGTGGATGGTGGCGAGGAAGAAGGAAGTGGAGAAGTGGTGGTGCGGCTGGTTGGTGGTTGCTGGGAAGGAGAGTGGATGGGTTGGGCTTGAAGGCGATGGGAGAGGAGGCGTGTGAAGGAGGAGAGGGGTAGGGCTTTGGAACAGGGTAAGGGTTCCGGCTGGAAATTGGGGGTTTTGTGAGACGCCTTGACGGCCAGTAGTGGAGCACAGCACGGCTTTGGCCGTCTTCTTGTTGTAACACACAGGCGAATGGGGAAAGGCCCGACACGGCCGTGGGAGAGGACACAGTTAGGCCATGGAATACACTGTTTTCCCTCTCTCTTTTTTTTTTTTACTTGCTCACGCACCACGGTAGTGCCATATAACACGGCCAGGCCGTGTTTCACTACACTCTCCCTTTTTTTTTAAATAACAAATGCACTCTTCTTCACCTTGGGTTGCCTCCCAAGAAGCGCTTCTTTAACGTCACTAGCTTGACGCGTGATGGTATGCTCAAGGCTCTTGCAAGACTAGAGCAACCTTTGCCCTGTCAAGCTCTCCTCCCAAATAAGGCTTCAGTCGTTGACCATTTACCTTGAAAGATCTTTGAGATGAAGGCTCCTCCACCTCTACTGCTCCATGTGGCATCACTTCTTTTACAACAAAAGGTCCCGACCACTTAGACTTGAGTTTGCCCGGGAATAACTTCAAACGAGAGTTGAAGAGTAACACTTGCTGCCCAGGATAGAGGGTTCTTTGCACAATGTGCTTATCATGATAAGCTTTAACCTTCTGTTTGTAGATGGAGGCATTCTCATAGGCATGCAAACGCATTTCATCCAACTCATGCAGCTGCAGAATTCTTTTCTCTCCTGCCAAGGTTGAATCAAAATTCAAGAACTTCAAGGCCCAAAATGCCTTATGCTCAAGCTCAACTGGCAAATGACATGCTTTGCCATAAACCAGCTGGTAGGGAGACAACCCCATTGGAGATTTATAAGCTGTCCTGTATGCCCACAAAGCATCATCAAGCTTCTGGGCCCAGTCTTTCCTTGATGCACTCACTGTTTTCTCGAGTATCTTCTTAATCTCCCGGTTTGACACTTCAGCTTGCCCATTGCTTTGAGGGTGGTAAGGAGTAGCAACTTTGTGTTTCACATCATACTTTTTCAGTACAGCCTTCAATTTGGAATTGCAAAAATGTGATCCACCATCACTAATTAGCACTCTAGGGACCCCAAACCGGGAAAATATATTCTTCTTAATGAATTTCACAACAGTCTGAGAATCACTTGCCTAAGTCGCCACTGCCTCTACCCATTTTGAAACATTATCAACAGCTACCAAAATATATTGGTTAGAGAGTGAGGAGGGGAATGGCCCCATGAAATCAATTCCCCAACAATCAAAAAGTTCAACCTCCAAAATGGAGTTCAAGGGCATCTCATTTCGCTTGGAAATGCTTCCCGTCCTCTGGCACTTGTCACAACTCTTTGCATGATCATAGGCATCTTTAAAAATTGAAGGCCAATAAAATCCAGATTGAAACACTTTTGCAGCTGTGCGTTCACCATTGAAATGATCTCCATATGGTGAATTGTGACAATGCCATAAAATTTTATGCCCTTCATCTTGTGCAACACATCTTTGGAGTAGTCCATCTGGGCATTGCCTGAAAAGATAAGGATCATCCCAAATGAAATAGTTAGCATCTTTGAAAAATTTCTTCTTTTGTTGCCAAGTTAGCTCTTCTGGTATCACCCCAGCAGCTTTAAAATTTGTCATGTCTGCAAACCAAGGCCTCTCATTTACAACTAATAGTTTCTCATCTGGGAACTCCTCTAGAATGTCCAACTCTTTGGCTGTAATTTCAGTATTCTCCAGCCTAGACAGATGATCAGCCACCACATTCTCACTCCCCTTTTTGTCTTTGATCTCAAGGTCGAATTCCTGCAACAATAAAATCCACCGAATGAGTCTTGGCTTGGATTCAACCTTAGTCATAAGATACTTGATTGCCGCATGATCAGTGAACACCACAACTTTGGAACCAATCAAATAGGAACAGAATTTTTCTAGAGCAAACACTATAGCGAGCAACTCCTTCTCTGTGGTTGCATAGTTGACTTGGTTCTCATTTAGTACCTTGCTAGCATAGTAAATGGCATGAAAGAATTTGTCTCTTCGTTGCCCCAAAACAGCCCCCACTGCGTAGTCACTAGCATTACACATTAACTCAAAGGGTGACTCCCAATCTGGTGCAACTATTATAGGAGCTGAAACAAGTTTCTCTTTCAACAACTCAAAGGCCTTCAAGCATTCTGGATCAAAATCAAATGAGACATCCTTGATGAGGAGATTGCAAAGAGGCTTAGCAACCTTGGAGAAATCATTGATAAATCATCTATAAAAATCGGCATGCCCAAGGAAACTCCTCACTCCTTTCACATTCAATGGAGGAGGCAGCTTCTCTATCACATCAATTTTCGCTTTGTCCACTTCTATACCTTTAGATGAGATTTTATGACCCAGCACAATTCCTTCTTTCACCATGAAGTGACATTTTTCCCAATTCAAAACTAAATTGGTCTCCATGCATCTTTTAAGAACATCCTCAAGGTTAGCCAAGCAAGCATCAAAAGAAGTGCCAAAAACAGAAAAATCATCCATGAAAACCTCAATAGATTTTTCAATCATATCGGCAAAAATGGAAAGCATACATCTCTGAAAGGTTGTAGGAGCATTGCAAAGGCCAAAAGGCATTCGTCTATAAGCAAAAACTCCAAATGGGCAGGTGAATGCAGTCTTCTCTTGGTCTTCTGGGTTGACAGAAATCTGATTATAACCGGAGTAGCCATCAAGGAAACAATAGTAAGCCTGTTCGGCTAATCTCTCAAGCATCTGATCCATAAATAGGAGAGGGAAGTGGTCCTTGCGAGTGGCTTGGTTAAGCTTCCGGTAGTCAATACACATCCGCCAACCTGTGATAGTTCTAGTAGGAATTAACTCATTTTTTTCATTTTTTACCACTGTCATTCCTCCTTTCTTCGGAACCACATGTACCGGACTCACCCATGCACTGTCAGAAATATGATAGATCATTCCCGCCTCCAAAAGTTTCAATACCTCCTTTCTCACAACTTCATTCATAGTCGGATTGAGCCTTCTCTGCGGTTGAACCACTGGCTTGAACTCCTGGTCTAACATTATCTTGTGCATGTAAAACGCTGGACTGATCCCCTTTAAATCTGAGATGGTCCATCCAATTGCCTCTTTGTGTGCTCTAAGCACTCTCATAAGTTTCTCCTCCTCTTGCTTCAATAAGGAGTTACTTATGATCACTAGATTCAAAGCATCATCCCCCAGAAACACATACTTTAAATGTGAGGGCAATTGCTTTAATTCCGGGTTCTCTTTCTTTTCTATCTCTCCACCCTGCAAGTCTTCTTTCTTTTTAACAATAGCATCTTCAACCTGTAGAGCTTGAAGTTGTGTAAGACATCTTTCTATCTCATCTTCCATCTCTTCATCCACCTCCTCAATGGAATTCACTAACTCATTCTCTAAGGGGTGTGAAGGTTGGTCTTGCTTAATAAATTCCCCAACTGAATCATCAATCAAATCAACTCTAGAGCACTTTTCAGTATCATCAGGATGGCGCATAGCTTCAAAAACATTAAAAGTTACCTTCTCATCTTGAAATCTCAAAATTAATTTACCTTGTTAGACATCAATCAAGGCTCTCCCTGTAGCTAGGAAAGGTCTTCCGAGAAGAAGAGAGACTTCCTTGTCCTCTTCCATATCAAGAATCACAAAATCAACTGGAAAAATGAACTTGTCAACTCTGACCAACACATCCTCCAATATCCCATATGGAAACTTAACTGAGCGATCCGCCAGTTGCAAGGACATTCTTGTGGGCTTGACTTCACCTCCTCCCAACCTTTTCAACATGGAGAGAGGCATCAAATTGATACTAGCTCCCAAGTCACAAAGAGCTTTGCCTATGTACAAATTCCCAATGGTGCAAGGAATTGTAAAGCTTCCCAGATCCTTCATTTTTGGAGGGAGTTTTCTTTGAATGATAGCACTGCACTCTTCTGTCAAAGCCACTGTCTCATCCTCCTTAAATCTTCTCTCCTTGGTCAACAACTCCTTCATGAACTTGGCATATGTGGGCATTTGTTCAAGAGCTTCTGTGAAAGGGATGTTGATCTGTAGACGCTTGAAGATGTCCATGAACTTAGCAAACTGTTCATCTTTCTGGTTTTTCTTACTCAGATGGGGATAAGGAAGCTTCATAGATGGGGAAATCACTTTAGGCTTCTCTTGTACCTGCGAATTGTCAGCGACAACTATGTCTTCCTCCCCTTCTTTTTCAATATTTTCTCTACTCTCATTTTCAACTTCGCCATTTTCTTTTTCTACTTCTTGTTCTAGCACCACTCTCTCTTTTTCAACTCCATCCACCTCACTTTTTTCGCTCTTTTTCTTTCTCTCTACTTCAGACAACAAATTTCCACTTCTCAAAGAAACATCACTACAATTTTCATTCTTAGGATTGTCAACTGTGCTAGCAGAAAATTTACCTTTGGATTGCTCCGCGAGTTGCTTTGAGAGTTGTCCAATTTGGTTCTCCAGATTTTTGATAGAAGCTTCTTGGTTTTTGAAATGAGACTCATGATTCTGGAAGTTGGATTGAGTCATCTTCATGAACTGAGTGAGAGCATCTTCCAAGTTGCTAGGCTTCCCTTGCTGTTGAGGTTGAGGAGGTTTGCTGGATGATGGGTTATCTTGCTGCTTCCAAGAGAAGTTGGGATGATTCTTCCACCCTGGATTATAGGTGTTAGAATAAGGATTCCCTCCTTGCCGTTGAAAGTTACCCATGTCATTAGCTTGCTCCTTTGAATCTCCCTTTGCATCACACCCTCCATTCTCATGAGGCCCTTGACAAAAATCACATCTCAAGGTCTGATTCATCTGGTTCACTTGAGCGGGAGTAGAGGCTCCAGTTTTCAATGCTTTCAGCTCCTTTGTGATAGCTTCCAATTGTTGAGAAACCAATTTATTTTGAGCTAAGAGTGCATCTTGTGTTTCCAGCTCAAGAACTCCTCTTCTGCCCTGCGTTCCTCTATCATTTTGACACAACTGTTCATTGGAAGCCATTTGTTCCACTAAAGTTCTAGCTTCTACAGCTGTCTTGTTGTTAATTGTACCTCCAACTGAGCCATCCAGCATAATTCTTGTGTTTGGCCTCAACCCATTACAAAACATTTGCATCTGATTGAAATCATCGTATGCATGGCCAGGACACCTTTTCAGAAGAAGCTTGAATCTCTCCCATGCCTCATACAAATTTTCACTCTGGCTCTGCTGGAAACCATGAATTTCACCTCTTCTTTTGATGAACTTGGAGGGTGGAAAAAATTTGGTCATAAACTTGTCCTCCAGATCATCTCAAGTAGCAATGCTTCCTTGAGGCAAGGTGTGTAACCAATCTTTTGCTCTGTCTCGCAAGGTGAAAGGAAAGAGCCTTAGTTTCTTCCCCCTCAGTCACCCCATCCAGCTTCAAGGTGCCACAGATTTCATAAAAATTCACCAAATGCTGATTCAGGTCTTCTATTTCATCCCCAGCAAATTGGTTCTATTTGAGAGTGTTCAACAGAGATGTTCGGATTTCAAAAGCATTCGCCTCTACTTGTTGGTAAGCTATAATAGTTCTCTGATGATTGTTCCTCCTCCCAAAATCACCCAAGGTGCGGGGTTGGTCTCCCATCACTTCTTGAGTTATGACTTGAGAAGTAGATGCAGAGGATTGCTTTTGTCGTTGCTTTGCTTCCCTGGTCTTCTTCCTATTAGCTTTCGCCGCCTTTTCGATTTCTGGGTCAAACAACAGCTCACCTGTTTGTTTACCTCGCATGCACAAAACTAAGGGAAAAAGTAAGTAGAAAAGCAACAATTAAATTTTTTTTTTAAAAAAATATAGTTCAAAAAGTACTCATTTGCCTTGTTAAAAATCAATTTAACAATCCCTTGCAACGGCGCAAAAAACTTGTTAGGCAAATCGCAAGTGTACGATTCGTCGTCAAGTAATAAAAAAATCGAATCCACATGGATTGTAACTAATTATTTAACTTAACAAACTTTGTAATAATTTGAACTATTGAACCAATGTGATGTGTTTGAAGAATTCGTAACTTGTGTCAAAAACAGAGATAGTAAATTACGAGAAAAGTATTTGGATATTAAGGAGAAATAAAAGTAACTAGGGCTCGAATCCTTTTGATTCTACCTTTATGTTCTTGAATTCGAATCCAATGCAAGCAATTATAATATATTTGAAGTTTAAATCCACAAGATTAGGTTAATGAAAATCCCTTTCCTATCAACCCCTTTGATCAAATTAACAAGTCCTAATTTCTTAGATACAAATTAATTAAATCAAGCATAAAGATTGAAGATTCATACAAACTCATACCACAAGAATCATATTCCTATAACCCTATTAAGCATGTCCAATGATCCCAAAGCAAGTCTAAACCCCAATTTTCCAATTGATGCTAAGACCCTAGTTCAACTCAATAGTGATCAATTATCGAATTGCAATAAGAAAAGAGATAATGGATCAAATAACATAAATAAAACTTGCATTGAAATTCTGAATTCGATTACATAAAAATATCCACAAAATTCATCTTACCCTAGTCTAAGAGGTTTAGTTCCTCATGGAAGAAGAGAAACTAATCCAAGGAGATGAGAGAGTTAGAAGAGACTCCATTGATTCCTCAATTTCTTTGAACGTCCAACGTGTTTTGTTTCAATCTCCAAAATTTCAGAACCCTAGGCCAAAGTTTTGAAAGCCTATTTATAGTTTCGGATCCAAAGGACTAAAAAACCCTTCGAAACAAATCAAAAATGTAAAATTACAAAGTCTGGGACGAGTCGCAGCACGGCCGTGGAGCCTGGCACGGCCTGGCCGTGCTGCGCTGAAAACATATAAGCGCAAGAGGAAGCCCCAACACGGGCGTGCCATAAGGCACGGCTAGCCCGTGTTTTCTTCTGTTTCTCCAATTTGGTATTTCTCACCATCAACCAAGGCACGGTCGTGTCCCCAAGCATGGGCAGGCCGTGTTTCTTCAATTCTTGCCCTATTTTGGTATTTTGGCCTCCGAGTTGGTTCCATCATCCGTCCAAGTGATTTAGCTCCATTTTCCTAGGCCAATAACCTTCCTTTCTGCACAATTGAACCAAAACCAATTGCATTATCTAAATCAAGCAGAATGCATGAAAAACATGAGTTAGAACTACTAAAATGACTAAGATGCAATGCAAAACTAACACTAAACTATATGCTATATTGAACGCATCACATCCACCAGCGCTACACAGAATGCAGGGGATGAACCCAACTCGGAACCCAGAGGAAGTTCAGAAGAGACAACCAGAGTAGCAGACTTAAACCTACACAAACAAGGAAACACATAAATAACAGAACCAAATAAAGAGACCTAACCATTTTTATTTTTATTTTTGAAAGGAAAAGAGTCCTAACCTTTATCATGCTAATAATGAGAGAAAGCTAATAAAGAGAAACCCTTTAATGATGAAGGCATCTAGCTATCTGCAAAAAAAATTAGACACACAAATAATTAGACACACAAGTAAAATTTATAGTCATTTAACAAGTAACTAAAAAAACATAATCTACATACATACAACTTCTTTTTCTTTTCCTTTTAATCCGACTGATCCAAAGCCCCTCTTTATGATCATGTCTAATATATGTATCATCCTTTCTTGATGTACTTTCCTCAGCAAACATTGATTGTATCATAAAGAAAGGGTCATCCTCAATATCAGAAACTTCATTTGCTTGATCATTAATCTCATAACCAATTTTTTTGTTAGTCAACAAAACAATAGACCAATTCATATCGGTAGGATTGATGACATAAAACACTTGTCCAGCTTGCGATGCTAAAATAAAAGGCAAATCTTTATATCCCAACTTACTGAAATTCACCTTCATGAACCCCAAATCATCCGTTTCTACACCGTAATTATTGTCAACCCACTTACATTGGAACACAGGCACCCGAAACATAGCATAATCCAACTCCCATATGTGTTCAACGACCCCAAAGTATGACATATTCGCATATATGGGATTTCTATCTTTGGCACTTGAGATATACATAGCTTGAGCAGCAAGAGAGACCCCACTATTTTGCATTTTACTCTTATCATCATGTTCTATTGTATTGAATGTGTACTCGTTCATCAAATAACCGGTGTAAGAGATAACATGTATACTTGGACCCCTTGCTAACCATTTGAGTCTTTCTGAAACAGAGGTAGGATTTTCAGCAAACTCTGCAGAAATGTGATTTCTTAGCCACATTATAAAACACCGATTATGTTCTCTTATAAACCATTTTTTATTCTTATTTAGATGCATACTCTTGAGCATTTTGTTGTGTTTTACAACATACGACTCAACCTCATCGGCATTGTGTAAAACATATAAGTGTGCTTGCTCCATCTGCTGCCTTGATATAGTCAACATTTTACATCCAGTAATCCCTTTCCCTTCGCTTCCTCTTGTGTGACGAGACTTTGGCAACCCTATGGAATATCCACCATTAGATAGGTAGTCGGAACAGAATTCAACAGCTTTTTTGACTATGTACTGCTCAACAATACAACCCTCAGGCCGTGATCAATTTTTCATATACCCTTTTAATATCTTCATGTAATGCTCAAACGGGTACATCCATCTCATGTAAGCTGGTCCACATAAATGTGTCTCCCTAACCAGATGAACTGTCAGATGAATCATTATGTCAAAGAATGAAGGTGGGAAATACATCTCAAGCTCACATAAAATCAGAACAATTTCTGTTTCCAATGCTGGCAACTTTTCAGGGTCAATCACTCTGCTGCAGATTGCCTTAAAGAATAAACAAAGTTTAGTTAAGGTCTTCTACACTTTGATGGGCAAAATGGATCGTAAACCAATGGGTAGCAAATTCTCCATGATAACATGGCAATCATGGGACTTTAGACCCTTTAACTTGAGATTTCTTATTGATACGAGGTTCATAATATTTGAAGAGTACCCCTCTAGAACCTTAACTCCGTGAAGATACTTACAAAGAACCATTTTCTCTTTTCTAGACAAAGTATGAGCGGCTGGAGGTAGATATGTACATTGTTTCCCCTTCTTTACCAGTCCCAATTTCCGTCTCAATCCCATACTAACCAAGTCCCGTCTTGCATTGATGCCATCTTTAGTCTTCCCGGGCACATTGAGTAAGGTACCAATAACACTATGAAAAACATTTTTTAACATGCATCACATCAATGAAATGTCTCACGTATAATGAACTCCAATATGGCAGCTCAAAGAAAATCGATATTTTCTTCCACCCTCGTGTGACAAGCTCTCCCGCAAAAGGCTTTAATTAAAGGAGCCAAGAATATGTCTATATCATTTCCTAGTTGTTTGTGGCCAAAAATTAACATAGACAACATCATATATTTGCGCTTCAAGCATAGCCATCGAGGTAGGTTATAAATCACCAAAATCACAGGCCATGTACTATGAGAACTACTCTGAACACCATGCGGGTTAAATCCATCAGTACACAATGCATGTCTTAGGTTTCTAGGTTCTTTCCCAAAATCAGGATACTTAATATCAATTTTCCTCCATTGAGGAGAGTCTGTCGGGTGCCGCAGTATGCCATCCTTAATCCTTTCATCCTCATGCCATGTCAAGTGTTTTGCATATTTTAAACTACGGTACATGCGCCTGAATCTGGGAATTATGGGAAAATACCACATAACCTTCTCTGAAGCCGATTCTTTTTTCTTATACCGTGATGCATTACATTTAGGACACGACTTTAACGATGCATATTCATTTCGAAATAAAATGCAATCGTTAGGACAAGCGTGTATCCCCTCATAACTGATGCCAATAGAGCGCAACATTTGTTTAGCCTCATATGTTCGACTAGGAAGCACATTATCAGCCGGCAACATATCCTTCAATAAGGTGAGTAACTCCGTAAAGCTCTTATCAGTCCATCTATTGCCCGATTTCAAGTTATACAGCTTTAACATCGCCGATAATCTCATGAATTTCATACAACCCTCACACAACAGCTTCTCCGCATCACTTATCAACTTCTCAAACATTTGAGGACAATTACGAAGATCTTCTTCAACCGCATTTGCCATCTCTTCAAAGCGGTCGCCATCATATGTATTTGTAGTGATGTCATCTGATGCATGTATCCCATTATTCCCCACGGTATTAGAAGATTCACCTCTTGTCTCACCGTGCTTTGTCCAACAGGTATAAGTTTGATTAATCCCATTGCTCACTAAATGCCATTCCTGTTCCTTAACACTAACTTTATCTGCATAACAACAACTTAAACAAGGACATATAATTCTACTATGGTCTGTTGTATGCCCAACTACAAACTTAATAAACTCTTGCACTCCATCCTTATATTCCTTTGACAAACGATTAGCAGACATCCACTTTCGATCCATTCTAACTTCAACCTTTAAAAAAACTAAGTTAATCCTTAAGTAATATAACATCATATTAGTTAGTCTTGTTAAGTAATACAACATCACAACAAAACATATTCAAAACTTCTTTTCAAAACTTTGTACATATTTTCTCAAAATTTTGACATGACCTATTTGTATTCTCAATAATTTCCCACTTCCAATTGTGATCTAAACATATAGAGTCAAAATTTGATTATCTAACGCATCGAGCTATAGCTAATGCTATGCCGTCAAACCACAATTCACAGTTCCTATTCAATTAGATATGCAATTTACATCACCTACAACATCCCTATTACACCACCCTTCATCATACAAATAAAATAAACTCATGCAACACAACCAGAAAGTAAGGAATTGTGGAACCCTCTAGTTACAAAATTCTTCAGATTACCAATTTCTCATCACCTGGTAAAGATAATCAAAACCCATGTAATTTCGTTTCAAATAAATTACCCCTTTTCTTTGTAAAAAAAAAAGAAGGTATTTGATGTATTTCAGGCACACTCTCTACATATAAGATATGCTTGGAAGATTATTATTTGTTACCTTGTTACGCTGAAGCAACGTTTTCTTTTCCTTTGTGAACTAACGTGTCACTGAGTCAAACTTTGCTCAATCGCTGAATGAAACAAATATATGAGAAAATTTAAAAAAAAAATTGAGATACAGAGACATGCAAGAGCAGAAACGAGACATGAGATCTATTCCTTAAGAAACAGAGAGACCAGAAACGAGACATGCAAGAGCAGAAATGGCAACATGAGAAAATGAGAGCAGAAACGGCAGCGTGAGAAAGAGAGAGCAGGAACGGCATACAAGAGCAACGGCAAGCAGAAACGACGGTGGAAGTATAACGGTAGCGTGAGAAACGGCGACCAGAAACAAACGGCACAGACAACAAGAGAAAGGGAGAGGATGAACGCGTGAGAGAGAAAGAGCAAACGAGAAATTAGATGAAACACACAGGTACTGCTTAGGGCGCGCGTATTATGTTATTTACTTTTTGAAATAGACAGCGCTTTCTTAGGGTAAATTTTGACAAAAGACATCACTTTCTTAAGAAAGTGCTGGGTAAGGTTTATTAAAAGACAGCGCTTGCTACAATAAGCACTGTCTATTCTCGATCCGTATATTTAGCAGCGCTTACTTAAAGAAACGCTGTCTAAAGTGGTTCAACTTTCCTTTTGGCCAGCGCTTTAGTGGAAAGCGTTGTTTAAGTGGCACCATTTTTAAAACAATCTGTTGTAGTAAGAATAGATGGAATAATTGTTTAAGTCTAACTAAAAATATGAATTTTGTAGTTACTCATATTTTTAGGGAGAGTAATTCTTGTGCAGATAAGTTGGCATCTCATGGCCTTAGGATTCAAGGTTTTTTATGGTGAAATACCATTCCTAATTTTGTTAGGGACGATTTTTTTAGGAATAGGTATAGTCTTCCTTTTTATAGGTTTGGGTGATTTGCTCTTTTGGGTGTGGCTGAAGTCCCCCCATATTCTAATTGTAATTATTTTCTTTTTTTTAATAATATTATGATGTGCTGCAGATGATTGGTGGTTTCAGGGGTGCCAACATAGTTGGGATTGTTGTTTCCACAGTGATGCCTTTGCACATCATTTTGCTTAAAAAACAAAAAAATGCCAAAGCCTTGGTCTTTGACTTATAGGGTTCAACCCTAGTTAATTTGCAATGCCAAATGAACTTGAATTGATTTATGATTGGTGTATTCTAGTTCTTGAAATTTGTTTGTGTATGTGAGGTTTGTCGGTCCTAATTCGTTATAAGGTTTGGCAGTAAACTCGTCGGTCCGGTTTCGCTATAAGGTTTGGCGGCGAGGACCCTCTTGGTTGTTATCCAAAACTTGGGATCTTAACTTAATTATAATTGAGCCAAGTGGGTACTTCTATGGATTCCTTGTGAATTGTTCTTCCATTGTGAGTAATGCTTTATGATTAACTTATGATACTATGTTGTTTTGAGAAAAGTGATGGTGAGGGGTCGGTGAAGGACTCATTCCTTTCCATTTATTGTTTTCTGACAAGCAGGTTCATGGTAAATGATGGAAGCATTGAGGAGTTCTCCTCAGGAGCTGATATCTCATATTTTGCTTATGTATCACTATTTTGAGGTTTATATACCGTGAGTAATTTAAGTAGTTAAGACTGATGTAAAGGGTTGTTTTGAGACACACATCTTTATCGGTTGTATTCTTATGAATTTATAACTCATTACGAATTATTAATTGTTTTGTAATCCAGTTTTTAATTTATCCATATTTTGCGGTATCATAATTTGTTTAATGACTCTGATTCGATATCAATTGAATTACGGGCGTTACAACTATGATCTGATACATTATGGATATTTATTTGCATTAATTTCAAAATATCATAGTTTAACATAGTATTCAAAAATCCGTGAAACAAATTTATTACTTTATTTCTTCAACGCGAATTAATTGTATTACCTTCATATTTTTTTTTCATATTAGGTAATGAAGTCAACACTATGATCTGCTGCATTATGGATATTGATCTACATTAATTTCAAAATACCACAATTTAACATAGTATTCAAAATTTGAATTTGACACAATAAATTAATGCAGTAAATGAAAATTCACATCTGTATAAATAAATTAATGCAATTAATACAAATTATATACAAAAGGATTTGAATTAAAATTGTACACTTAATTACTAATTATCTGTAAATAAAATGGAAAATCTAAAATTAAAACATAATATTTTCATTAATAGAGGCATTCAATGGAAAAATCCACAAAAGTCACATAATGTCAATTAATGTGTAAATGCCACAATCAGGAATTGCATATAACATACATATAATGATGATTGAAATACAAATAAGATGACTCAATTTTATGCGATTTTCTATCCCATTTTCATTCCAATCAGAGAATTTTTTGCACACAAATCACGTTTTTATAATCAATCAAAACGAATTATGTCTCCCAAATATGGGTCTTACTTGGTTATAAATTTGCACTGAACATGAATCAAAATGTTCATCCCACACAATTTACCTCCCTTACTACTAATACGAAACTTTCTTGATATTTATGAAACTCAATGGCCGAAGAACATCAATTTGTGGCTGACATTGTACCCCGCGATGAGAACTTCACATTGGTCGTGAGAGTTCTCCGATTGTGGTTCGTTGCTGATCTAAAGAAAGGAAAAAGTCCTTTCTCAATGGAGTTAGTTTTAATGGGTAGTAATGTATGTGTTCTATCATTTTTGTATTGCACGTTATTTTTAACTCATTGAAAATTTACGAAACTCATGTTTTTAAATTCAGGGCGATGGAATTGCTGCAACTGTGAAGAAAACCTTGATTTTTAAGTTTGACAAAGAGATCAATTAAGAATTTGTCTACAAAATCTCTAACTTTGTTGAAGGTGCCAACGGTGGTGCTTTTCGCGCTACTAGTCATCCATACAAAATAAGCTTCCAGCATAGGCACAATTGTTAAATGTGGCAGATGCCATTCCTGAAATAATTTATTCCTTCACTATCCCACAGACAACTTTTGCAAGAAGATTTGACACGGATTATTTTATTGGCACGTCTTGCTGTAATGTATTTTAAAATGATCAGATTTGTTAGTTTCAAGATAATTTAAATGATAATATACTCTTTCTTGGCCTACAGGTGTCATGAGAATACTTACGGGGGTTGAAACTGAGCGTAAGTATGAAAAAGAAGGGCAAAAAACCAAACTAAACGTCATTGAACGAGATAATGATGGGTTAGCAACCCATTACCTATAAATTTTTTCCAATATTAATTTAAACATTAGTTTACACTTTGTCTATGACTCAATTTTTTTTAATAGATACAAATTCAATTGTACTCTATTTGAAAAATTTGTGGATGAGCTAAATTCCTTCCTTGCATATAAGGGGCTTGGAAAGGACAACAAAAGACCAAAGTTCACTTTAGTGAAGTAGTATTGAGTTTTTTAATCTAAAATAAGGAAAGTAAAACATCGAATATCCAATTAAAATTTCCTTTTTTACAAATAGAGGTCCAATGATGGTATAGCCATTCCTACAGTTTTCAAGACAGTTTAGACCGTTGGGAGACTCTCTCTTGTTCTGCGACTAGATCTGCTTTATGACAGAAAGGTACACAGCTTTTGCAGGTGCTGTCTCCATGTGTTGACTTTTTCCAAAGGACTGATATGAACCTTCTCAGCAGAACCTTGCGAACTTTCTCTTGAGCTTTCTCAAACTGACTCGGAGGCAATCACAGGGCATATCTTCCTTGTACTTGACTTTAATAGCTTTTCCACATGATTGTTAAAAGCAAAAGGACTTGAATCAGTGCTTTTAACTTTCTCTTCTCGAGTTGATAATCTTTGTCTGTTGAGAGAGAGTATCTTTAACTTTCTCTTCGTAAGATGATATTCTTTATCTGATGAGAGAAAGTATCTTTAACTTTCTCTTATTGCTTGGTAAACTTCCTCAAGTTAGCTAAGGTTATTTTCTTTGCCAACTAGCTTTTGTTGTATTAACTTGAACTTTCTTTTGCTTGGAATTCTGCTGTTTGCACGAACTTTCTCTTGTTTCTATCACGAGTCTTCTTATGCTTCTGTGACACTTGATTTGTCTTTGAGAGAGTTGAGATCTTAAATGCTTTTGAGGTAGTCATGACTTGATACTTTCTCACAGATACATATTTAGGCAGTGAGAATATCTCATGCTTAGTAGTTATACTACTTAGAAGATCCATCAGCAATCTCAAGAATCTTCTGTTGTCAAGAACTTTCTCTTCTCATTTATGAGTCTTCTCTCTTTTCTTGTGATCTTTCTCGTGCAGATAACGTGTAACTTAGTAGTAAACTTAAGATCTCTTCATGAAGCTTGTAATACTACTGTTGTGATCTTCTAATGCTACTCTGATTCTTCAATTGTTGAGTAGATTATATACACTTGATGGTCTGAGTAACTTCGTGATATTCTTTTAAACATACTCAAGTGCAAACATCAGTAGATCATCATTCATAAGACTTAAGATTTAGTTCATAAGATTTGTTGTCATTAAAACCACATATTAAAAGGGATTTTGAACCCAACAAAAATGGTCATAAATTAACCTTAAAATAGCTAAAAGATTTTCTTATTATTCATTTAAGCTACTCAAATAGTATTTTTAGGCCTCACTTTAGAGTTTTCTTTAGGCCTCAACCAATATAGGACCGACCCTACAGTTCAACCGCTAATTTTACCAAATACTTTAAGATCAATCTACTAGCTTATCCGCTATCAGTTATCCGCCATAACCTGATCCACTATCCGCTAGCTTATCCGTTATCAGCTAGCTTATCCTCTCCTTTTTACCGAACATAGCCTAGATAAAATATAAAAATCTCTCACTTTGTTCTATTTTTTCTTCTCATTTTGTCTCGAGGTCCAGACTTGACAATTTCGTAGAAAGTTTTGTACTACTTTTCTTTGTAGTTTTTTTTTTGTTGTCAATTTCTTTGTAGATTTTTAGGAGTTCGGAGCTACACGCCTTGCGAAAAAATTGTTGCCAATTTTCGTCTACATTCCCCTTTTATGGTGTGATTGTTTTGAGAGAAGTTGTGAAGAGAGGGATGTTGAAGAGAGAAAAAGCACAGAGAGAGTGACTTTCTCTTGATTGGTTTGTAGAGAAATAGGAGAGAGAGAAAGAAAAATCATTGGTCCCACACCTTTTTGCAATCTTCTCTCAACACCGAAGAAATGGAGAAGAAACCACCTTATTCCATTTATAGCCCTCGCTTCTCACGTATATAACATTTTGATATTTGCTTGATGACATTGGCTTCGCATTGTGTCCTTGTCTTTTATTTAACTTTCAAATTCATTATATTAATATTAATAATAATTCAATTAACATAAGAATATAATGAAGTAAATAAAATAAAATTAGTTAAATAAGTCAACTAATTTAACTAAATTACCATTTTGATTAAGTAAATTAAATGAAATTATTTAATTAAGTACTTTAATCAAGTATTTTATTTTAAATAATTAATCTAATTCAGTTAATTAAATATTAAAAGAATAACCAAATTAATTAATTTAGTTAATATTGAAAATTAGTAACTAAAATAATCATCATAATTAATCTAAATAATTTAATTATTTATTTTATGTAATGTACATGTTTTTTATGAAAAATAAATTTAGAAATTTAATAAATTAATTAATTGAATTCAATTAAAAAAATCAATTTTGATAAGAAATTACGTTCAAATAATATAAACACACACCTCTCTTCTCTATTTCTCTTCTTTTTCTCTTATACCAATCAATACTCAAAATCTACTTCATTTCTCACATCTTTCTCTCTTCTCACACTCTTTCTCACTTATTTCTTTCTTCTTAATTTCTTCTCGGAACCAAACATAGCATTAATGATAGCCACACATATATTACCAATCTAGAAATAGGTATACAACCATTCCATTCCACGACGCATGTGACATATGGTTGTTGTTTTCTCAGCATTGATATGACAACCACCTACATCGTATGTCACATGTTACATATAGTTGTATTTTTAGCATCCAACACAAGACGGTAGTGTTGTGGATAATTTGATGCAACATGTAGTACGGACCAAATACATAGATTTTTTTATTTACATCTGAGTCCAAGGGAGCATTTACAATTTTGTATCTTGTGATTTAATGATGAAGATAAGGATCGATTAAGGCTAACCTATAATCTTGGTCTTTAATCTTTATTTTAGATTTTAATTTGACTCTTTTATTTTTTTAAGTAGTTTTTATTTTGTAAAATTATACCGATATGGTTTACTTTGTTCTCGTTGTCACTAACATTGTTTAAATTGAGTTATTGATCCCAAAATTGTTGTATATATGTTTCAAACAAAACCTCTGATCCATCGTTTAATTGACAACAATTCCTCAAGGGCTGGTAGCAAACCCTACCTACCAATTTACAAGATCGAAGTACAAAATATTTATACAACTGAAGCACCAAAATGGCAATCCTTAATGTAGATAACAGACCAAAATGAAACAAAGTACAAAAATAAAAAAACACATTGGTATAACTTTTATAGATAAAAGACCAACCATTACTCGATTTAAACAAAAAGGACCACGTTGGTGTAATTTACAAAATAAGGGACCATTTCAGAATAAAAATAAAAAGAGACCAAATTAAAACCTAAAATAAAGATAAGAAATGAAAAATATAGTTTAGCGATCGAATAGTTTTTCCTTTGGGATTAGAAAATGTAAATTAAAGTTATGAGGTAAATATATTGAGATTTAAGACACTTGAAATCATTCATTTCATATGTTATAACTGACAATATACAAAAAATGGTAAATATTAATACAACAAAGGGACAAGTTCGTCCCTGAGGAAAATCACGCGACCCAATTTTGTCTCTAAGGAAAATAAAGTCCTGCAATAGTTCCTAAGGATTTTAAAAGAGTGACACGTTAGTCCTCCATCCATTTCCATCCAAAAATATCAGTTAAGGAGGTGACGTGACCAATTAAATATTGAGGTGTGTCATTAAGTGATGTCAGAGTGTCATTTAATGATAACGTGTAAAACATTTGGGCCAATTTAGTTTCTATGGAAAAACATGAGAATCAAAATAAAAAAAGGGGACAAAATAGTCCTTGTATCAAATAAGCCAAAATAGTCCCTCTTCCATCTCTTACTTTAACCTTGTAACTCAATTTCTGTTAACCCTAACCCTCTCCTCCATTATTGTCTCTTTTATTTTCTTCTCTTCGCTTCGCATCATGGCCGAGTTAAAACCACAAGAACAAGCACAACTCCCCTACCAATTATCACAAAAAGAAGATACCAAAAAATAGATAAGCTCAAAATTACAAACTGTATTATTAATAATACTACCTTGTCTTTTATCCTCCATTTTATCTCTTTCTTTGTCAGACTCATAACTTGGATCCATGTTCAGATCCACATGTATTTCTGGAATTTCCTACAACCTACGTTGACGCTCTTTAGGAGTTTTCAAAAGCCACAATTTCTCTGCACAGTCTCTAAGCATAAGAGGAAGTTAAGGATCAACATAAAATAGCAATCATGAGTTCTTAGTCAATTTCAATAATCACAAAAATTAATAGACTGGAATATATATGATAACCATAATTTATACAAGTAGAATCAAACAAAAAAAATTATCCCAATGGAGGAGGTTCTCCAGGAGCGAAGGTTCTTCAGGGGTTCTAATGGAGGATAGCTTTGGAGGTTGAAGAAGACCGATACATAAAGAAAGACTAGAGACTAAAATGGATCTAATGGAGGAGGGACTAAAATTGACCTATTTAATTTGAGGATCTAACGTTTTGACATAGGGACTAAATTGACCCTAAATAATGCCATGTTTTGGTCATATTACACGGTTACAGTAGTTAACAGTACACCTCAACATTTAACAATACTAATAGACTTCAACTCTTTAACTGACGTTTTTGGATGAAAATTGACAGAGGGACTAACGTGTCTCACGTTTGAACATGTTATGGACTATTTCATGACTTATTTTTTTCGAGAGATCAAATTGGGTCGCATGATTTTTCTCGGGAGCCAATTTGGGCCTTTATTCATATTAATATGAATTATAAATTATAAATGACAAAATAAAGTATATTAATGTTTTCTTATATAAAAAATGTAAATTAATGTTAAGTAGCATAAATTTAGCGTTGATTGGTACGAGAAAAGCAGATATAGAATGATATCATGACACCTCAGGTAGATGTAAAATAAATGGCAAATATTATAAATTACTCTATAATAACAAAATAAAGTAAGGCTATGTTTGTTTAAATGGAAAGAAAGTGGGGGGAAGGGAAAGATTTTTGAAAAATGTAAAAAGTGTGTATGGATAAGTGTGACAGACCAATTATAGTGTGACATATCAGCAATTTTACACTTCAATCAATAAATTTTCTTTCTTCTCACTTTCTTTTCTCTCACTTTCTTAGCTGGTAAAGATAGCGTAAATTTTAAATAGTACTACTATAACTTTAGCGTTGATTAATTTGCACGAGAAAAGAAGCAATAGAATGATATCATGACACCTCAGATAGATTCTTAACATGTCAAAAATAGTGCACACATGGTAACATCCAGCATATAGATAAATAGTAAATAGATATAGATATACGTGTTGTAAAATCAATTCGTGTGGTTGGCATTCAATAAATGGGATTGGTAATCGGGTGAAAGAGGCCATAGGATTTTTCGCTTGTTAACAGGAAAAAAGACTGGAGCTGTTTCAGCCAAAGGCCATGGAAGGATTCAACAACCCATCTGGGATTTCTCTTTTGGTACCTTCAGTTCAAGAGTTGGCTACGGAGAAGATTTCTACGGTTCCCCCTAGATACATACAGACTCAACATGAAGAAGACTTGGTCATCTCTGAAGCTGATAGTATCCTTGAGATTCCAGTTATTGATATGCAGAAGTTGCTTTCTGTAGAATTTGGGAGTTCAGAATTGGCTAAGCTTCACCTTGCTTGCAAAGAATGGGGATTCTTCCAGGTCTCTTTTCTTTCTTTAATTTGTCCTTAAATTTCTTTATAATACGTGGATTAGTATACACACATTTATCTATTTTTTGTACTTACTTGCTTGAGTATGTGAATTTTCATTCTTCAACATATTTATTTACTGAACTAACATAATTTGTATTTTAATTAAATTTTTGAGATTATATAGAAATCTCCTAAAAGAAGAGATTATAGAGCAATAAATAATGATAAGGATAACCAACCTTAAAAATTTTACCACTATGCCGAAAATGCACTCCAATAACGTTTAAATTTCACCCTAATAACGTGTAAAAGCATTATAAGCATTCGAGTCATCTGATATGCACGTAACTCTAGATAATGCTTTTTAAGCGTTATTAGAGTCGCACAAAAAAATAGATAAGGCATATGATCAATCTATTATTTCAGAAGAGAAGGCCCGAGTCTAATAAGGTACACGACGGAGATCAAGGAATGACTGTGACACAAGTATTGCAAGAAGAGGAAGTCTAGGGGAAAAATGACTCAAATAATAGTTGAAACATATAGGAATGATGAAGGGCATAGAAGATGATGAAGATGAGGCTCAATATAATTGTCATGAATCAGCATCAAATTTTGGACAGTGATATTGAGCTGCATCTACACCATCCCCATGCTCTACGTCATTGTTATTTGTTTCAACTGTTATTCAAGTCACTTTTTCTTTAGACTTCCCCTTCTTATGATACTTGTGTCGTAGTCATTCCTTGATCTTCTTCGAGTGACTTACTTAACCCTCAGCTATTGATGGACAAATTTTCCACCTCGTGTCTATATCATGGTCAAGCCAATAATTAGTTGTGTAACTGAGGGGAATGAAGTGTTGTATATGAGTGAGAAGCTTGATCCAGAGCATAAGCAATTCCTACTTTGTAGCCGCAATAATGCAAACAGTCAAGCAAAGACATTGCTCGCTATTCCTTTATTCCTTTACTTCTTGCACAACCTCATGTATGTGATGCTCAAACAACTAGTTCATCATGTAACTCATCTCATCCTGACAATTACTCTAACGTATAACTCTCAATCCTTATCTCTCTCATATAAAGCACTTAAATAGTTCTTTGAATAAAGTAGTAAATAAATATTAAAAAACACAACACAAAAACTGAGAAAATGCATATATCTCGTTGGTAAATCAGCAATCACTAGTGCAAATTCAGGCTTTAAAATCGATTATTTGGGGGTTTAAAATCGGTTGGTGATTTAACCGATTTAAATTCATTTTTTAAATCGATTATTTATATTAACCGATTTAAAAAGTATGGTTTAGGGTCAGAATTTGGTCTTTAAATTAGGGTTTTTAAATCGGTTGTTTACAAACAACCGATTTAAAAGACATTTTGAATCGGTTGTTTTTATACAACCGATTTAAAAGGTCACATTTTAAATCGGTTGTTATTAATCAACCGATTTAAAATGTCTTTTTAAATCGGTTGTTTGTAAACAACCGATTTAAAATGTAATTTTTTTTTAAATTTAATTTATATTTTTTTTACAGCAACCATATATACATGTAAAAACTAAAAATAACTAGAACAACCACAACAACAAACTTTTTCCAGCAACCAAATACAAACTAAAACTAAACCAAATCAAATACAAACTAAAACTAAAACTAATATTCAAATACAAACCTAACTAAATCAAAAACACAAACTTAAACTTAAAATTAAACTTGAACTTTACTATTTGTTTTTTCCACCATTTTTTCTATTCTTTTTCCTCTTTGGCTCGTATTTCAACTCGGTATGAAATTTGCAAAAATTCACTTGAGTTGTCTTATGGTCAAAAGCTCATCATTTGACATTGGTGTTGTGTCATTGAATACCTGTAAAAAAAATATAAACACTAGTTAATATAACCAAAATAATGTTTAATTAAGTACGAAATCAATTAAGCTTATTGAGTTTTTAAATATTACCTCCATCCAATTTCCGGTTATCCCCGCCGAGATAATGGTTATCATACTCCTTATGACATATATCCCATATGCCCACCCGTCGGTTTGATGAGCCACCTACAAATAAATATAAAAGTTGTGCACTCAGTTAATATTAAATATCCTAATATTTGTAAATGAATATTTTTAATTTAAACCACTTACTCTGGACAACATCCATTCAGGCGGATTACTTCTCCTGACTCCTTTAAGCCTGTTATATCCATCGATTGCACTTATAAAAAAATATTCATGATAAGTCAAAGTTCTAAAATTATATCATAAAGTATATGTTAAGAATTAAATTGAATCTTACTTGTTAACCCAGGGAGCACAACCAGACGACAACGTGATCTTCAGGACAAATGACGGCCAACTGCCAATGGTCACTGCAATATTGGACAACAATAATGGTATGAAGAAACAGACAAACAAAAGAAAACTATATAAACACACGTAAATGAACTTACCTATAGCAGTATGGTGCTAAATAACATTGTCTCTTCTTTTCCCACATCTTGTTCTGGATGTATGCTTGAATTTCCTCCATTTTTTTGGGAGCAGACTTGGGACATAAAGAACCAATCTGGTAAGGCGAAAAAATTCCGTACCTATCATCATATCCCCTATCCTTACATAGGCGCCAACAGTACCTAATATATTGAAAAACACATTAATTAATATTACAAATGATTTAAGCATGCTTATAATATAAACTTAGATTGACATATACTTATGAGCCCCATAATGCCAGGTGGCATAATTCAAGCCAACGTCCACCCATAGTAATGTCGGTTACCTCCTTCTCACCAATCCAGTAATGTTCTACGGGCACGGGGTCATAATCCATCAGTAGCCCCTGTGACTTGCCCCCAAAGTCATATAACATGGCAGATAACTCTCTCAACCAATTAGTGGGGGTTGGCATCCCCGATTGGAACGGTGAGAAACTGTCCTTAGCGCTTTCGTGCATAGGAATCTTCATAGAGTTGGGCTGGCCAGATGAGGGTTGACTTACACAAGCCATATTTGCAAGTCTCTGCAAAATGAAATTTTATAAATGAATAACCTTCGCAAATTTTCTTAAACTACTGAATTTATATTATAGCATTTTATACATACCTCACTCATCGCCTTCTATCCTCTCGACTAATTGTCTCCTGTAACTCTTGCATGTTGATGGTCATGGTCGACTTACGCAACCCCGAGTTGCAAGTCTCTGTAAATGAAATTTTATAAATTAATATCTTCCTAAATCTAGTTAAATTAATCGCTTATTTTATATGGTAACATATTATACATACCTCGACATCGCTTTATCTACCCTCTTATTGAAGGTCTCTCAAACCGCCAGATCGATTGCCTTGAAGGACCCCATCTCCTCAAGATAGGCTTTTGCTTTGCCACGAGGTGTAGCACTTCCATAATATGTCTTCGCACCGACACCAAAAGTGGGCAAAGTGGACTGACCACCGTGATCAGGTGTCCCAATGGCAGTAGTTAGGATATCCATACGTGTATTAGGAACAAAAGTTCCTTGAGTGGCCTGATCCACAAGGTCATCCTGCCAACATATACGGTGTAAGTCAATATTATGCAAGGCATTACACTAAAAATGATATATTGAAAGTTTTACTTACAATTTTTGAGGCAACAGTGGCTGTCTCCTCATTTATATACCCTCCGGTTGGCTTTATTCGGGCCAACTTCCATTGCTCGTGACGTGATGGAGAATCAACATCATCCACCGTCAACAGCAT